>CM041633.1:1286228-1305992 GCA_023333625.1 Bothriochloa decipiens
GAAATGATTGAAAATAAAAGCATGAAAAGGAAATGTGTGCCTATTTATTCGTGCAGTGAGAGCATTCTAAAGTGCCTCTAGAGAACATGCTCGACTCTGGCTGCTTTAGCGATCCTGCGCAGCTAATCTCCATAGCTGCGGCGCATCTCATCTAGCTCATCTCTAAGTCCCTTCACGCTAAGATGTGCCTCGGCTACGCGGTTCTATGCCTTCTCAACATTTAGGCGTGTGCTCTTGTTGCTAGCGCTAAGTGAGGCAATAGTCGGCCCTTTAGGAGGCTTCTCATCCTCACTATCACTAAAGAAACCCTTAGGCTGCCCTCTAATGACCTTTCTTACCCTCCTAATTCTGAGTGGGGCGCCTAAGGTTTCAGACTCTTGGCAGAGGGTGCGGCTTGCTAGCCAGCTTGTCACCCTTGCGCATGAGACCTTTGCCGTACCCTCCATCGGGTTTGCGCACTCCTACTACGGTATACGAGCGATTAGTATTAGCAGGAGGCGAGGAAATTGGCACGCTGGAGGAGGGAGGCATAACAGCGGTGCATTTACTAAGCCTGCTGCTACTAGGGGCCTTCTTCTTGGTGCCACCTTCGAGCGCACGTGAACGCGCTGTTGATTTTAGGCTTGAGCCATTGCTGAAGTCATGGCTTGGAGGCGGCAGAATGGCAAGTGGCTTCTCCACCACAGCATGGGCTTCATCCCTCACAAAGGATCTCTCTTGGTAAGGTGGAGCTAGGGACATTGATCAGCGAGAGAGCGTAGTTCGACATGGTCAGTGCTTGGAGATAGGAGAGCTAGCAAGCTTTACAAGAGGGAGAAGAGAGATGGTTTATATAGGTTCTATCATGTTCTCTATCAAGGAAACAACAGGATCACAACCAAGGACACGATACTCGAGGGATCAGAGTGATACTGGCAAAAATCGATGGCGATCGGGGCCAGCCAGGGGGCGGTCGACCCCGGGGGCGGCCGGTCCCCTAGACCCACCTGCCAGCCTCTGTCTTTTTGCTAGATATTAAGTTGATTGTGTAGATTGTTATCCCAGTTATGATCGTGTCGAATGCGCAGTGTATTAGTGTGATAGTGTGTGTGATTGAGTGTAGGATATGAGTGATATTCATGAATATATGCTAAAGATCACACTATCATGCATTTATGAGATAATATTCCTATGATCAAAGAGATTCAGGTGTAGAAAAGAAAAGATCATAAGGGCATTTTTGACATATCATAAATACAACACTAATACTTATGAAAACATGAAAATATTTTATTTTCATTATAGAGGAAACATAGTTATTTATTAAGAGAAACATATTTTTATAGGTTTTTCGTAAACTCTTTGAAAGATATTAATTTTATTTCATCAATGTATTGCGGGTCGGGTTCAAGGAATACCTTAAGGCATTGACCGTTTACCTTGTAAATGTTGCCGTCATCGTCTTCAATAGTTATTGCTCCGTGAGACGACACATTGATGACGGTGTACGGTTCATCCCATTTGCTTCTGAGTTTTCCTTTTTTGAACAGCTTGACCCTTGAATTGAAGAGCAGAACTTTGTCGCCTGATTTGAATTCTTTGGGCTGGATTCTTTGGTCATGCCATCTCTTTGTTCTTTCCTTATAGAGTTTGGCACTTTGGTAGACCTTCTCTTGCCATTCTTCCAGCTCAATGACTTGTTTCTTCCTGTTTCTACCAGCCATCTTTATGTCCATATTCTAGGTTTTGATTACCCAGTGAGCTCTGTGTTCAAGCTCAATAGGCAAGTGGTAACTTTTTCCATAAACCAGCTGGTAGGGTGATATCCTGATGGGGGTTTTATAAGCTTTCCTGTATGCCTAGAGTGCATCAGGTAGCTCGTTTATCTATTCTTTCCCTATCTCATTTACTGTCTTTTGAAGGATGTTCTTGATTTGCTTATTTGAAGTCTCGGCTTGTGCATTGGTCTGGGGGTGATAGGGAGTAGCTATGTTGTGCCTGGCACCTAGCTCTCACAGGAATGCTTTAAATGTTTTGTTAATAAAGTGTGAGCCCCCATCACTTATTACCATCCTTAGTGTTCCAAAATAGGGAGAGATCACTTCATGGAATATTTTTCTTGCATGCTTTGCATCTGCTGCTCGACAGGGTAATGCTTTGACCCACTTTGATACATAATCAACAGCAACAAGGATGTACTCGCAATCTCCAAACTTCTGGAATGGCCCCATGAAGTCAATGCCCCAGATGTCAAAGACTTCTATTTGGAGGTTGAAATGGAGGGGCATGGCATTGCGGGATTTGATGCTACCTTGCAGCTGGCACTTCCGACACCTTTGGATGAATCTTTTGGTATCTTCATACATCGTTGGCCAATAGAACCCGCACTGCCAAATTTTAGCTTGTGTGCGGAAGACTCCATAATGGCCTCCGTATGGTGCTGCATGACACTTCTCAATGATTTGTAATCCTTCTACTATTGGCACACATCTTCTCAATAGTCCATCGGCACAGACCCAGTATAGGTAAGGATCATCCCACAGGTGATGTCTGCTTTTATACTCCAGATTCTTTTTGGTCTCACCTAGTGGTACATATCCTGAAACCATATAATTCACAATGTTCACATACCATGGGTTTGTGTCAGTGACCATGAGGAGCATGTCATCGCGTAAGAAGTCATTGATTTCTCGTTCCTACATGTTAGTGACTTGCATACGCGAAAGATGGTCGACAATAGTATTTTGTACTCCTTTTTATCTTTAATTTCAAGATCAAATTCTTGCAATAAAAGGATCTAGCGAATCAAGCGAGGTTTAGCATCTTCCTTAGTGAGCAGATATTTTAAAGCAGCATGATGGGTTAAACAATTATCTTTGCTCCCACTAAGTAAGATCCAAACTTATCGATGGCAAAGACTACTGCAAGGACCTCTTTCTTAGTTGTGGCATAATTCAGCTGAGCTCCTGTCAGATTCTTGCTAGCGTACGCGATCGCATGATGCTTTTTTCTTTGGTTTGGCCAAGGATCGCACCAACAGCATAGTCACTAGCATCACACATGATCTCGAAAGGTAGCGTCCAATCTAGGGGTTGGATGATGGGCACTGAGATGAGCGCTTTCTTAATGGTTTCGAAAGCCTTTAAGCACTCATCCGTGAACTCAAAAGGTGTGTCCTTTGCTAACATGCTAGTGAGGGGTCTAGCAATTTGTGAAAAGTCTTTGATAGACCGCCTATAGAACCCGGCATGGCCTAGAAAGTTACGGATCCCCTTTACGTTCACTGGGGGAGGTAGTTGTGCGATGACTTCTATCTTTGCTTTGTCTACCTCTGTTTCCCTCTCGGACATGAGGTGTCCAAGAACGATGCCCTCTCGGACCATAAAGTGGCACTTTCCCAATTAAGTACCAGGTCCTTTTCTTGACATCTTTGAAAAACCTTGTCTAAATTCTCAAGACAATGATCAAAAGTTTTCCATAGACCAAAAATAATCTATGAAAACTTCCATGATCCCCTCGATCATATCTAAGAAGATGGACATCATGCAACGCTAGAACGAAGCGGGTGCATTGCAAAGCCCAAATGACATTCTTCTGTAAGCATACGTTCCATACGGGCATGTAAAGGTCATTTTGCTCTGATCGTCGGGATGGATGGGGATTTGGTGATAACCAGAATACCCATCAAGGAAACAAAAGAAAGAATGTTTCGTTAATCACTCTAACATTTCATCAATGAAGGGCAATGGGAAATGATCCTTCTTTGTTGCCGCATTGAGTTTTCTGTAGTCTATGCACATCCTCCATCCCATGACACTACGTTGTGGATGAGCTCATTTTTGGCGTTCTCAACTATCATCATTTCTCCTTTCTTGGGAACCACTTGGACGGGACTAACCCAGTCACTGTGTGGTACAGGATAAATGATCTCGGCGTGAAGAAGTTTGAGGACTTCCTTCTTCATGACTTCCCGCATCGCATTATTGAGCCTACAATGTGGTTCTCGTGAAGGCGTGCTTGTAGGGTCAATAGGGATGCGATGGGTGCAAAGCGTTGGGCTAATCCCCTTAAGATCTTGCAACGAATACCCAAAGACCGATTTATGTTTTTCTAAAATGGCAATGAGTTTAGATGTCTCCTTATCTGTAAGCTTGTCGCTAATGATGACAGGAGTGTTCTTGTTACCATTTAGAAAGACATAACGTAGTCCATCGGGCAGGTTTTTAGCTCAACTGGAGGTGGAGTCGGCACTTCCTCCTTAGGAAGATCAATAGTTACTCCTAAGTCCTCTTTTTCTACAAAGAAGTTTGCATCTTTCCTAAGGATGACTCAAGTGATTCAAAAGGTAAAACCGACATGACCTCCTTGGGCGAGTTAGGATAGAGGAGAGATTTTGACATCGAGTCTTTGGCTCGAGTGAAAGGTATGGAAAAAACGCCTATCCCTAGCTTTACGTTCAACTCCCTTATGCTAGGTGCATCAAAGAGAAATTTCTTTAGAGGATGCCCAATTAGCGCACCAAAGTTTACGTCGCAAAGATGTGAAAGTCTAAAGTCAAGACGACGTCTTCATGTGAATATTGATGTTGTGAACCAACCCCAACCCTGGCTGATGGGAACGTAAGCTAGTTCTCAGAGTTAAGGTTGTAGGAGCAATTTGCTTGTTACTCAAATGAGTGCGTGCGAAGGATGTGGACATTATGTTTGCTCCTACCGTGGGGTTATACAACATTTCCACCCAATCCCTTTGGATTTTGCAATGGATGGGTCGTGAAGGGGTGTGAATCTGAATTACTTCAGATGAAAATTCCCCCTCGTTTGTCCATTCGCTACTCATAATGGCTATCAGCTCCTTGACGGACTCTTTTAAAGAGTCTTGGCTTAGTTCGGGAGCGACACAGATTTAGGGGTTTCTTCTGCATGCATACTTTGAGACATTTTAGTAATCATCGAAAAAATCATCCTCGAAGAATGGAAGATCTAAAGGTTGGAAACCTTCCTTTGGACCTTCTAGTTTGGGCAAGGGTGTCTCTGATGGTACTGTTAATTTGACCTCAGCCGAAGAGACTTCCTCGTGGCATAGCTCGGGTTCTACTCGGAGGGGTTCTAGTGGAGGAGTGTTCTCTAGAATGTGATCTAGAAGGGCTTCTCCTTCAGCTGTGGTTTTGTGCGTGAATGAACCTCCGGCGGCTATGTCTAGGTGTAGAGCAGATTTCTTGCTAAGCCCTAACCAGAAATGATGTAAGAGCACATGGTTGGGAATAGACAAGTCTGGGCAAGATCTCGTCAAAATTGAGAATCTATCCCAAGCTGCACCTATGGACTCCTTCTCTTGTTGTCGGAAGTTGAGGATCTCTTAACGCAGGGCAGTGATTCGGGATATAGGGAAGAATGCTATACAAAATTTATTTTGTAGTTTTTCCCAATCACCAGTTACCTTCCCTACATTATGGGCGTACCATTGTTTCGCTCTCTCATCAAGAGAGAAAGGAAATAATTTTCACCACAACATTTCGTGTGACATACCCGTAATGGTTAGGCATGCACAGAGCTGCTCAAACTCCCTTAGGTGGTGATATGGGTTTTCGTAATCTAACCCTGAGAAGGTTTGTTCCCGAACCATAGCTATAAACGCTAGGCAGAGTTCGTAGCTCGAAGCTGTGATTGGTTTCGTGGATTTTGGAGGTTCAGCGAACTCGCCCTTGGGAGCAGAAAGGTTAAATATGGTGGGCTGCTCCATTGGAACAAAGAATAAAGGAAAAGGAAGGAGAAAATAAAAGATACATGGGCAACTAGGTTCGGAGACTAAAAATGACAACCGTTCCCCGGCAACGGTGCCAGAAATGCTTGTTGGCTCTTCTTAGTGTCAGCAGAAAAGTCTGCAAGCGCACGGAAGTACCGTCGTAGCACTTCACCTAGAAGTATTCAAGGTATTGTATTTTTCCAAAGGAACGGTCTATGTTAGTAGACTCTTGGCTAGTTGACCCTAGAAAAGATAGGAGGGATAACTCGAGTAGAGAGGTTTCACTAAGGATAGAAACGCTAAGTTATGATAACGTTCCCACTACTTACTTGCTTTGGGCACTGAGGCACTTGGTCTGCCAAGCGATGTCAGTCTCTAACTCTACTCCGTGTCCAGACATGGGGGAATGCTGGCACGAACGAATAGGGCTGTCACTACCTATCCATCTACCCCTCTACCCGTGGGACATGCAGCATACGAAGGTAGACTCCTACCTAGACACCACATCTATGCACGTGACTACTACTCTAGCATTGGCCAGGAACATCCATCTCTATCAGGAGTCCTCTACTAGAGCACTCAGCCAAAGGACGAACGATGATCCCACAAACAAGTAGTGTAACAAAAGTAACTCACTTAATGAATCAAAACCAAAGTGGAGCACAAACTTCTTACTTCAAGTAGCGAGATGATCGTAGAGGTACAAGTTGGAGCGAGAGCCGACAAGTCTGGCACTTTGTCCACCCGAGGGTAGAACTGCTTCGACTTCGCTCTACTTCTCCAACTCTTTCCCTCTCTCATAAACCCTAATCTAGTCTAGCTAGAAGCTAAGTTAATGGAAAATGTGGCACATCTCCTTTCTCTCTTCTATTGTATCATGTTCTGATGGGGGGAGAGGGTGCTCTCTTTTATAGCTCCATAGGAAGGTTTTAGCTGAGGTAAATATGGAACGAGGCGAAACTGCCTATAGGATACTGCCATCGAACTGCCAGAGAAAGATGGGCCCGAGACGCGTCAGCAGGGGGCAGCCGATCCCAGGGGCAGCCGGTCCCCTGGTGGGCCCTCCAGGCCACCGCCTTCGGGTGGTCGGTTTGAAGTTGGGCCTGGAGCTCCTCTGTGGTTATGATCAGGTCCAGTATGATGCTGAGGTGGGCTTCCTCTACATCTTGGGTTTGCACCTTTTCTAAATATGATTTCTAAAATGTGGTTTCTTTGTGGTTTTTGTGCATTTCCACGTGTCGGACCTGCAAGTCAAGTATTCACCAAAACTTATGGAAATATTAGTCATAAAGCCCTACCTACTATTTATTTTAGTAACATTTTGGTGGTAGAAAATGTTCTCTAAGGACTGCCAACAACGCTCTATGGACACATTGAGGAAACAACCGACCATATCATCTCAGATGCCCCTTCATCCAAACCTTCTGGGCACACATCGGCTAGGATACTGCTCGGATCGCCAAAGTGCATGAGCTCTGCTACCGCCCCCTTTTGTGGCCAAACAGGTGGCTGCTCCTATGTTTGGAGATATGGAAACACAGGAACAAAGTCATCTTCAGAGAGAAAACTCCGGATATACGGCGACTGACCGCAGCTTGCAAGAATGCAGTCAAGGATTGGGTATGCCAGATCCCCATCAAGAAGACTGACTTAGCTCGACAATGGAGACAATCCTTCCCTATGTAATATACAACCGCGTGCTTTGGGTTGTTTGTTTTGTTTCGGTTCTATTGGGATTTGTCCCTCTTGTTGTAAAACTGTAAGGCTCCGCCTTCCACCCACCGGCTTCCGGCATCTGGGAAATGAAAAAGTAGGTGGGGATCGATTGATCCCCCTGAATCTCCTAAAAAAAAGCGCATTTGAATTTATTTTCAGCACACCCTCCGGCGGCTACACTCACTGATTCCTCTGACGGATTTCCGACAACAGCTTCATTGGTGAGTTCATCGTTTTCTGCAGTGCAGCTACCAATGCTATTCTGGAGAAAGCAGACATGGAAGCTTCAATTGATAAATAAATAGAATGTTATTTATTTGTTAGATGGAAGTTAAGTTGAGTTGTTGTATTTTATTGAATGTAGGCCCATGCTGCATCTGAATTCTGAAGCAAGCTGAAGCACCGCTGCTCACATGGCAATGGATTGATGTTTGAAACCTCATCTAGACTGCAGCTGCCAAGTTTTATCTATTGCATAGGGAACAGATTTCTTCCACTAAGGTTCATTATATTTAGATAATAGAAATAGTTCTGCCTTGAGTCCTGTCTAAGAACATACATCAAACTGACCACAAATATTACAGACTCTGCCAAGATTCAAAAGAAAAGAAAACCACAAGGTTGCTTCTGAAGAAAAACACACAAGGGAGCAGAACGACATGAGTATATGACAAGGGTCGCATTTCCGTGCTGCCATCCATAGGTTTGGTTTGCATTCTAACTCTACTGCTGCTGCTGTGGTGGTGGTGGCGGCGGTGGCAGCAGCAGCTGCTGCCGTGGAACCAACTTGTTCCTGGCTGTTTCCACAAGCGTCTGAAGCGTCACATAACCTTCCTTCTCGTCAGCACCGCTGGTCATGACCACGTACCTTTCGAGGTGAGCCATGAGATCTACGGCATCCCCCAGTTTCCGAACAATGTCCATCCACTAGAAGTAGCCCGTGTAATAGCCGGTGCTGATGGTGTCGATTTCCATCATCCACGTAACCATCTTAGTCGCGGACTTCATGATCGCCAGGGAGACTTTATTCTTACTGTCGTTTGTCACCTCGATGATCTTCTTCAACGTCTCTGCAAAAGCATTGTTCCCCATTGGAAGCCCTGTGACTGCATCCGCAAAAGCCTTAGGGGACACAAGCTTCTCATGTATCTGCACTGCGAGGCCTAAGAACGACGCGAGAAACTTCCTATTGCTCATGTCAAGCTCGGTAATGTCTGTAGTTTCAGTTACTATTGTTTCAAGTACCTGCAACAGTAAAGGTGAACATGAATCTTTGCATATATATAGTAGTACCTTATATTCCGTGTAGAAAATTCATATATATGGATACATACCGTTGACAATAATGCGTTAGCCGCTAAGCTCAGGCCATTGATCCTATTCTGATCTGCTGTGGACTTGGCACAAATTCTTGCTAACATATCTGCAGTCACCGCCCTGTACTCCTTACTATATTCATCAGCACTCATGATTTTGACCAGCTGCTGAATGTCTGGAAATTCATCCCCATGGGCGATCAGTGATTTCCCTGCCTCAATGCTCAGTTGGCTGTCCTGAGGATCAAAGAATAGGCCTTGCAGCTCAGCAGTAAAATTTAGCATTGTTGGTTCATCCAAAGTTAAGCCTTGAGAGGATCTCGACAGCTAGCATTATCATTTCTTGGTCACTACTGTTGCTCAAGATCCAAAGTATGTTTTCAGCTGTCCTGCCATATTTTGTTATTGTTAATTCATGGCACAATTTCCTACTGCTCTCACCTGTCCCTCTGGTAAGCTTGGCCACCACAAATAACGATTCCCTGACTATCAGAATTATCGTAAAATCATCCTTGATGACCATATGTAGTCCATTTTTATTTTTGAAAGGCTTCGGGGGGATCAAAGATCCCCACCTGCAAATTCCATTCCACAGATGCCCAAGCTAGGCTTGGTTGGTGGAAACACCACAGTTTGAGTACAATTTGGAGAAGGTGAAGAGGATTACATGAGAGTTACTAAACTACTCCAATTTTAAGACAAAGCTACGTCTTTCCTAGGCACTCGGCAGCTCCAATCTCTGATAGCGTCCTTGCACGCAGCTTTGAGGCGAGTGAGGCATGGGGGGGCTCCTCTGAAAACCACCTCATTTCGGTGCTTCCATACTCCTAGCAGAGAAGCAGCAGTAGAGGGGCTAGGGCTTTCTTCGATACATGCGAGAGCGGCTGGGAGTTCCACAGCTGAGCAGCCTTGGCAACATTCCCAGGCTGCTAGCCAGGGAATGAAGGTTGGCGCAGGGGAACATGTGAATGAAACCGGCGTTAACGAAAGCGCGGTCTAGCCTCGCCAGCGTGGGGTACTCTCTTTTGTTGGACCAGGTGTAGAGGCGATCGAGGAGGGGGAGCTCGATGAGGGCAAGATTGTCAAGCGCCGTGTTGAATTTGCCAGCAAGGCGCCTATCGAAGTTGGAGTTGTTTTTGTCCTCCGGGCCACGAGTGAGGTTGAAGTCGCCGAGGATGAGCCAATTCTCCTCATGCTGGGAGGGGAGAGCAGCAAGCTCGGACAGGAAGGCGTCAACGTTGCTGTGGTCAGACGGGGCATAGACATTGGTGATCGAGAAGGAGTGGTCGGAGGTAGTAGAGGAGAAGGTGAGGGAGAGGGTGTGATTGGTGTGCACCAGGGCCGACACAGTAAGCACTCTGGAGTCCCAGGCGATGAGGATTCCGCATCTAGAGCCGTCGGCCGGCACAAACTCGGACTTGTCTAGGTGGGAAGGAAGGAAAGACAGGAGCTTGAGGGCATCTATGGAGTGGAGCTTGGTTTCCTGCAGACAAGCGACATGGGGACGGGAAAGAGAGATCGTGTCGCGAACCGCGTCACATTTCAATTTGCAGCCGAGGCCTCGCACATTCCAGGATAGGATCGAATAATCGACATGATTAGATGCACCAGATCCTCTCCGAGGGTGCCGCTAGGAAGTAGGTGAGCGTCTTTTGGACTTGGCAACGGGAGAGAGGAGCCGGCGTCGCTGGGGTAACCCACATCATCACCGGGGAAGAGAGGCGGGGAACGGGGAAGAGAGACGACACCGTGGAGAAGAAATCACGAACAACAAGGGATTGGAAGGAGAGGCCTGGTCTAGAGGACGGGATGGTGATGCGTACCTGGGCCGCCGGAGGCGAAGAGCTGCTTGCGGCGTCGGCGGCGGCTTCGCTTGAGCCCAACGTGCTAGAAGGGTACCAGGCATTTTGTGGCGGGGCAGTGGCGTAGAGCACCGCGCCGGGGGCTGTGGTAGTAGGGGCTGGGCCGGGGGGGGCGGGGGGGGGGGGCTCGACGGCGGGGAGGGGGCCCCCGGGGAGAACCCGGGGGGGGGGCACCCTGCGTCGGGAGCCATCCTCCTCGAGCATCATTTTCGGGACATGTAGTCCATTGCGAATTGGCGCTATGATCTTGGGAACTAAATCCATGGTGTTGTAGATCTCTGTGCAGTTCTCCGGGTCTGTGGCAAGCTCGCCAAGAATCATAAGTTCACTAACAAAAGTGCGTTTACTCATCAAATGAGGATCAAGTAGGGATGATATGCAGCAGGCTCCTCCAGGTATGTCTGCTAGGTGCAGCTTGCAAGCAAGCTTGGCGACAACTTCTGCAATGTCTTGCTTCATATGTATATCAAGATTCTCGGAGCGTAGCATCCGAACCAGCCTGTAAACTAACTTCTCTGAAGAACAAATCTGCTCAACTGCTGGATCTGAGCGTCTTACGTGCTTAATCACCAGCAAGTGTAGCACTGAAACTGCAGAGGTGTGATCGTCGGGGTGTTGAGATTGCAACAACAATTCTGCTGCAAACGAGACCAGATTAGTATTGATGGTGGTAGCCACGCTTTTCTCAATGCACGTGCCCGCGATGCTGCTAACATATCTTTCAATCAACTGTTTTCCTGAATCCCGACTCAGGTAGTGGAAACTCAACAATGCGGCCAGCTGTGAACTATTCACTGCGACGGCGAACCAGAGGAGGAACAAAGCGCCCACAATTCTATGAAAACATTATCAAAGTCATATATTTGAGAGCTAGACGTACAAGGGAGTGAAATGAGATTGGATAATGTAACCAATCAGGCTTGACACACAGTAGCTGCCCAACTGGCATGTTTAGAATGGAGGAGTACAAGACAGAGGGAATGAAAAAAAGAGGAGACACAGAAATAGCAAAGAAGTATATATAGGAAACAAAGGGTGCAAAAAACATGGAAATCTTATAGGAATGGGGGTTTTGGGACATGTGAATGAACATGGAAATTTTTCGGCGAAATTTCACCGAAATTTCCGAAATATCACATTTTTCGCTGAGGACCGAAATTTTTTTTATATCGGTATTATCGCGGATCGACGTGTTACCACAGCTTTACTTGTGTGAGATATTGTATTATTTCATCGATATGTAACACCCTAGTTTTTGTTTTAAATTTTCAAAATGGCAAAATGAATTTTGGTGATTAAATAATTAGGCAAAATAAATGTTTTGATAAAAATGAGGTTAAATCATGGTAGAAACATGCTTGAGCATTTATGCTGGTGCATATTTTTCATGTTGTGATGTTTGCATTTGATTTGAATTTCAAAATCAAATTGAAAATATATTTGAAAAGGGTTTAAATAAATAAAAACCATTTTTCCTTCCCTCCCCTTCCTTTCCCTCCATTTGGCCCGAACGGCACGCTCGGCCTGCCTTCCTCTCCGGCCGGCCTGCTCCGCTCTCCTCCACGCGCGGGCCGCTTCCTTTTCCCCTCCGCATGGCCTGCTTCACCTCCGGCCAAGCATGGCACCGCGGGCGCCGCCTTCTCCTTCCTGGGCCGATAGGCTAAAGCCCATCAAGCCACTGCGTCGTCCGTCCGCGACCGCGTCCGCTTCCTCTATCTGACTAGCAAGTAGGCCCCACCCCGTCTTCTTCCATCTCCGACCGAGACACGAGTCGGGAGTTCGAGTCCGACCCGCGCCGCCGCCCTCCGCGCGCTCGGTCGCATGACCCCGCTCTCGGACTATTTAAGCAATTAGATCACGTCCGCGAACCCTACCCGCAACCCTAAGTCAGCCGCCTTCGCTTCGAGTCAAAGCCACCACGCGGAACCCTAGCCGCCATTGCCGCCCGCCGCCAAAGCTTGGAATTGGCCACCATCCTCGGGTAATCTTCGTCATCTACTGGCCGGCAAGCTCCGCCTCGATCTCCTGCGCACGTGGGTGGGTTCTTTCGGGTTCAATTTTGACTAAACCGTGATCTCACCGTATGCAGCTCGCCGTCGGTCGCCGCTCCGAGCCGCTCGCCGACCCCGACACCCCTCGGCTTCCATTAACCTCACAGGTGAGCGCGGCATGAGCTCCTCGTTGCATTGGTACCGTTCCCGTGTCAAATGGTAGCCGGAAACGCCGAGTGCAGTTACGCTGGCGAACTCCCTCGCCGCCGGTCATGGCCGCCGCCGCGGTCGGGTTTCTTCTCCGGCCGACGCCGTCGCCCGCCCGCCCGTTTTAAATCTGTGCCGTCGGTTTTGAATCGGGCGGCCAGAAACAGCCCGTACCCCTTCGCGGGGCACTTTTGTAGAAAACTCCCTAGTCTTCTGGCTATCTAATTAAGAGTCCCTAGCACATTCAGTAGAATACGTTTTCTCTGTTGAAAAGCGTACTTTCTGGTCAACAGGTCCATAATACGCTTTGTCCACTAGAAAGCGTATTTTCCTTGTAACAGCTTCAAGAATACGTTTTCTTCTCTGGAAGACGTATTTTTTCTTTTCAGTTTCAGAATACGTGTTCATCTATTTACAGTTTTGCCATTATCTTTAAAGGCTTATATCTTTCACGTTTTAACTCCGATTTGGTCCGTTCAAATTCCGTTAGATTCATAATTTCGTAATCTACGTAGTAGTGCTACTTTCGAAGTATTTTGGAAACTTTATATTTTTAGTCTATATTTAAAGTATTTATTTATCTATAGGAAATCTTTGAAAATTCATAACTTCGCCGTTATAACTCCGTTTTCGGTGAACTTGACGTCTGTGTGATCGTAGAAGCAAGTAGAATAGTTTTATAAATATTTTATTATATTTTGATGAGATTGATATACTGTTCCTCTAATAACTCTTGTTTACTTCGTGTATGTATGCTCGATTGGATTGTGTGGTTTGATTGTTAATGTCGAGTTCAGACGGTGAGGTTTTTGCTGAGCAAGGCTACTTTGAAGATCAGCAGGATCAGCATGATTTTGTGAATCAAGGCAAGTATAGCATGGATCATCCTTGTTACCTATTCACTATAAATAACAATTCATATGCATGTGTCCGTTTGATGACCTAGAAATTATATCTAGCTTTGATATCCTAATTCCTTGAACCTTTTGGGTTGCATTGGGTAGTTATGATGCTAGTGCTCTAATGGTCATGATCTTATAACTTGATGTGTGTTATGCTATCAACGAAAATAATGACTTTTAACAAACATGGGCTCTTGTCTGTAAGTGATTTATCATAGAGAATCCGTATAGCTGTGAGGGCTATATGGCTCTGGCTCTAGTCACTTGTAGGCCCTTTTCTAGCTGGTTAGTGGTCTGGAAGTTGGGGTATAGGACTGTCTCTGTCCTTATGAGTATAGCCGGGAAGGATTGTACCATATTGGAAGGGGGTTTCTACACACAACGTATTTCCATATCTCTGATTGATTAGGAGAACCTATAGGAGGCTTTATATGTTTTATGGTGGTTTGAAAGTTATAAGTCCACTTAGTTGCAAAACATAACTCACAGTGAAAGTGTACACCTCTGATCAGAGTTTAAATCAATATATTGTCTGTGCCCTTCGATTAGGGCGGCCTTGACACATTTACAATAGATAATGGTTCTCAAATTGTTAATGTGTGCATCTTAATATCGTTATTGCTACACACTGGTTAATGTTATTTTGATCATGAGTATATAGGAATTATCACTACCTTGATGCTATGCTTCAATATGATTAAGTTATAAAAGCTAAATGCAGTCAAACAATGTCAGCTTATTTGAGTCTCATTAACCCATGTTATGCTTGTTGAGTACGGTTATGTACTTACGCTTGCTTTACTTTCAATTTTGGAAAATCCCGGATGGGTAACAGATGAAGGTTGGAATGAGAGCTATCGTGATGAGTACTAGACTTGATGTTCACCAGTTGACGTGTCCCTGTGTGGAGCTTCCGCAATAAAGATATCGTAGTTATTTATTGTTTATGCGCAATACTCTGTAATAAATATTGGTTCGCTATGTAATAAACAGGGTGATGATACTCTTTGTAATTTTTCATCCTATATGTGCGACTGTTCCTGGGGGCGCATATAAGGCTATTTATACATTTCATTTTTATCCTTAAAAGTAGAGTGTGATAAGTTACTATCAGAGCCGTGTTGACTGTAGGACGCAAGCCTAGATAGAATGGCCGTTCTTAGTCTCCTTTGCTTCACTAGTTTCATGCTTCTTAACTTTAACCTTGTTATTTTCTCAATTTTTATGCTCTTATACTTACTCTATTGAGAAAATCTTGACTCCACTCTAACTCATGTCTAAATCTTGTAGATGTCTCCTTATACTCGCCGCATGACTGCTGCTGCGTATCGTGATCTGTTCAACCACCTGGAGACTAGGGAAGTTGTTCCGCCATCACCAACCCCGGTGCCTACATCACCTCAACTAGGGAATTTATTTAAATTTGACCCGATATTTCTGAAATCTCCAAAATGTCGCATTTATCGCTAGGGACCAAAAAATTTTTCTTACCGATATAAAAAACCTTGTGAATGAATATATAAGTGGCACAGAAATTTTGGACTTAGCTAGCTATATAAACCCTATTCCTTACACTAACAATAGCACTAAACACTTCCCTCTTCTTTCACAATAGCATTTTTTTCACAATAGCATGTGACGTAAAGAAAACATTGGAATTTAATTCTTTTGAGAAGTTGCTATGAAAAAACCCTGATGGAATAAAACAAGCTTGCTTCAGTTACCTGGCAGTTTCTACGAAGATGATGGCTGTAATGAACCAGAAATCCATTCTCCCGAGCATGGTGGAGAAGCCGCCCGGCCGGACGACGGTGGCCCAGACGAGGGCGAGCGAGCCGAGCCCCGACGCGAGCATCTGCAGGAACGCCTCCACTAGCAGCGACAGGTTGAGCTCCAGCTCCGGCGTATCCTAGATCCATCTCGCGAGTCGTGCTGAGGTGTGGGCGCCTGGCGCTCTCACCAATAGCCGGATTGGAACAGTAGTTAACTGCCCAGCCACCAAATTGCCAAATCTGGTCGCCATTTGCCTCACTTGAAAGCAACAATCTGATTCTCAATCCCTCGGCAGCGCCGGCACACCACCTACCAACTGTTCAACTTGAGGGAAGAAGATAACAGTTTCAGGTGTAGAAAATTTGCCCCTCGCCCTAACAGGCTCCTCTGTAGTCCATACCACTCCGTGCCTTGAGAAAAGCATCCACTTTTACTTTCCTCAAATGAAATGAAAGCATCCATCTTTTTACTTTCCTCCAACGAAATGAAAGGTAGTAGTAGATGGAGATTAGGATAGTTAATCTACGTGAAGCCTGTTAAATAATAGCAAGGGCATGTTTGCAATGCTGGAGCCAGCTGGGAGATCTCATCTTCTACACTATAATGCAAAACTTCTCAAGTCAATTTCTTCCTTCAAGATCAACAACTCACAACATACCGACTACGGATACAACGGCTAAAATTAAAAGTTTGAAGCGGCTTCCCACTCTCCCTCACCCAGCATCCTCCCAACGTGACTACGTGTGTCTTCCTGTTTCTACGGGAAAGGAAGCCAATCAATCTACCTAGGTCGTACAATACACCGACTGCCACCGCGATCCCCGCGCTGCCGCTCCGCACGATCCGTATACCAGCGTGGATAGAGGCACTCCATCTCCATGCCCACGTAGATCCGCTGCGCCGCCGGCCTCTGATGATCCCTGACGTTGCGGAGCCCCCACTGCCGAGCAGGCCATGCCCCGGCGCCAGTTAGGTGTACACGAGCACCGGCACGGACGTGGGCACCCATCCGCTGCGCCGCCGACCAGTTGCCTGTTAGATGTTTTGGGCCATGGGCCAAACAATTCCAAATAAATCCCAAAAGCCCAGTCACACATATATGTATATATGGAAAGGTGGGGGACTTTAGTCCCACCTTGCTACTTCAAGAGGAGTGAGGCCAACTTAAATAGTTGAGCTATCTCTATCTTATTGGAGCTACTGGGGAGAGAAAAAGGAAGAACCACGTGCGCTCGCTCGCCTCGCCTCGCCTCGCCTCGCCGGGCGAGGCGGGGCGGGGCGGGGCTAATGGGCGTGCACGCACGACATGCGCGTGAATGGTCCGCCGATTTCCCACTCCGACCCTTGCGGGTGCGCGGCCTCCTTTTGCCACTCCGAATTTTTGCATGCACAGAGAAAATTGCGCTGGCCTATTTGGTAAGCAATTATTCTCGTATTATGGTAAGTGCACAAACGGCAGGTCAATTACCGTAATACTGTGATTGAGCAGCTAATTACTTTCCTTAGCTGCAATGCGTGTATAAATATGGGGCGAGATGTCATCCTCAGTACCGCGAGATTCATCTCTTCCTCGCCACAGTGTTGCGCTGCCGCCGTCTTCCCCATCCCGTCGCCGACGTGCCATCGGTGTCGGGAGAGCAGGCTCTGAAGCCTACGTCTCCTCGCGTCCCTGCACGGGGTAGGGGGCGTATCAGGTTTTTGGAAAGCGCAGTCGCGACTGCTCGCTGGACGTCTTCTTCCCTCTGCGCCGCTGATCCGGATCTCAGTCGATGGTCTGCTACGTCTTCCTTCGCCGGTAATCCCACTGTAAGAATATTGATTCTCTCTCCGTTGTTCGTTCTCGCATTCTCTCTGTTGCTAGTATCAAATCACATACCTGTGGTATATGCTGTTGGTCTTTTTCTCATTGTCGAAATTAATTTATGCATCGCTAAATTACTCTTATTTCCAACAATCCAAAAACCTAATAGGCATTTAGCGATGACTAAGGGATATACTGATGCGATTAAACCAGAGAAGTTCACTGGTGTGAATTTTAAGAGATGACAGACGAGGGCCCAGTTGTGGCTCATGGCTATGGGTGTGTTTTGGGTCGTGGGTAATCCTCCCGCACTACCTCTCGCATCTGAGAAAGAGGTGCAGGAGTATACTGCGGCTGTGATAATTTTTGTCGGATGCGTTCTTAGCGTGCTCTCTGACCAGCTGTGTGATGTTTATATGAACATCAAAAGTGCTGCTGAACTGTGGGAGGCACTTGAACACAAGTTCGGTGCTGTAGACGCTGGGCACGAGTTGTATGTGATGGAGAAGTAGCACGACTTTAAAATGGTTGAAAACCGTTCAGTTGTGGAACAGGCTCATGAGTTCCAACTTATTGTGAGGAAACTTGAACAACTCGGACACGTCTTGCCTGACAAGTTTGTGGCTGGTGGTATGATTGCCGAGTTGCCTCCGTCATGGAGAAACTTTGCCACAGCTCTGAAACATAAAAGACAGAAGATCCCAGTCGAGGATCTATTGGCTGGTCTTGATCTTGAAGAGAAGGCTTGGGCAAAGGATGCTCCACCAAAAGCCCCAGAATAGTCCAGTGCCAATGTGATGTAGTATGCTGGCAAGAACAAGTAAAAGCTTGTTCAGACTACTCAGTTTAAGAAGAAGAAGGTGAACATGGATGATGTTGTGTGCTTCGTTTGCGGTGAGAATGGACACTTCGCCAAGAAGTGCAAGAACCACAAGGGCAAGAAGAATCAGCAGGGGCAGAAGTCTGCCAACATGACTATTGGTGATCCTAGCGGATCTGGGTACGGTAATTATTTACCTAGTGTATTTTCTATATGTCAATCTAATGATTGGTGGATCGACACAGGAGACAATATTCATGTTTGTACTGATATCTCTATGTTTTCATCTTACCAGGTTGCACGAGGTTCAACCGTCATGATGGGGAACGGCTCGCATGCTTCTGTTCTTGGTGTTGGTTAGGTCGATCAGAAGTTCACTTCGGGAAAGATCATGCGGCTCAAGAACGTGCAGCATGCTCCCTCAATAAAGAACCTCATTAGTGGATCCCTCTTGTGTCGAGATGGATTCAAGCTAGTATTTGAGTCTAATAAAGTAGTCGTCTCGAGGTATGGCCAACTCATTGGCAAAGGCTATGAGAGCGGAGGCTTGTTCCGCTTTTCACTCTCTAATTTCTGTAATAAAGTTGTGAACCATGTGTGTGATTTAAACAATTCGGTGGCTGATATATGGCATTCACGTTTGTGTCACATTAATTTTGGTTGTATGTCGCGTCTATCCAGTATGAATTTAATTCCGAATATTTCTACTGTCAAAGGCTCTAAATATCAAGCATGTGTGCAAGCAAAGCAACCTCGTAAGCCTCACAAGGCTGTAGATGAGAGATGCACGACATTATTAGAGCTCATACATTCAGATATTTGTGAAATGAATGGTGTGTTGACAAAAGGAGAGAAAAGATACTTCATGACTTTAATTGATAATGCAACTAAATATTATTATGTATTTCTTATAAAAACTAAAGATGAGGCGTTTGAATATTTTAAGACTTATAAAGCTGAGGTAGAAAACTAATTAGAAAAGAAAATCAAGCGTGTTAGGTCTGATCATAGTGGAGAATATTTTTCCAATGAGTTCGATCTCTTCTGTGCTGAGAATGGAATAATTCATGAACGTACACCACGATATTCACCCCAATCTAATGGGGTTGCCGAAAGAAAGAACCGGACATTAATGGACTTGGTGAATGCCATGTTAGGAACATCCAGTATGGCTAAAGCATGATAGGGGAAGGCTGTTTTAACAGCATGTCATGTTCTAAATAGAGTTCCAACTAAAAACAGTGAAGTTACTTCGTATGAAGGATGGAAAGGAAGAAAATCATCACTCCATTACTTGCGTACATGGGGCTGTTTGGCCATGGTTAGCGTACCCATTAATAAGAAATGCAAGCTCAGACCAAAGACCGTTGATTGTATCTTTTTAGGTTATGCGTATCACAGCATGGCTTATAACTTCTTAGTGATAAAATCTGAAGCGCCTGATGTTTTAGTTGATTCACTTTTGGAGTCATGGGATGTTACTTTCTTTGAGAATATTTTTCCGATGAAAGTTGCTTATTCTTTACCGAGTTTGTCTAGTGAATTTATTCCTGAGCCTACATCCTTGATAGAGCCAATTATAGACCCACCTGGTATTGAAGAGGATGACAATGTGTAGCTCCTAGAAGGAGTAAGAGACAAAGGGTTGAAAAATC
>CM041633.1:1306002-1345603 GCA_023333625.1 Bothriochloa decipiens
CAATGTGTAGCTCCTAGAAGGAGTAAGAGACAAAGGGTTGAAAAATCCTTTGGCGATGACTTCATTGTGTATGTCATAGATGATACTCCCATGACCATTGCAGAGGCATATGCATCACCAGATGTAGATTATTAGAAGGATGCAGTCCGTAGTGAGATGGACTCCATCAATGCAAATGGCATATGGGAAGTAGTAGATAAACCAGTGGGTTGTAGACCGATTGGCTGTAAATGGGTATTTAAGAAGAAGCTTAGGCCTGACAGTACTATTAAAAAGTACAAGGCTAGGCTTGTTACTAAAGGTTTTACACAAAAAGAAGATGAGGATTTCTTTGATACCAACTCACCTGTTGTCAGATTAACTACAATCTGAGTGTTATTATCCTTGGCTGCTTCCCATAAGCTTCTTGTCCATCAGATGGACGTGAAAACGGCTTTCCTTAATGGAGAGTTAGAGGAAGAAATTTATATGAATCAGCCTGATGGATTTATAGCACAAGGACAAGAGGACAAGGTGTGTAGGTTACTTAAATCCTTGTACGACCTAAAGCAGGCACCAAAGCAGTAGCATGAGAAGTTCAAAAAGACTTTAACCTCTGCAGCGTTTGCAATAAATGAAACCGACACTTGTGTGTATTACCATTATGGTTGGGGCAAAGGAGTAGTCCTGTGTTTGTATGTTGACAACATACTAATTTTTGGGACAAGTATCGAAGAAATTAATGATGTAAAATCATTCTTATCCCAAAATTTTGACATGAAAGATTTGGGAGAAGCCGATGTGATTCTCAATATTAAACTTAATAAGGGTGAGAATGGGATTACTCTTTTGCAGTCTCATTATGTGGAAAAGGTTTTGAACCGCTTTGGTTATATGGATTGCAAACCTTCTCCAACACTTTATGATCCTAGCCTAATACTTCGGAAGAATAAAAGGCTAGGAAAGGATCATTTGAAATATTCCCAAATTATTGGATCTTTGATGTACTTAGCTAGCGTAACCCGCCCTGATATCTCATTTGCTGTAAGCAAGTTGAGTAGATTTTCCTCTAATCCAGGAACTGATCATTGACGTGGTATTGATCGAGTAATGCGCTATCTAAAAGGCACAATGAGTTATGCAATTCACTATTCAGGGTACCTAGGAGTACTCGAAGGATATAGTGATTCAAACTGGATTACAGAAGCTGATGAGCTTAAAGCCACTAGTGGATACATATTCACTTTGGGTGGTGGTGCTGTCTCTTGGAGGTCTTGTAAGCAGACAATACTTACAAAGTCCACAATGAAGGCAGAGCCTACAGCCATAGATACAGCCTCTACTGAGGCTGAATGGTTAAAAAAGATGTTGATAGACTTGCCTATGGCTGAAAAACCAATTTCTACTATTCTCATAAATAGTGATAATCAAAAGGTGATCACGAAGGTGAAAAATAGTCAGGACAACAGAAAGAAGTTCAGCAAACATATAAAGCATAGACTAAAGTCTGTCAGGAAATTAAGGAGCTCCAGAGTAATAGCTGTGGACTACATCCAGACAGCTAAGAACCTGCCAGATTCCTTTACAAAGGGACTATCACGCACCGTGATTGACAATGCATCGAAGGAGATGGGATTGAGACCCATATGAGTTAACCTCAGTAGTAACCCAACCTATGTGATCGGAGATCCCGTGAATTAGGACCTGGGAAGAACAAGCTGTTGGTTAATGGGAGAGTACAATTTTTTCTTTTGACCCACTCCGTTGGAGATGCAGTACTCTCGTCTCTGTAAGGCAGGTTAACTTTGTCTTAATGTGTTCTGAGGATTTATAGAGAGATACTGTCCTACAGAGTATCCCTGTAAGAACACACCTATGTGAGCCCAACTGTTAGTCACATTTTGTAAGAATTGGGTATTCTTTAATAAGCTCATGAAGTGAGTTAGGAGTATGGCTTATACGCTTCACTCGCAGGGTTGGCTATGGCAGCCTAGTATCAGTCAAGACTTCAAGTGAAGCCTATTCGCACCAAACTGCCAATTCAAGGCCTAGTCCATTGTGTAGTTGCGGATGGGCCTATCTTGTTGTTCTAGGTGGATGTTCAACCTTAACCGGTCTCCACTGAATAGCTGGTATATTAACAGTACTGTGGTACAGGGAGTATGACTCGCGTGCCCTTGGGATGTGGTGGGGGATTGTTAGATGTTTTGAGCCATGGGCCAAACAATTCCAAATAAATCCCAAAGGCCCAGTCACACATGCATATATATATGGAAAGGTGGGGGACTTTAGTCCCACCATGCTACTTCAAGAGGAGTGAGACGAACTTAAATAGTTGAGCTATCTCTATCTTGTTGGAGCTATAGGGGAGAGAAAAAGGAAGAACCACACACACGCGCGCTCGCTCGCCTCGCCTCGCCTCGCCGGGCCGGGCCGGGCCGGGCGGGGCGAGTCTAATGGGTGCGCACGCACTACATGCGCGTGAATGGTTCGCCGATTTTCCGCTCCGACCCTTGCGGTTGCGTGGCCTCCTTTTGTCACTCCGAATTTTTGCATGCATGAAGAAAATTGCGCTGGCTTATTTGGTAAGCAATTATTCTCGTATTATGGTAAGTGTATAAACGACAGGTCAATTACCGTAATACTGTGATTGAGCGGCTAATTACTTTCCTTAGCTGCGACGCGTGTATAAATATGGGGCGAGACGTCGTCCTCAGTACCGCGAGTTCATCTCTTCCTCGCCACAGTGCTGCGCTGCCGCCGTCTTCTCCATCCCGTCGCCGACGTGCCATCGGTGTCGAGAGAGCAGGCTCCGAAGCCTACGTCTCCTCGCGTCCCTGCACAGGGTAGGGGACGTATCAAGTTTTTAGGAAACACAGTCGCGACTGCTCGCTGGACGTCTTCTTCTCTCTACGCTGCTAATCTGGATCTCAGTCGACGGTCTGCTACGTCTTCCTTCGCCAACAATCCCACTGTAAGAATGTCGATTCTCTCTCCGTTGTTCGTTCTCGCATTTTCTCTGTTGCTAATATCAAATCATATACCTGTGATACATGTTGTTAGTCTTTTCCTCATTGTCGAAAGTAATTTATGCATCGTTAAATTAGTCTTATTTGTAACATTGCCGAGATCGTGGTACACGAGCACCACCCGCTCGAACTGGAAGTAGCCCCCGAAACCCTTCCGGCGGAGGCTGCGTCCCGTACAGATCGTGCATGCCGCGACGGAGGTTTCAGATACGAACGCCTTGACCAGCTGCCAGTGGAGATCGTCAGGCCGCGTCCGGTGGAGGTCGTTAGCCGGCGGCTGCCGGCCGGTGTAGATCAGCTCCGTGCACTTTGACAACCGGTGGAGATCATCAGGTGACCGAGATCATCAGCCGGCAGCCCATCGGCTACGCCGCTAGATATCAGGTGTGGCCCTTGTTCATCTCTTTCAGGGCTCAACGACTTCCTCCTGGAAGTCAGATGCAATCATTTTTTTTTCTATTACCATGTGGCGTAGCCATAGTGGCGTCGCTGGCCGTGGTTGTTTATGGCACAAATCAAACGATGCTGCTGTGCTTTTTTTTGTCGTCACCTGTGTTCGATCTGATAAGTGAAATCTTGTGAACTGCTTCTGTATATTCAGTACCACAATCTCAGGTCTTTACTATGCACACATATGAATCCATAATTTCTGAAGGTCCTGCGTGTGTGTGTATATATATATAGACACACACACACACATATCTTGCAAGTGCCAACACCTATATATCGATCTGCTAATACATACATATACATGTGAGCAGTCGGCCAGGTTGGGTTCTTGATGTTTCTCTCATAATTGTTTATCGATCTGCTAATTGATTGTCTGCTGATGGCCTCTTCCACCATGCAGTTCGTGCTATAGACTGTTCAGACAAGAGAAACCGATCTGCATTTTACTGTTGTGATGCTGCTGCTGCTGCTGCTAACTGAATAAACAGTAGGTGTTTAAGATCAGTTCAATAACTAAATGAGGTTCGCTACTCGGATTCCCCTCGAGGACATTGGATGATGAAAATTCAAGTTTCACTTCCATTCCTGGGATAAAGTATAGCTCTGAATATTCACAATTCCATAGTTTCTTAAACTCATCAATTGACAATATATAGTAGGACTCAGTTATTTCTATTGCATGAAGCCATCTGACCATGAAGAAGGGTGAAAAGTTCCTCCTCGCTGACAATTTGTTCATGCATGCCTGTCGGCATGGGCATTTTGAGTGGTTCAGATGCTTCTTCTCTTCGGATGCAATGTAAGACATTGTGTAATAGTATTTCGTCTGCTACATTTTTGGCAAAGCACAAGGTGGGTGCTGACTTATGTTTGTTTTTGGCTGATTCAGGCTACCAGGTAGATTACTTGAATGGTCGAATAACACTGCATTTAACACATGATGGATTGACGGCTCCAGCCTCTACTGCATTGCTGGTTGCCTGCTGACTCTCAGAGTTCAGCTACTGCTACTGACGGAGTGACGGCTCCAACCTCCACAGATCCAGACGGCTCTGCTTCATTGTCTTCAAACAGCACGTGTGTTAAACTGTCAAGACTATATGCTTTGCGAAGACCTACTGATCCATTGTAGTATGGGAAGTTCCAATGTTTTTTGTTCAATAAGATTTCAGTATGAGAAGTTAAAGAATACCTCCTTTTTAATTTGCATTGCATTGGTATTTGTCTGTCCAGTAAGATTTTTGAGTGTCAATATTGATTAGAGTAAAAGCCTACAAAAGGTAACTCTTGATTAATGTGATACAAACATAAGGTTACAAATAATTTTAATAACTAAAGTTGACATGTTCAGCTCTCTGATCCATTAACCTCTTTGGTATGGCATCCATTTTAGCAATTCTTGAAATTTGTCAGCAAATAAATTTTTTCGTAGCCTTTTCTGATCTGGCACGTCTGGGCAATCACGCTTATAGCATTGACTGGCCTTCTGATATATATATTCTTCCTACTGGTTGCCACTGCTAATGCCATCATCGTCTCAGTCCTGATGTCACAGGCCGTTGCCAGAAGATTCTTCGCTTGCTCAGTTGCAGTGTATATTAGAGCAGTATTCGATATTCTGCTTAGTTTAATTTTTTATAATAGATAACCTTGGTATGGAAGAAATGGAAGTATCTTTTCTCAATAGTTCATCAGGTATGCAGTAGCCTATTGAAAAAAAAGCATCAGCACAACCTAAACCTCTCCATGATTTATCCACAGGTTTCTTGACAAAAAGGACATTACCAAACTACGCAAGAGTTTTGCAGGGTTATAGAGCTTGGATAATGAAGAGATTGTGAAATTTGCAATAGAGAAACCTGATTTTTTTTTTTTTTTTGTCCTGAATCCAAGGTGAGAAGGTAGATGTATCTTTTCTTAGCCTTTGAGAGATCCTGTTTGGTGGTAAATGTTATGAGGTTTCTGAATTCTTTATTATGTCATCAGGGACAGAATATATAGTATAGTCATGATTTGCGAGACATGCTGATCAAACTCTAGAAGGAACACCATAACTGAATCGTTGGCCTCTTTCGCAAGGATGATATGATGTGGTCCTTCTTTAATCATTATTTTAAGATCTGATATCATAGTTTGGACATTTTGTTGTCTTTGTGTGCATCCCTGAACTGAATCCGTAGCGTTATTACGGGCATTATACTAGTAACTTAAGTAGTTTGCGGAGGATAATACGTCTGTTTTAGAGTTTCCCTTCAAAAAAAAGAGGAGAATCAGATTAGGAAAAAGTCCTATATTGCTCCCCTAACTATCCGCCTAGCTTAGTTTTCCTCTCCCAACCGTAAAACCAGACGAAAAGCCTCCCTCAACTATCAATACCATTCAATTTACCTCCTCGCCTCCATTTTATGGCGGTTTCATCACCACGTCATCAAGGCCAACGTTGCCATGTCATCGCGGTTCTTGTTGTCTCGTTCCTCTGCTCATCTCCGGCGACACAGGCGGACGACGGTAACTTGGCCAGCGACCGCCATGGCCAGCCTACGCCCTCCGCTCGCTCTGGCCTGCTCCATCTCCCAACGCCGGCCAGCGCCCCTGCTTTGCTAGTGCTGAACAGCTTCCTCGGAAGCAGGAAAGCAACGTCCTTAGCGGCCCATTGCGCTCGGAGCCATAGGCGACGACGACGCAGTGGAACGACTCCTCATCATCCTCAAGCATATCTTCTTGGACAAGATCCGCTCCTACGACGAGGATAATGGAGACGCGGCGAGGACGATGGAGAGGTCAGCGGAGAAGGCGCACGCAGCATCGGTTGCCTTTGGATTGCCGGCGAAATTCGCCACCACCTCTCCCTCTCCGTCAAATTGCTCGTGCGGCCGACTCCGCCTCGTTCTTGCGCATCGCTTGAGCCAGTTCGCGCCGTTCCTCTCCACCAAAATTGGTTGTACATCGTCGTCTTCCTCACGGACGCCCAGGAACACCGCCATCTCGCCATGGCTTCTCTGTTTTGGCTGTAGAGCACCAGACGCACGGGAACACGGCCCTCGCCTCTAGTTCACCCAGCCGTGTCCGCCGTCATCCTCGGCAGCACGGCTCTATCTCATCTGCACTTCAACCATCAGGTCGACCATGTGCGCGTCAGACGAAGCCCGTCATGGTGCTGCTAATCCTTCCATCGGGCGTTAGCTGGCGATGGCTCGCCGCCAGGGTCCACAGTGACTGTGGCATGTCCAGCGGCGGTGCCGTGGCCGGCACGGCGGACGATCCTTGTTGACGCCGCTATTGTCGAAGCTGCTGTCGTTGAGCATGCGCATGCCGATGAGATCAAGCTCAAAATCGCTCCGCAGTCTGCACTGCACCGAAACATCGATGATTGCACGGATGATTGGTTGATTGTATATTGCGGTTTGTGTGGAAGGAGAAACACGATGTCGTGTAATCATGCTTGGCATCGATCGATCTGTTTGTTCACGGATATATTGTGGTTCCTATATTGGCATGGGATCGATCGAAATCGAGTCGACTGCGGCAATTCTGCTCTCGCATCCCAGCCACGCCGCCGCATTTTCTCCGCACTGACGTGCCTCAGCGGGTCGAACAGCGGCAGGAGGCCCGATGAATTGCCACGGGTCGCCGGCACTCTCCTTGCTCTTCTTTGGCACCTGCTGGTACGGCACGTCGAGCGACCAGAGGCCACGGTCGGTGTACCCGTCGATCAAGGCATGGACCTTCTTCTCGCCTCGATGTCCATGTTGCAGAGCTCGATGATCTGCTCGGGAGCGCCCTTGCTGACCCTGTGCCAGACTGCCGGTCGCTGTTACCGTCGATGTAGGTAATGGTCGTGCGCTTCTCGACCGAGGAAGAGCGCTGCGGCGATGCGTGACGGCGGCGCGCTGTACGACCGAAGGAAACGAGATGAACGGGACGACCACCTCCCTTTTCTATTTACCTTGGGCTGAGTCAAGTGGGCCGCATCCGACGTGGCGCAAAAACCAGAACCAAAACCACTCAAAGGAGGTGAAGTGCACGGATTCGATAGATGAGGGAGGGTTTTTGTCTGGTTTTAGTGTTCGGGGAGCAAAATCAGCGAAAGATAAGGGAGTGAAAGTAGACTTTTTCCATCAGATTACGACGAAGTTGTTGGTGATATAATGGACTTTTCCCAAAATAAGGCCCAACTTACGTTCAAAGAAAAGGAACAGGGCCCAACTACATGAGCCAGATATTTTTATAGAGGCCCACTTAAAAACTTTTAGCCCTTTAATGACCTGTCGGCGCGAACGCAATGGCAACGCCGCCGTCTCGAGCAAAGCGGTGTAGTCCTCTGCCGCCGGCCGGCGTGTCCATCTCCGATCGATTCCATTGATGAGCCCTTGCCGTCGATCTGCACATGTTGATTGCAGAAGAAACACTATAAATTTGAGACCGACTTTGTTACCCAACATCAAGCTGCATCATCCCATATCTTCAGGCTTGTGCACTACTAAACTTCAGTCCACTCCAATCAATGTTTGCCTTCAATTGCAACGCCCCTGCATGTAATTGTTCTTTCAAATATTATTGCAGTCATTCTTGTTTCTATTTATGGACCAATATTTTTGCTCCGTCTATTGTCACTCTCATCCACAGCTAAAAAAAGCCAAATCAAAAGCCTCTCCTCTGCCATTCGTGCATTGCCCTTCACTATCTCACAACCACACTGAATTGATGCCCCCCATGCAGAGCAACCATTGCGCAGAAACACAAGAGCAGCCCGATCGATCCAATTCCATGCAAATGACAGCAACTACTGCAATGGCGATGCAGCCTAGGGCCTAGGTAGCCGACAGATCATCACTCAATTAGCATCCAATTCCAACAGAGAGGCTGCCGGCCGGAGAGATCAAGATGACGGCGGTGGCGAACCTGTCGTCGAAGGCGCTGGAGCCGACGGTGAAGCCGCTGGCGGCAGCATGCTACGAAAACAACCTGGTGAACTCGCAGGGCATGTTCCTGGGCGACCAGCCGCTGCGCTTCTCGCTGCCGCTCCTCCTGGTCCAGGTCTCCGTCATCCTGGTCCTCTCCGCGGCGGCGCACCTCGTGCTCCGTCGCCTGGGGCAATCCCGGTTCGTCACCCACATGCTCGTCGGCATCTTCCTGGGCCCCTCCGTGCTCGGCCAGAGCGCGTCCTTCCGCGACGTGCTCTTTTCCGAGCGCGGCACGTACATCCTCGAGAGCGTGTCCCTGGTGGCGCTCATCCTCTTCCTCTTCTCCATGGGCGTCAAGACCGACCTCAGCCTCCTCCGCCGCCCCAGCGGCCACGCCGTTGCCGTCGGCATCATGGGCGCCGTCGTCCCGCTCGCCGTCACCCTGCCCGTTTTCCACGCGCTCCAGCCCTCGCTGCCCGAGGACCTCAAGGGATCCTCGCTCATCACCGAGCTCGCCGTTCGCCTCTCGCTCTCCTCGTTCCCCGTCATCGCCGACGCGCTCTCCGACCTGGACCTCCTCAACACCGACCTCGGCCGCATCGCGCTCACGGCGTCGCTCATCACCGACGTCACGTCCTGGTTCATCCGCGCCTGCTCCGCCGCGGTCATCCTCATCGGAGACAACAGGTCGCCGGCGTTCACGGCCAAGATCCTGGCCTCCTTCGTGGCGTTCGTGCTCTTCGTCGGCTTCGTGGCGCGCCCTGCCGGCCGGTACATCGCGTACAAGCGCACCCCGACGGGGGCGCTCCTCTCCGAGGGCTCCTTCGTGGTGGTGGTCATCGCGGCGCTGCTGTCGGCGCTGGTGACGGACGCCATCGGGTTCAAGTACATGATCGGGCCGCTGATGCTGGGGCTGGCGCTCCCCGGCGGCATGCCCATCGGCGCCACCATGACGGAGCGCCTCGACTCCTTCTTCATCGCGCTCTTCCTTCCCGTCTACATGGCGCTCTCGGGGTACCGCACCGACCTCGCCGAGTTCACCAAGGCGGCGGGGGACCACGCGGCGGAGAAGTGGTGCGCTCTGGAGCTGTTCGTGGCGCTGTGCGTCTCGGGGAAGCTCGTCGGCTGCGTCGCCGCGGGGCTCTTCTTCACGATGTCGTTCCGGGACGCCGTCGTGCTAGCGCTCATGCTCAACATCCGGGGCATCGTGGAGGTGGCGGCCATCAACAACTGGGGCGACACCATGAAGGCGACGGCAGAGCACTACTCGACGCTGACCATCTCCATGGTGCTCATCACCGCCGTGTCCACGCCGCTGATCAAGCTACTGTACGACCCGTCGGGGCAGTTCGCGCGGGCGAAGCGGCGGTCGCTGGAGCACGCCCGCCTGAGCGCCGACCTCCGCGTGCTCACCTGCCTCTACAGCGAGGACCACGCGGCGCCGCTGATCGACCTGCTGGAGGCGTCGGGTGCCTCCCGCGACTCGACCATGTCGCTCATCGTGCTCCACCTCACGGAGCTCGTGGGCCGCGCCGCGTCCGTGCTCAAGCCCCACCGGAAGAGCTCCAGGTCGGACCCGACGCCGTCGGATCGCATCGTGAACGCGTTCCGGTACATGGAGCAGCAGGCGGCGCTGGGCGCGGTGACGGTGAGCCCCTACGTGGCGCAAGCGCCCTTCAGCTCGATGCACCACGACGTGTGCTCGCTGGCGCACAGCCGGAAGGCCAACCTTATCCTGCTCCCGTTCCACAAGTCCTCCGACGGCGCGCGGAGCACGGCCAACAACGCCATCCGATCCATCAACCGGAGCGTGCTGCAGTACGCGCCCTGCTCTGTCGCTATCCTCGTGGACCACGGCCTCGCGTCCGGGTCGGCCTGCGCCACGGCCGCCAACAGCCTGCTCCAGCGCGCGGCGCTCTACTTCCTGGGCGGCGCCGACGACCGAGAGGCGCTGGCGTACGCGGCGCGGATGCCCGAGGCCGGGACTATGTCGCTGACGGTGGTGCGGTTCAAGCTCCGGAACTGGGTGGGCATGGGCGGGCAGGACGAGGCCAGGGACGAGGAGCTGCTGCAGGAGTTTTGGAGCAGGCACAGGGACAACGAGCGCGTGGTGTACGTGGAGAAGACGGTGGAGGACGCCGAGGGCACCGCGTCGGTGGTGCGCGCCATGAGCGAGAAGTTCGACCTGCTCATCGTGGGCCGCCGCGGCGGGGAGGGAGAGGGTGATCCGGAGGGGTCGACGGCGCTCACCAGCGGGCTGTCGGAGTGGAGCGAGTTCCCGGAGCTGGGCGTGCTGGGGGACATGCTCGCCTCCGCGGAGTTCGCGTCCAAGGTCTCCATCCTCGTCATCCAGCAGCAGCCGCCCAAGAAAACCATCGCCGCCGCAAGCTCCGTCAATGATTAGAAGGATCCATCAATCGATCGTCTCCATCCTCGTCATTCCTTTTGTTGCTGAAATTTTGTGAACCTTTTTCTCTTGTAATTGTAATCAGTCATCAGCTAGGAGGGATCCTAAATTTACTCTGCAAATTTTATAGCAAACTCAAGCGCCACTCATCTGACAACTCTTTTTGGCGCCAACAAGTTGCACACTGTTTTTGTTTTGTTTTGCTTACTGCAGCGTCTAATCTTTCTTTCCACTTGAGATCCACACCATGTTGGCTCCGTACCAAACACGTTTTAGACGTCTATATACAAAAAGTGTAGAATTGTTATTAATTTGAACATATACAGGTTGGATAAAAAATAATTATGCTATTTTATATTAAGCAGGTTGTTGAAAACCAAAATTGACCATTTTGTGAAGTTACCAAAATGTGAAATACAGGATACTTCATGTTATCTTAGGTTTGACTTATTGTAGATATAAAATATGATACCAAATAAACATCACTAGATTAAGTACAAAACATATTTTTATAATAAATTAATTTGAATGGAGTCATAAATATGAATATCATTCCCTAAAAGTTTGATCGAACAAGAATTAATTTACGTGGCACGTGATCCATAGTTGCAGACAACAATTTTTATAGTTTCCCATCTAGTTTTCAATCCTCTATTTTTTTTTAAAAAAAAAAGAACCGTTAATTTCGAAATTGTTTTGCACTATAACCACTGCAATTCAATACTACACTACAAGTGGGCTATCCACCCCAGCGGCCCATCCCCAGCCCACCGCCTCGTCGTCTCCCCTCGCATCGGCGTCGGCATCACCGCCGGCATTAGTGCCGCCGGCGCCATGTCGCCGCCGGCGGGCGGCGCCGATTTCCTCATTCTCGAGTTCATCGCAGGCAACCGCCGCGTCCCCAACGGTGTGTACGTCTCCCTCCTCGCCGCCCTAGCCCCACCCTCGGGCATCCCCGGCACCTCACAGCGCTTCCGACAAGCCCTAGTACTCCGCGCCCTCGACGCCACCGTCCACACCGAGGGCGCAGGCGCCTCCTGTTCCTGCAGCCTCCTCCTCCACAGGGCGCGGGAGGTCCTCGCCGACCCCGACGTGGCCGCCTGCTTCCCCCACCAGGTCACTGTTGCAGATAATGAGGAAAACGACGAGGCTACGGCCCGCCGCCGCGGTGGCCGATCTCAGGCGCCTCCTCGACCTTGAGTGGGCCAACCTCCCGCCCTCCACGCTCGAGCGCGCCGCCGGGGACGGTTCCCTCCAGACGTGGGCCGCTGCTGACCACACCGAGCGTACAAAGCTTGGCCTGCTCGGTACCTCCAACCACAAACCTAGTCAAATTATCCTGTTTATTATGTATGAAAAGAAATTGAATAAATGAATGATGAAATTGTGGTTACTCCATATGCAGTAGGGGAATCAACAGAGCGTGAGATTTTAGCAAAGCTTGTGCAGGATGGATCCGCTTCTGATCCACTTGTTCTGCCGAAAGTTGCTGATAATGTGACCAATGCCAATGAAGCTGATGGTGCTAAAATCCAATGCAAGTACTTATGAGGTAATGAATTCACTTTGCAGGTATGGCTGGGCAACAAAATGCATCGGTTGAAGGAGCAGAGGGTCATGTTTCAGAGAAGTTTGCCCATGCTTCTAAAAAGGGCAATCTTATGGAGAGAAAACCCAATGCAAGTACTTATGAGGTAATGAATTCACTTTGCTTTTATTCAAATTCTGTCCATATTTTAGGTGATGCAGCTTATCAATCCCATATATACTTGCTGTATGGTTGCAGCACTGTAACACAAATGTAAACAAATTAAACCTGCTGATGTTGCTGCCACACATACCATTTGAATTGATTTGTTTCCATTTGTGTTACTGAGAAATGAACCAAACAGCACGATAGAAGTATCCATCTTGGTAACTTTGATTGCATCTTAGATTACCAATGTTTCCACATAAAGTAACCTTTTCAGTTTCAGTGTATTTATGTGTATCTCTTGGTTCAAATATATCTAGTTATGAATGAGGAAGTTGTTCTCTGTATGTATTATCTACTGACATCTGGGATATTGTTTGGCAAAGCACAATGGAGTAATTTTTTTGTGAAACATTATAATAGCATGTGTGCAGTTTGGTGATGATATGTTGTCATCCTTTTCGGTGCAGTGGGATGACTCTGATGATGATCAACCAGCACGGAAGTGCAAATTACCTTCTTTTGAGAGAAAATCGCATCCTCCTCCTACATGTGCATATAAGATCAGAAAGAAGTGGAGTGAGATAGAGGAAAAAACCTTGCTGGAAGGGGTGGAGAAGTGAGTTGATTTTTTTTGTTTGCCTTATTATTACTCTTACTGTATTAAGATTTTTTGTTCTTTAATTTAACTTCAGTAAGTAAACTTTGTACCTTAGTGATATATTTTGCATTTTGATGGTGGCTTGAAGGTATGGCAAAGGCAATTGGAAAGATATCAAGTTAGCTTATCCTGATGTCTTTGAGGAGATATCAACGGTATGCATTCTGGCTGGCATTCAATTTCTTGCGTTGGATGAAGACTTGGCCTTGAAAGTTTGGGTTTGATGTGCAGGTACATCTGAAGGACAAGTTTAGAAATTTGGAAAGGCGCCCCCATGAATCGGCTTGAGGCCTCGTGGCTAGTGGCGCTGTGCTTTTGCTCTGCTCTGTAGATATTTTGTGCCATTCTGGCTTACTGATGGAGCTTTTTATCTCTCAGGGATGGATCTGAAGGACAAGTTTAGAAATTTGGAAAGGCGCCACCATGAATCCGCTTGAAGCCTAGTGGCTAGTGGTGCTGTGCTTTTGCTCTGCTCTGTAGATATTTTGTGCCATTCAGGCTTACTAATGGAGCTTTCTAGCTCTCAGGGATCTGACAGCCACGTAGTTTGGTACTGAGGTTCTTAGGTAGCTTGCTGCAAATGAATGTGGAGCTTTCTAGCTCTCAGGGATCTGACAGCCGCGTAGTTTGGTACTGGGGTTCTTAAGCAGCTTGCTGCAAATGAATGTGTATCAGTAACCAAATGCCAAAATGTTCAGTTGATGTTTCTGGAAAGGGGAAACACCTTATCGGAGGTTCTCTTATGCAGTGATAATGTACCGATGACTTGTAGTCCGCAAGAATCAAGTAGTGAATTTGTAACAAGAATGATGAACTAACTCATGCCATTACAACCTACCCAATAGAAACCATATGTCTGAAAAATACCAGCATCTGAAAGCAACACGTTGTAGAAACTTGACATGTAAAACAGCATCAGTTTTGGGGAAAAAGAATATCAAACAGGAAATATAGTTTTAGAAAATCACAGTTCAATGTGTGACAACACCCTTGAGAAATAAAACTTGTTTAATATAAAACCATTTACGATGCCTAAGCCCTTTATTCCAATCTGACACAAACAGAGGGGAAGAAAATTAAGCAGTATTTTGGCCATTGTAATTTCTGAAGGAGATTACAAATAAAATAAAAGAGCAGAAATCATAAAACTATCTATTCCTTTCAATGAAATGAATGAAAAGGGAACTTCTATAATAATCGGACATACACTGTGCTGACTACAGTTTTACATTAAACTATGCTGCAGTCCCAGCTCTAGCTGATTACAGTTTTACATCAGATGAAAATGCAGATGCTCCAACCCTGTCCAATATTGCAAAAAAGAAGTCATCTGTATACTACCAATAGTCATTGCAAGAGCAATATCCATCTCTAAAGCAATGGAATCTATTGTTATCTCGAACAATAATTTCGCGACAGGTTATCCTCGATATGAGCTTGATGGCAGTGTGACAGTCACTGCATACTCGGAGGTTTTTGGTGACCCTAATGGTCCCTCCTGGTTCAGTAGTAAGGAGGCCGAATGCAATGGCAATCTTCTCACTGTGATGCACTAGCGTGTGTTCCTTCTCCTCGTTTTCAATGTCAAACATCACCACCTTGGTAGTCGGTTTATAACCCATAGCCTTTATTTCCATGCCTAACTCTTCAAGCTTTGCATAAATCTTATCTGAGAGGGGATGTGATCTGTCTCCAACATGGAACTCATGGACCTTACTGTCAAGTTCAACCCAGCTAGATGCAGGGACCTTCTCAACCCCGCCGAGCAGAGGGCCCGCCCGCCAAAGACCCAGCGGGCCCCCCACCAGCACCGGCCACCCACAGGTGAAGGGGAGCCCACGGGCCCCAAGTGTGTGTGTGGGGGGGTGGGGGGGTGGGGGGGCGCCGGCCAGGACCACCGCCGGCCCGCATAGGCCCCCACACGCAGTCCATGGGGGGTACTTCTTATTTTGATTGGTCCGACTAAATGTAAAGCAAAATAGAGATATGAGAAGGATTGATAAACTGATTAGAGCTGCATGAAGCACTGCTATAAGCTGTGCTTGCAAGATGTTTGACTATACAAGGTGTTTCTGTTATCCAACCATGTCTCAAATGAAAACAACGATGCATACACTATATTTCTTTCATACTTCTTAAAAAAAGACATTTCTTTCATAGGATTGTGTGGGTTTTGAAATCCGTAGCAACGCATTGAATATTTCATTTCCACTTGTACCAGTGATGCAAATTAATAAATCATGTGTCTCTTTAACTTCATTATTGGTGCCAAATCTTTTTTGAAAACCCTTGTTATGGGAGCAAATTGCATTAATTAGTTTTATCACCTATTTCATCACCCATAGCAACGCATGGGCATGTGCTAGTTATTTTTATAAAGCTGATCAAACATAGAGATTATTTAAATTAGAAGTTAAACTGAATTGAACTCAGTATACACACCACTTGCACACTGTGCTTTGTGTGTAAGTATTTGCCTTGAGAGTACGAAAAGCCGTGATGGATGGAATCCTTGATTGAAAAACAAGGTTATGCTTATGCTTATCATCTGCATAGGATGCTCTGACCCGTACTAATTACACACACTAATTAACTATATTGTAAGACGGGGTGGAACTAGGACAAATGGTTACGCTTAACTAGGACAAATTGCTCTGACCCCGAACTAATTATACACACGAAAAGTTGTGATGGGTGGAATCCTTGTTTAAAGCAATTGGTAGTAGCCTTTCATTAAATCAACATACATCGCATAAAGAAGCCTGGATGAGGTCCAAATTCGCATACCTCATGAAACCAAATTTAATCAAAATTGTGGCGGGCTATTCTAGCTAGAATATGAGCTACCACCTACTAATAACATGATTAAAGGACCAAACAATTGATGGATTTTTTATCTCTTGCTTGATGTCATGGATGATGGAAACCAACTATAGAGCGACCCCTTTCATTTGAATGAAGCTTCTGTATTACAAAGAGGCAATTATCACCTTGTTATATGCATGGGATACAGAGATAAAACAAACAACATGCCTAGGAGCTATTGCCTCTCTAAGTTTTGGATCATTGATGGAAAGTGCATCTGGGCCCCATAGTGGGCGTTGGTGGTTCAATGACAATTTTTTTAAGAACTAATACGTTCGATAAGTTTTTGAAATGGCTTCATTGCTAATCTTATCTCTTATCTTATACTCCTATAAAGCTAAACATATACTCCTATATAAAAAGCTAAACCCCGTTAGCTTTCCTGAACAAATAAATTCAAATAAAAAAGTTGTCAACTATAAAATTTTATAACTTTCTAGGATCAAGAACTTATGTTTTGGTCGTTTTAGTCATTTGTTATCCGGCATAGTGGTACTAATATTGTTCATAAATTTTACGTATCCCTCTTATAGTTTACGTAAACTATAATTGAGATATATAAATTTTATGAACAATGTCACAACTACTTTGACAAGTGAATAAATAACCAAAATAAAAGTTGTAGTCTTAATAAGTTCTACAACTTTTATGTTCTTGACTTCTTCAGCTGAAATCATTTAGTATTTCAAAACAACTTTGAAGTTGCCATTTTCTAACATAATTAAAATAGATAAAACACAGTCACATGAAAAGATGGACAAAATAATCAGTGTAAGGACGCAATAAATTGATAGAGTATGATTTTAGAAAAAAACATCAAATTTGAATTTAGTATGAGAGAGAAATTCTAGTTACAAGTTTTAGCTTAAGAGAAATCAGAGTTCTTCGACAATTTCAAAATTGAATTTGAAACAACCTTTTTATACAGTAAATGATTTCATAAAAAAGTTGCAAACAACAAAGTTTCATAACTTTTCAAAATCTACAGCTTTTATTTTGGTCATTTCTCCACCTGAGATCGTTTGAAAAAATTCGAATTGTACTGCTTATTTTTACTATTCGGCATCATTAAACATTGAGCCACCTTTACAAATCCTATTTATAGGGGTGATTCTATATTGAGCCATCCCTCTTTTGGGCAACGTTTATAAGTAGAAGCTTTTTTAGTAGTGGCGATAGATATGACCCACACTAGCTAGCTAGCTCGTTTTTCACATTCCTAGTCAACCAAAGAATCCATCTTAGATCGGCCACTCTTTTTTAATCAACCACCGAAATGACTTCCCAATCAAGTGGCTCAAGCGCCGATCCAAAATCCGATTAGTTTTAGCTATATGGAATATATAAACTGTTTGGGCTCCACATATGGCTTTGTTCGCCCATCTGCACAGCTGTCGTAGTTTATCGTCCGCAACAGGCAAAGAAGCTGGTGAGCATATGCAGCACCAAATGCAGTTAAAATTTTTTCTGTGAGCAGACATTTATCAAATATATATAATCATTCTAAGTTACTACTACTTGCTCGGCCTTCTTGTGTTGAACTTTGTGCTAGAAATCTAGCAAATTAAAGATGAAACGAGTTTCAGAGATTGTATGTGACCGTGAAGCTTCTTTGCCTGTGCGTGGTAATGAGTTTAGAGAAATGACAACCTGAGATAATATATCCTGTAAGAGATAGGAATATAATTGAGTTAAAGAGAAGAGAGCATTTAGTTACATGACACAACAACGTGCCAGTGGTGTTTGTAATGAGCTCAATTTACTTCTGCTTCTAGTTCAAACATTACCCTCTATATGTTATATCGGATTTACATTAATTATTTACAATATTAATTTGGTTTCATAAAATCCAACATGAAATACGCACGCTTTATTTGATAGTATATATATTTATTAGATAGTGTAGACATAAAAATGTATCTTTCAATAAACTCGGTCACCGATAATTATAGAAGATTGTTTATTGCCGTCCTTTTTGTCATGCATGGATAGTTGATGAGAATACTAAAATATACCCAAACAAGATAATTAGCAGGCGAGATGTGATCTCACTTCTTGTCTTTGTTCTTCATTTTGTAAATACATGCTTAATAATATATAGTCCTCGTGATCCATGCATCCCTTACAAAATACTGTAACATCATTAGTCGTCACACATACACACATTGGCATATATTATATATACTCTTGGGCGGTTGTTGGACCTCGGCGCTACTAGCTAATTTATTTTTCTATCTATCTATCCATGTTTATATCAACATCTATATCTATACCTATTATTGAAGAGACAAAATTTCTCTCCACTAGTGTTTTGGTACATCTTACTCTAACTACATGGTAGAAGAGGACTAATATGAATCAGGACAACTCGCATCCCTAGAGGTGATGATAAATACAACTCGCGTCCAATGAATATGCATGGTGTCCAATTCCAGTATGTATTTATATATCTCATATGTGATACATACTCACGACAACTCACATCTAGCAATGATTGGAGTTTGATTCTTATACGAATATTGAGTTTGTTTTAATAATTACACGATACAACGCAGGTGTCCACAATATGATACACGCACACTCACCCCCTATAAATGAACACACATGCGCAAATACTTTTCCTATAAGCATCTCCAAAAGACTGAGTCGGGAGATTCGAAGTCACCACTGGCGTCTCGTCATCGATAGAAACGTCGCTTATCACTTAAAGTATAACACCAAAACATTCTGAAATAAATTTAGAAACATGGAAGCACCCATACCAAGTCGAGAACTTGGGTCCGGATGGGCAGGTTCCACCAAGTCGGCTATAAATACATGCACCTGGATCACCCCTCTCGCTCAGCTCAGCAACAACAGGCAAGGCTCATATACACACGGATAGAGCTATCTTTTATCGCGGCCTGGCCGTTGAATTAATTCTCCGGTAGCCATGGCCAGCAGCAGCAAATTCCCTCTCCCTCTACTTGTCGTCGTCGTGGGGATGGCCTTGCTGCTGCAGCAGGCGCATGGCCGCGACGATGACCTGGTGGAGTCGTCGTCGGCAGCGACGGTGGTGCCCCACATCAAGGCACGTACTGCTACCTTAGAATCGATCGGATGCATTATTGATCGTTATTGTTTAATTCATAAATTAAACGAATATATATAAATACGACGACATATATGTATATGCAGACGATGGTGAACACGCAGAACAGCAGCGGCAACGAGTATGGTGATTGCCATTACGAAGTCGAGGTGAGGACTTCGAATTATGATGGGTCCGGCAGCGACTCAACCATGTGGTTCGACCTGTACGACAAGTACGGCAACGGCGTCCATTTCAGCCAGAACGGCGCAGCGGAGCGGTTCGAGCGGGCCACTATTGACGTCATATTCACCGACGGCCCGTGCATCGAAGCGTGCAACCTGGTGGTCACCAGTGACGGCACGGGCGAGTACCCCGACTGGTGCTGTGACTTCGTCCAAGTCACCGCCTCCAGTGCCACTTCCTTCAGCCAAATCCTGTTTTACGTGGACCAGTGTATTGGCCCCGGCAAACCCACCATGCAGTTCCAACGCTGGTACTGTTAGTAAATTTTACGGTCGTCGCAAGCACCATGTGATGAAGAATAAAGTCCATCGATCGACCCATCGTGTTATTCGTGTACATGCATCCATGTAATGTGTACGTGTACGTCGTCTGTGATATGCATTATGATATGTGATCAATGGTATATATGACTATTCATCGATCTGTCGTATAATCATTGCAAGAGCAGTATAGCCATCTCTAAAACAATGAAATCGATTGTTATCTCCAACAATAATTTCGCGGCAGGTACGTTATCCTCGATATGAGCTTGGTGGCGGTGTGGCAGTCACTGCAAACTCGGAGACCTGGTTCAGTAGTGAGGAGGCTGGATGCAATGGCAATTTTCTCACTGTGATGCACTTCCTTCTCAATTTCAGTGTCCAATCTGGGTAGCAATTCCCTTGATGAAGATTATGGTCTATGTATGTGGAAGATTAACTGTTATCAATCACAAGCGTTCAATATTTTGCAACAAGAATGGAGCCTATGTATGAGGAGGGAAAAGAATCAAACACCAGCAAGGCAAAAGCAACGTACACTGTAGAGACTTGAACGCTGTTGTAAATGGCATTACCTTTGGAAGCCATTAAAAAAACTGGAAAAATGGTAAGTTTCATCACAATTATCTGGGTAACAATCCCCTTGAGGGAACAAGCCAACAAGGTAATGCAGCAAATCTGCAACTGGCATTAATTTTGTGTAGAAAGCCTGTAATGTAAAATCTGACATCTCAATGTATGCTTATTTGCCTTTTTATGCTCTAGCCACTACAGTTTTACATTAAACAAAAATGGAATGGAGATGCTTCCAGCTCTCCATGCTGCTCTTAAAACTGCAACAGGGTATACTACCAATAGTCATTGCAAGAGCATTGACCATCCCTAAAGCAATGAAATCGATTGTTATCTCAAACAATAATTTCACGATAGGTTATGCTCGATATGAGCTTGATGGCAGAGTGGCAGACACTGCATACTCGGAGGTTTTTGGTGACCCTAATGGTCTCTCCTGGTTCAGTAGTAAGAAGGCAGAATGCAATCGCAATCTTCTCACCGTGATGCACTGGCGTGTATTCCTTCTCCTCATGTTCAATGTCAAACATGACCACCTCAGTAGTCGGTTTATAACCCATGGCCTTCATTTCCATGCCTAACTCATCAAGCTTTGAATAGATTTGATCTGACAGGGGATGTGATCTGTCTCCAACAAGGAACTCGTGGACCTTACCATCAAGTTCAACCCACGCAGGGACCTTCTCAACCCCCCTTTGCCTTTATTTCCGTCCTGAGCTTTGCGGCATCTTCCCATCTTCCACTGTTAGAGTATATGTTAGAAAGCATGACATAATTTCCAGAATTCCATGGCTCCAATTGGATGAGCTACTTCAGCGCATGCTCAGCAAGGTCAGCATTCCGGTGGATCTTGCACCCACCAAGGAGTGCTCCCCACACAACAGCATCTGCCTGCATTGGCATGTCTTCAATCAACTGATGAGCCTCCTCTAGCAACCCCGCACGACTGAGCATATCAACCATAATACCATAATGCTCAATCCTAGGTCTTATGCCGTACGACTGAGTCATGTTACGAAAATACCGCTGCCCATCTTTTACAAGGCCAGTATGTGTACAGCTGCAGAGCACTCCGATGAACGTATTATCATTCAGAGTAATACCTGACTTGTTCATCTGGCCAACAAGCGCAAAGGCAACCTTCTCATGGCCAGTCATGCCGAGCCCCAAGATCATTGCGTTCCAAACAATGATGGTCTCTCTTCCTCATCTGCTGGAACACTACCCACACCTCAGCCGTGCTCCCACACTTGGCATACATATCATTCAGTGCGGTACCAAGGACTGGGTTGCCAAGAACCTCATCTCAGTGCAGCATCCCAACCACTCTCCGTCCCAAATCCAGTGCACCCAACCTTGTGCACGCTGAGAGCGCCCCAGCCACCGTATAACAATCAGGCCTCACTCCCTCCACCTGCATTGCGAAGAACAGTTCCAGAGCCTCCCGTGGATGCCCGTTGGAGGCGTACGTATTCCCCAACCATGGCGCCCCAAGCCACCACATCCTTGTTCCTCATCTTGTCAAACACTTCCCTCGCCTTGTCCATCTCCCCACACTTGGCATACAAGTCCAACGCCGCAGTTTCCACGAACACGTTCCTAGCGATCCCGTCGCGCTCTGCTGTCCTCCACACTTGCTCCCCAGTCACCAGATCAGCGACCCTCGCGCACGCGGTGAGCACCCGCACGACAGTGAATCTGTCAGGGCGCGCGCCGCTCGCGAACGCGCTCTTTGCGACCCCCACGGCTTCCTGCGCGCTCCCCGCGTCCGTGTACGAGGTGATGAGCGCGGTCCAGGAGACCGTGCTGGGGTTGGGTATTTCGTCGAACGCCTTCTGGGCTTCTTGCAAGAGGCCGCATTTTGCGTAGAGGTTGAGGAGGGAGGTGAGGACGTGCGGGTTGGAGTGGGATGGGAGCTTGAGGGACCGGGCATGGAGTTGCACGCCGGCAGCGAGCGGGTTGGGGAGCCGGGAGGTGGCGTTGATCGCGATGGGGAATAAGGTGAGGTGGGACGGGTTGGGGAGGACGGAGTGGAGGCGGAGCTCGTGGAGGTGAAGACCGCAGGAGGAGAGCGCGCGGAGGAGGAGCGGGGTGAGGGAGGTGAGGAGGAGGTCTAGGCGGAGAAGCCGACCGTGGAGGAGCTTTACGGTGAGCGGTGGCAGGTGGCTGCTGGGGCTGATGCCGGTGAAATATTTTAAAAAATCAATTTTTTTCCCTAAAGAAATCCATGTACAAACCTCTGGGCGTGTGTATACATACATTCAAATTGAGTAGATATGCAGCTCCGGCATTGCTGCTGATGCCATAACAGACTTCCAGGAAGACAATGATGATGCATCAGTGAATCAACTTTGGCATGCTGTCAATACTTTGTTGAGGCTGCGCAGGACGAGTGGACGACGGCCGTTCAGACTGCCCAAATATACGGGAGAAAGGCCTTTCTAGTGTCTATGCTGTCGCGCTTTCCGCTGTTACGTGGGAAAAAATATATAAGTTTGATAACATGTAATCAGGACATGATATAGTAGGTGCTTTTAGCACACAATGTGAGACTTGCAGTTCAGTATGCCATTTACTCAGAAGGTCTCAGGATACAAAACCAAACACACACACACACACACAGAGAGAGAGACAACTTCACAAATATAGGTGCCAACAAACCACCGTCAGATATATTCATAGATATACTCCACTGTATACGGTTCTACTCTGCTCTTTAGAGAATTGTGAATAGGAGTAGGTGCAGAAGGAAACTTCAGGTTCAGCTTTTTTTTTTAAAAAAAAAGGTTCATCATGTGGCCTGACCTGATCATTTTCGTCTCTTATACTCATTACCACTTCAATGCTATTGCAAAACGTCCGGATATATTTTGTTGTCAAAAGAAAAAAAAAAGTTAAACAAACATATGTCTAATTGTGCATTTGGCAAGAGTTTTCAATCCTGCACAGAAAATATCCTAAGTCAACTTTATGTCTATCAGGCAACGAAGGACGTGCACGAACTAGTTATGACCGCTAGCGCTAGCGAAACATCAGTAATATTGTGACAACAGGTAATTTCGAGCTTCAGCAGGTTTTCTTTAGTCTTGACACGGCAAAACAGAGCTCTGTATCTATCACTCCAGAGCACTTGCTCAAGCTTAACTTCCTTAACGAAACACAAGAGGCTCCAATGGCTTTTAGTGCATCAGTCATAAATTTGCAGCCTTCCTGCTTCAGGGTCCACAATTTAGGAACCTTCTGGAAGCTTCTCACCATAGGAGGAGTAACCTGATGCATGAAGGATGTAAGTTATGCTGTGAGGGCTCAAATTATGCCCAAGTGATACAACAATATGACTAGAAGGTTGGCCACTTATAGGACAACCGTATGAAAGATCCATTTCCAATAGATTGGCATATGGATGAAACTCCCACATTAGTGATATTCTGACACTGAGACATCCTGACACTGAGACAGATCAAGCACCTGCAACGGTGAAAGCAAGTTCAGTCATAATCGGAGCTTTGTGCTACTATCAAACGTTTTTTTGTGAATTACCATAACGATTGACTGCATTCTTTCTCAAGACTGCCAAGAGCATCATCATCAATTCCAATACACCCCACCAGGAAAGCTATCCTTTGTGATTTGCAACACACAAGATACATTTGCATTTTATTATTACTCCAGCACGATATGATAAGTTGGTCGGTAGGCACTAGGCACAAAACTGCAAGAGAAACTAGAGTTGGCTACTAGTACTGCTCTGCTGATCCATTGTTGCATAGATGATTTGTCATGTTTATTTTTTTTTTTCGAACACGCACGAGAGCTGCGTATCATTATATTAAGAAGAGTAAAGAAGTGGGTTAAGAAACCCTATACACCCACACACACTCTTTTACATCTAAAGGTGTATCTCTCATTCCCTTTTAAAAAAACTTGACCCAAGACCGCTAGAGGGGAGCTCATGCCTTGATCGGCTCTAGAGCAAGGAGATTGGATAATCCCTGAGCTTCAGTCAAAGTCCACAGAAGTAAACTCATCTTTTACCGAAACCAAAACACTGCTTAGGCTCGGTTGAATCCCATCAAAGACACAACGATTGCGATGATTTCAAATGGACCAAGCTCCCAGGATGATGATGGAATTGAGGATTTGCCATGTTTATAGATAAGAACGTGATCAAGAATAAAGCCTATATAAGTCCCTATACAGTAAAGTGGTCCAATGCCCTATCAAAAAGGAATAGTTTATGCCTTGATCCAAGAAACCAGCAGAAATAAACAAAGCAAGGAAAGAAAAACAGAATCTACTGAAAACTAGGAGGGCAAGTTATGCTCAGCTGATATGATAATAAGATTAGATGATTAGTGACATTGCACCGAGACATATCAAGCACCTTTCAATAAGCATTAATCTGTGCCACTATGAAACACACTTCTTTTTGCGTATTATACCATATACATGTTTTAATATAAATAACTAGTTTAGACAAGGCATAGCTCAATAGAAAATTAGTGTTGAATAAAAATGACAAATTATGATGTGCGTCTCCTCTGCCTTCTTTACTAGAAGAGTGTACCAGGTGTCAGTTGATCTAGAAAATCGATAGCTTCATCACTAGATTCTCTTCTTTTTCTCAGAAGCCTATCAAATAATTTTTTGGGGTCCTCCTTTTATCATATTTTTCTGCTTCTTCCTGCCACATTTTCTCCTATATTCATCATCATTGTCATCGTCATCACACTATTGTCACCTTCGCCTAGATCAATTGGTTCCCACTGTTGTGGAGGAGAAGGTAAAAGCTCATGTGTGAACACACCTTCGCCACATGCGTGCCTATTGAAGGCATCTCTCCTTGTGGGTTTCGGTGATTAATGACAACGTTAAATTACTATAACTAACGTGTGTTTTGCAGAGGCATTACAAGTTAGGTCATGGTAATGAAGAATGTTCGGGCAATCAATGGTTTTCATGCCCCTACGATGGAAATCGTTTCGGTTTTCAAAGGATGAACGATAAGGTTAAGGACAGCTAGTTCTAAGTGTCGGTTGGTGTTGGAGAGACACATAGAGTAGTTTAGGACTTTGGTTTTTTTACCTTTGGTCGTACTATAAATTAGGGTATAGATGGGTAATTTGACCTAGGTGAGTCTAATGGTTAGGTGTGGCGCACACTTGTCAAACTTAGCACTATCTAGGTAGCTTAAATTGCTTGAAAGTTCATGTCGATCGATTCTTGTTCTCAGAGATTTTGAATTGGAAGTGAAGATAGTGGTCAAAGATCAGGCGTCGGACAAAGACTTGCAGGGTGTCACACTGAAGTTTTCAGTCCGACGGATGCATCCGATGCCACGTGGTGGCAATCAGGACGAAGATGGCCTTCACCATCAGACGGAGAAGCGTCGACCTGTGGCATTTGCGTCCAACGATGTCTCTGTTTGATGGCAAACAGAGAGTGCCCAAAGAGGATTTTCCGCATCGTCCTATGTACGACGGTCGGTGTAGGACAGAAACTCCTTACGTCTGACGATGGACAGATAGGAACAGAGAGGGTTTTCTGCGTCGGACTGGGAATCTACGTCCGACGCCCTAACTGTCACTATACGGTTGCAATGCCCCTGTGAGATTCGGATGCCGTCCGACGCCTATGGCACTTTGCGTCCGACACTCTGCGGTGAAGAGAGATTTGCCTCCAACGGCCATTTGTTTGTGTAGGGAGTATAAATACTTCCCATCTCGTCCATGGAGGCTCTCTTGCCCATTTGTCCAACTGAAGAAATCTATTGGTGTGTAATAGAGAGCAAGATCCTAGTGAGGTTGAGGGAATTGCAAATTTAAGGTTGAATGCCTCATTAGTGTTGTAAGTTGTAACTATCATGGCAATCTTATAATTGTTAACTTGGTGTCATACTTGATCACCACAACTGATACGATGTCCTACATCAGTCATCTCTTCATGGCTTAGTTTGCTCCAATTTTGGCAACATTTATAAGTTGCATTTACAGCCCATTCTCACCATCAAGCTACTAATACTTGGATAAAGATAAAATTTACAGATACAGTTAAAAATAGCTTAATTTGTTAAAGCCTAACATAAGAACATAACAAATACTCTAAACGCCCTCCTTAGCTGATGTGATTCAGCCGCTCAAGGTTTCAGCCGCTCAAGGTTTTGGAAGGCATGTTGAACCGCCTGGATCACCATCTGAAATATAACGATTGTTTCATCTAAAAGATAAAATATTGCAATATTTGCAGTTCATATACATTGTGTCCTTTTCATCTAAAGTGAGTTGATGTGCTCTATTCTGATCATAAAAGCCCACTAACCACTCCTCCCTTATACAACAAAAGTCAACTTTCTTTTGTAGACCTCCCTTATACAACAAAAGTCAACTTTCTTCCCCAGACCTTACAACAAAGTAGAATATGCCCGAGCGAGGGATTGTATAAACTTCTCTTTTATATCTCCATACACACTAGATACATCAACTCTTATTTCATTGGATCTATTCCATGCTCGAAGATGTCCTAGAGCCTGCCTCCTGTAACTTTGAAGACACTCCATCCAAAGATAACGTTTGAGGAAACTCCATCCAAAGATAACGTCACTGTATTCTCAAAAATATAAAATTCGAACAAATAAACACTTGAATGGATGGTGTTTGCTGGAACTAGCATTTCGAGCACTCGAGAAGAATGAGATTATAGAGTAGAGACACGCATAGAGTTTGCAAATGAGGGTATAAGGGAGAGACAGATGCCTAGGATCTACAAATGAGAGTGTGAAGGAGTCCCTTGCACTTAGTTTGCCTTTGTACACTATATATATATAGACTGTGGTTATTTACATGTGACTCCTTAGTGGGGTTGGTTTTTACCCTTAGGGCTTGTTCCTTTGATCCCAAACCAGTATGGAGGTTGATGACCGGTTGCCGGATCCACTGAACAAGGTGTTTTCCTTTCAAGTAGGACAACGGCAACGTAAAGGAAGTAGATATCAGCGGCAACGTGAGCCATGATTACTTTGTTATGTTTGGTTGACCAGTTACATGCCAAATCTTTCCTGTGGTCTCTTATCACCCACGATCGAGCGCTGAAGACTTGGATCAGTTGCCCCGGCACGAGATTACATCGCGTATCAAACAAACAAAAATTAACGGGATGGATTCACGGTGTTATTTCACGCCGGCGACTGAACCAAACAACATCAATGAACTCAAATATGCTTGCAGCAGAAATCCTGAGAATGGATGGCAGTGTACGTACAGAAGGCGCAAGGTTGCAGCAGTGTAATGATATAGCCATTCAGAGATGTTTCTTATAGGGTACCAAGGGTTGTAGCTCGTGTTGACAACAGTATACACTTTAGGCGCAGCGGTACTTCGCCATGAAAGCAAATAGTGAATACTTCTTTTGCCAACCATTTTGATAACAAACTGCCACACAAATATTCCTGAAAATTTGCTAGAGTAGCTGTCGTCTGGGCATTTGGTGCACAATGTTTGAGAGCTGTTCTATTCGTTTCTTGTTCATTCATGATTTAACACAAGAGAAACTTAAAATAATGAATACAATATCAAGCAACCATCCAGTGACCAAGTGGAGGCTTGGATCGGGTACCTCAAATCCATTGCACATGTAAGCACCGGTCATCAATATGACAGTTAAAACATGACAAAATACAATTACCATTAACATAAACTAGCTACCCTCAGTTCACATACTCCCATCTATTCCTGATGATACACACTCTTCCCCACCCCCCATTCTCTGGAAGGCCCTTACAACTGGAGTCAACCACCACAAAATATGTTAACCTCGTATATTGCCTACAGCAATGCATGCATTTCCTACATTTTGGTTTCTTCCTGTTCAGGAAGATTTCGCTTTCTCCAAAATTAGGTTCCTAGTTAGCGGACCTGTTCACCTTGTGGTTTCTGATTCCTCACCCTGCATCATTGACATACTGCTTGGTGCCTCCTTCAGGTCTGTAGAATGGGAACGTATGCTATGCAAACCAGTTTCCTGTGCAAACTTTAAAAACTCTAATTAAGACCACAGAAATCTAATCCGATGGCTAGAGGTGGAGGGTTTTAAGTGTTAAAATAACCCACCTTTAGGAATGGGATGAGTGGAGGGGTTTAAGTGCTAAAATAACCCTCCACCTCTAGCCATCGGATTAGATTTCGGTGATCCTGATTAGAGTTTTCATCGTTTGTACAGGAGGCTGGTTTGCATAGCATACGTTTCCCTGTAGAATCCCCATTAGATCGCAATGCTACATAGGTGCTCAGTGGCTCATGCTCTACAGTTATAGCCTCACTGTTAGGCTTCACCGTTACAGCGTTGCTGGGTGGGTCCTGTTCAACACTCCTAGCCTCAATGTTATATTCGACCTCTGCAGGATCTCTGGGTGGCTCCAGTTGTAGTATCATATCTCCCTCACCAGATTGCATCGTTATAACTTCCTTATTAAATTGGCCCATTCCAGTATCTCTAAAGAACTCATTTTCTGTTGTTCTAGCTTCCTCATAGTCATACTGTACAAGCATTCCAAGCCTCTCCTCTACATCCTTTTCAGCAATATGGTCAGCCATCCCCATGAATTTCTGCTTGTTCCATTTCCTCCTGGAACCACGTTTCTTGACTTTATGTGGTTTGGGGGTTTCAATTGGCTTTTTATCTGTCTCCTTAACCGGCCTTTGTCCAGGAACAACAATGTAGGTTTTGGCACCATTTGCACCACCCTCTGATTGACCTGCACCAAACATTGCCCATTTATGACCTATAACATTCAGGGCAGAGCGAGAAAGGAGTGATAATGTTTGCACAACGGATGCCCTTGGATTGAATGCTAAGAAAATTACCCTGGATTGCAAGAAGAGCAGTTCGGGCAGCTTTTATCTCTGCCTCCTTTGTTCTAGCTGCAGCACCAATGTATAGTATGCCACCAATCGCAACGCTGCATATGAAAGGAGCTACACCTGAAGCTTGTTTAGTGCAAATATACGATGGAATGGCATAATTCATCTTCTGAGCATACTCCTGAAGAAGATTCTTGCACAGGCCAGTTTCTTGCTGCAAAGCATAGTAAGATGTATCAGCAGAACATGTCAAACAAGAAGAGGATCCCGTGTGACAGTATTGAAGTGCCACTAGACAAAAAATAATAATTTACTGAACTAAAAAGAAGTAGGTGCTATTAGCATAATTGCAACAAATTTCATGGAAGGTTCCCAATGCCAAGTTAATTTAGGATACTTCAGACACTGACATCTGTAAAAATAAAAGAAGTGAAGAAAGCACATCAAGTACCAGATAGGATTGGACCTACTACCTACGTATTTTGAAGAAGCATATGTATGTTCTAGGCAGCAGCATAACTATGAATGAGGCATTTTGTTTTTTTTTCTTTTAGGCTCTGATTTTCTAGATCATCGCTCATTTGCATACACATTGAAATTCAAAGAACAAATAAAAAAAATCCTTTTGGATGAAAATGCTGTATACAATTAGAATCTTTAGACAGCATATCTGCAAAAAAGAGTGATTTTTTTAGATGTGCACAACAGAGTAACTTACAACTGCAGGGATGCCTCTGGTTTCGGTCCCTGGTGCAGACATGGCTATCTCCATGAGCGCAACTTCCGCGGCCGACTGTTCTGCAGCCTTCTGGCTGAAGAACCCAGGCAGCGACTCATACTTGGTGTTGTTAACGAACACCGTGGACTTGAAGACAGGTTCATGAGACGGGCCTTTCTTTGAGGGTATGGTACTCCGGGGTTGGAATGCCAACCTTCTGAGCGTACTCCTGCAGGCGGCTCTTGAACACGTAGCAGTTCTCAACCCCTGTGCCAAATCAACAGCACATACAGCTTAGAAAACAGCAGCAGCATAACAATGTTACTGAATATAACAAGAGAAATTTGGAGCGAGCTGTGTACAGGCAATCTGCTATGGATGGACTAATACGCTGCACTAGGGACGGCTAAGCAATTGTAGGAGTATTTAGTAACGAAGTAGAGGTACTAGCATATTATTATCATCTCTTAAACTGGGCGAATCGGCAAGAGTGAGATGCGCTTGGCGAGATGGGAAGGATGGATTGGATTGGGGCTTACTGATCCCGGCGGGGGCGACCGCGACGAAGGGCCCAGCCCCAGAGCAGATGGCATCGGGCGAGGCCGCGCCACCGCCGCCTTGGAGCGTGCGTGAGGGTTGCGATGCGGTGGGCGGTGCTTCTTGGGGAATCCTTTCGCCCCCCGCGGAGCTGTCTGTAATATTATTTATTAGAACACAAAAATTCTTGTTCTGTCCGAATGGCAAGCTGGTCCCACCTGTCAGTGTCCGTTGCCCCAGACGCGAAGCACGGAAGTAAACACTCGCCATCGCCGGAGACGACCTATCGGCGAGGACACACACCGGCCGGCGTAATGACGCTGTAAAGAAGTGCACCAGAGGCCAGCTACCTACACTACTCCGCATTTGCTAGGAACCAATGACCGCCGCAAGTGATTGAATGGCAGTGGAGTACAGAAGCTCCAGTCGTTGGGCGCCCGGCCGCCACGGCGCCACCAAAACTGACTTCAGCATGGCACTGTCTCGCCGACCGGTCCGGCGGCCTCGTCGGCGCCCAGACCCTCGCCGTCGCTGCTCACAGACGCTCCTTCTCCAATCATCCGCTCAAACGCGGCCGCATCAGCCGGGGCAGCGCAGCAGCCGTCGCGCAGGATGTCAAGCAGCAGCGGACGCGCCCGCTCGACGTGGCCGGCGGCACGCAGCGCGGCGACGAGCTCCGCCAGCGCAGGCGCGTCCCAGCGCAGGCCCCGCGCGACGGCCTCCCTCGCCACCTCCCTCGCGGCATCCACGTCCCCAGCGGTCACGCACCCCGCGGCGACGACGCCGAACGCCGCGGTGTCCGGCGGGCACCCGGCGCGCTCCATGCACCCGAGCATCCGGCGCGCGGCGGCGACGTCGCCACCGTCGCAGAGCGCGCCGAGGTACACACCGTAGACGCGCGCGGACGGGACAAGCCCGCGCAGGAGCATTTCGTCGAACGCCTCCTCGACGGCGTCGAGGAGGCGTTGGGCGCGGAACGCGCGGAAGAGGCGCTCGAACTCCGCGAGCCCCGGGGCGACGCCGTCAGCATCCATCCGCCGCGCCACGTGCTCGTACGCCTCGGCGGCCATCCCCTCGCGCAGGAGCGCGCCGACGACGGCGCGGTGATCGGGCAGCGCCGGCGCGACGCCCCACCGCCGCATGTCGTCGAGGAACGCGAGCGCGTCCCGGGCGGCAGCGCGGCGGCGGCAGAGGGAGGCGAGGACCGCGCGGCAGTGGCGCGGGTCCGGGTCGAGGAGGAGCGGTGGCATGCAGCGGAGGAGGTCAGCGGCGGCGGCGGGCTGGCCCGCGCGGCAGAGCGCGGAGGTGAGGATGCGGAAAGTGGCGGCGTCCGGGGACGCGTGCGGCGCGGCGCGGAGGAGCATGGCCGGGGCGGCGCGGAGGAGCGCCGGGGAACGGGAGGAGGAGCGGCAGAGCGCGGCCAGGAGCGCGTTGAGGGCGCCCGTCGTGCGGTGGGCCGTGATGAAGAGGGTCGCGGCGGCGGCGAAGCGGCCGTGCCGCGCCAGCGTGGACAGCAGGCGGTGCTGGTGGCCCGTGGCGTCAAGGCGCGGCTCGGAGTGGCGGCGGCTCCCGGCCATCGTAGCACTGGGCTGAACTCCACTGTGAGTCTGCGACGAAGCTTATATGCTCAGCGATGCTGGCAGTTTCAGAAAAGCTATGATCTGTGAGACTGAGACTCTGGGAACTTGCATTGCAATTTGGGAAAAGATCAACCATGATGTTTTTTCCTTAAATTAAAGCAGCCAGAGTTGTGAATTATACACTAGAATAACATTTATCAACATAAGATTCACAGTACATTTTATCTTTCACACAGCACACTTCTCGAAACACATCTACAAATATATGTATCTCCACGGCCAACAACACATCTACAAATATGTATCTCGACGGTCATCTGACAACTCATGATGCAAGGCAATCCAATGCCTTTCAAGCATCAAGCTTTACCTTATGGTTCCCCAAAGTTAACTGAATTCTGAAGCAGATCAAGAGCATCATTCCATTGACAATGCAGTCTGCTGTAAAGCCTCATTCTCTGTTACAGCGCAGAATGGCAATGGGGGAGATAATCAATCACTCAACGAAGGCTCACATATCCTCCCATCAACCCACCTCAACAACACGGTGACCATTGCTGGGGATCACAAGACCGCCTTCAACTGTTCCTGCACCTCAGCTCATCACTACTGGAATATACCAGCATAAACACACATCATTGCACGGATTACAACTTGGGGAGACAGAAGGCAGGCAACTGTACAAACACGATTCATATGTACAAACGGACAATCTATCCAAGGGTTACAACTTACAATGCAGGTCACTCGACAACATTCCTTCATTCATGCCATCTAGCGCTATATTAGCTGGACAAATGCATCTATCTATTCAACATCTGTGAGCAGACATGTGCAACCATTCTACCTGGGCCCATATGCACAAACCCCCACTTGCCCAGGCAGCAGCCCCTACCAAGCCCTGTTTTATCATATCAAGCATCTTCAGACCTTTTTACACTTGAAAAAGGAATAATGCTGACAAAGTACAACTCGAATCTTCGCTGGCTATTTACATTTTGGTTAACCTAGGTATGATTAATTATTTTGGGGGGAGCCTCTGAGTTCAATGGCAGGATCAGTGTAGGGTCCACAAACCTTCTGCAAGGGGGCTAATGAATCTTGACTGTATCTTACAAATTGCACATGCCGTCCAACAGGCATTATGCACAGAAAGCCATGGCACCGTCAACACCGTCTCTGTGACAAGGCTTACCATCATCTTGGATCTTGAAGCTGGACCATGCAGCGGAGCATCACTTGGCCAGAAATGGAAGGCCTACCGATTGCACTGTGGATGCACTGTCATGAGATATAGCCCTCATCTTACTTGTAATTTTCCTCAGCATATATGGAGACGAGAGTATTATCACCAGCACCAGCAGCCAGGAGTGATTTGTATGGGTGAAAAGAAAGACAATTTACACTGCCTATTCTTTGACCCATAAAAGATGGCTGGTAGCGAATAATTGTCAACTGCTCTCCTTCAAGACTAAACACTTTGATCATCTGCTTGGCCGAGCCACTAGCAACAACTGGAGCATACCGATGAACCGCTAATGCTGTAAGTGAACCCCTGTGTGCCTCAATAGTCAGGTAGGGTTCTGTTGCCCTTCTAACATCAAGAAACTGAATGTCTCCAGCTTGTGATGCACTTACAATCTGAGATACCACAAATAATACAAAAGGGAGCATTGTAAAGCTTAAGGAAAGACCAGACAACTGTAGAATTTCTTAGTTGCTTCAACAACGAAAATACATAGCAATGTAAAGTGGAAGTATTTACCTTGTATGGATCAAACCCAGGCTGAAACCCTATGCCTACAACCTTTTCTGTTCTTGGGGCATGCGGACTGGCCGCATAGACAAGACTACAGTGTATAGAAAAAGAATATTCAGAGTAAAATAATTAAGTTGGAAGAAAAGAAAGAGGAAACAAGACATTTCATAGGCACATGTGCATGAAATGCAAGGTCAGAGGATGTAGACACTACTGTACTTACCTATCAGGAGAGCGAACATCATATATCCTGACAGAACCGTCAGCAAAACCAGCAGCAAAGCGTCCAGGGCAGACCTGAGATGCAGACTGAAACAGAAGCAACAAGCAACATCAAGAACAGATGAACGCAAACCAGATTAACATAAAACTTGCTGCAGCAAGAATCAAATACATAAAACAAACAGCTAATTTCACACCTATGGAATGAAAATGTCTTCTTGACAAACAACCTTTCCAAATATTATATTAGTATAATATTAATAACAAGATAAGCTAGCAAAACCATCACACTGGACTACTGGAGGACAGTACTTATTTTTGGTGAGTCAGAAAAAGCAATTGCTTAAGACATAACACGAGCAAATCCTTTGCCAGATTCACCTCCACATGGTTCAACCAATTTAAGACAAGCTAGCAACTTTCCTACAGAAAGCAACAACAAATGCCACATCCATGCATAAAATCTTAACCATATGAATTGCACATAATTATTAGGAATCTAGGAGGACGCATGTGTACAATCATTACTCATGAAAGAATAGTGTGACTCCATTTTATCTCTACTAGCAATTCACATGCAGATGTACCTCGAGTCCTTTCTAGCATGTGTACTTTTTTGTCACAATTTCATCATCAAATACAACATGGCGCTTAATGACTGGCGGTGAAATGCAGTTACAGAGTAATGTTCTAAGTATTGATTAATATGACAGGAAGATCAAGTGTACAGCATGAACCACATAATAGAAAACACAGATTCACATAACTATGGTTATTTCTTCAGTGACAATGTGTAACATATAGCCTAGTAAAATATGAAAAAGAAGTTACTTGTATGAATATTCCAATTTCTCAGACACCCCATAGCAACAGGAACTCACCAGGGAAGAAATGGCACTATCAGCAGTTGACTGAATGGTGCTGAGAAGTTGTTCCTTGTCAAGATCCCATACCAAGATGGAAGACATGTCACCAGATGCATACTATTGAACAAGGAGAGCAAGTTGTATTAGAAAATGATATGCATAAAATAAAATAATATGACTACAGGGGGAAAAATAGGATTTTACCAAATAACCAGATTGCTGCTGCCAGTCAATCACAATACTGCGACCAGCAGCTCGATGTCCTTGAACTGATGAGAAAGCAGTTACAAGTTTCTGTCCTCCCTTTTGAGCAAAATTTTTCCATATACGTACATTTCCATCACCTGCAACACAAAAATTAGACAGCACAATGGCAGAAGTATAGAAGGAAAAGCATAGAGAAGAGATGCATACTTGAAGCAGCCAAAAGCATGCTCTCATCAAGCTCATTCATAAGCAAAAGTTTAGATAGCCCTCTGTCGGATAGCTTATGGTTTTGAAAAGAGTTCACTGGTAGTGCATCGTCATAGTTCCACACTCTGGCATGAGACAGAATTTCAGCACAATTCTAGCAGTTCATATTTCGCATTCAGGCACTAGGATTTTTAATCGCAATAGTAATTTTACCTTATTTGTTCATTTTCATCAGCTGCGACAACAATCGGAGAAAATGGCAACAATAAAGCTGCTTTTGTTCCCAACTCAAACCTTGTGTCCCAACTAGCAATTTGTCTTGTCATCTTGCAAGCTGCTATTCCCAGGGTGAACCACCAGGAAAAACAACAGGTAAATAATCAAGAAAACTGAAAACTAACAACAATAATGTAACGCAGACAAATGTACATCCACGTACAGGAGCGCTGGCACTTAGTGATGTAATCTAGTGCAATCCGTTCTCTCTCTTCTCTTCTAGCATTGGTTTCTTCATTATCATCAGAGACAGTTAAAAGTGGCCTAGAGAAGTGACCACAACTCCAGTTGTAAATTGTTGATTGGGGAAGTGGTTCTGCATTACTGGGACTTGCAGCAGAGCTTAAAAGGCGATCAGCTAAGCCATCAGGTGAATTTATAGGATGCTGTCCAAACTCCATAGAACACACTCGGCGTAATCCTATAAGATAATCATGCTGAGGGGGGCTAACAGGAGGGGTCATAAATTTCATCGAGTTGCTTCCTGAAAAATATAGGAAAACTCGATTAAATAATTCTTATATTTCCCAATGAAGCAAGGTCTTCCAACTTCCAAGCACATCATAAGTGAAGTGGTTAAATACTTACCAGAATTCATATCACGCCAGGAAGAAGAGCGTGCCATTCCAAAGTTTGGCACAGATGCCTCACCTCGATGTGGACCTCCACTGTTAAATCTAGTATTTTTCATGACCACTTGTTCGACACCTATAAGGGACAGTGCACTCCGACCAATAGTTGCGATTCTTGGGTCAGGATCTTTAGAAACAGAACACATAGTTGATATAAATTGAGAATAAATGGCATTATCAACAGGCCTCGACCTAGTGTAGCTGAGACCGCCATTACTTGCATTTTCCCTCATTAATATGCCTGAATCAGAGTGTTGGGAAGAATCATCTGACTGGGGAGAGCCATGCATGATGCTACTTGTTGCAATTGGGCTGCTTGTAGAAATTCTTCCATCACGACCAGTGGCACCGCTATCACTGCCAACCCTGAGCACAGGACCAATGCTGCCTTGTAGAATACTGTTGGGACTGTAAACATTGCTGGGATTACTTATATTTGCCAATGATGGTAGTGACCTCAGCAAAGAATTGGATTGAGGTTTCCAATACTCCGCAGCAACAGATTTGAGATGTTTGTTGTGACCCGATGCAAAGCGAGTAAGCGCTGGAAAAAACATCAGTTCAGCCCAAAATCATAGTCGTAAGGTTAAAAGAAATCTCCTGTGTTCAAGACATTAAAACAAGTGTTCTAGGAAAAAAAAATCTAACTTTCCAGTGCACATACCTATAGAAACCTCAGATCTAACAAGGGGACTACCATCTGAAGAGATCTGCAGAAGGCTTCGAACTACATTTATTTCAGCTTTCACCTTTTCATCATCATCACAATCATCATCAGAGCCATTTAACGTATTATCAAGAAGATTCCCAAGTGCAAAAACAGCAGCAGCTCTGACCTGGCAAGACCAAATGTTTAATATGTATCTTGGGAAGTAGGCATAAGAAAGAGTACACAGAATATGAAGGCATCATACCTCAGGTTGAGGCTCAGACAGTAAGCATATTACAATTTCTGGTGCATTTGTTTGCAGACCAAGTAACTGAGCCTCAGGGAAATCTTCCCAGAGTTTTCCAAGGCATAAACAGAGCCACTGCAAAAGCAAAGGTTCTGTTGGTGCATGAGGACTCCCAGGTTGCAGATGTCTTAGGCAAACATCTATAAGCCCTGCATTCATACAAGCCTCTTGACCCGTCCTATGCCCATCCACAATGACTGCTATAACAAACGCGGCCATTGCACGCTGTTCTGGGAAAGCATCTAAACTGTCAAGAAACCTAATAAAATATCCATGTCCTCCATCTTTTACCAAGTCAACCTGACATGACTGCAATTTGGGAAAATGTTACAGGTTAAACACCAGAATCTAATCTAAAACAATAAAAGGACCTTAAAAGATTACAATGAAGAGTGCATACCTTATCAAGAGAGAGAATTTTTGTCCATATAAACACTAGAATTTGACGTAACTCAATTGCACTTGTTTGAAGTAGTTTGAGTACATAAGGAAATATTCCGACAGAGAGGGCCTAGAACAATGAAGTGCCAGATGTTCAATACTAAATAAAGAGAAAGCAACATACATTTCATAAAAAAGGTACATGCATAAGAAGTCACTACATACCAAATCAACTGCCCATGGTCCCATGTCAAGAAATCTTCCAAGCAGAACAAGTGCTCTAAATCTATGTGATTGACTGAGCAGGACCTGCAAAAAATAGATGTAAGATGGAAAGTAAAACAATAAAAAAACTATATCCTTCCAGTCATAAAACAGTGTATTTTTTGTATTGACACAATCCACAAAACATAACTTGGCCAAGTAATTTGAACTGTACTACAACAATTTATAAGGAAAAGTAAAATTATATGATTTTGGTTATATGTTTTGGGACAAATTTATCCATAACATTTTTAAATGTCAAATCTTGATGTAAAACAGTGCAAATAACATTGATTTTTTGATTGGCTGGTTGCACACAACCCAAAATGAGATTCTTTTTGTGATTGAATAAAGGAATACAAATATAAAAAATTAGCAAACTAAAACTATAGCAGCAAAGAGAAGGGTAACAAGGATACAAAGTTAAACTGGGTTTTACAAACAAAAATGACATGTAAGTGTAAAAGAAAAATGCCCTACCTGAAGAACTATGGGTAACTGTTCAGGAGGCTTCTTGTCCTCAGAGCCATGATCGAGCCACACTTCGAAAGCCATCAGTTGTTCCGTAAAAAACGGACTTGGCTGGTTTGAAGGAGATAAAGAAATTAGCAATAACAACACACAGAAAAACTATTGATGTTTCTTAAAAAGCTGAATGATGAGTAGAAAACCTGAAACTCTGCATTTGGATCAGAAATTAACTGAGGAAGCTTGGAAAGGCAAATCTCAGCAGCCATGTCCCATGCATCCCTGGGATTTAGCAAGTTACAAAATGCACAAAAAGTAGTTGAAGCAAAAGGAGAAGGCTGAGTCAGGTTAGTTACCACATATGGTGTTGATGTGTTGGGGGTAACAACGGATAAGAAACTGGAGAACAGTTTGCAGATCGCATGATTCTCTCAGCAAGCAAGAAGTTACGGAAGAGACTAGCAACAAGAAGGTCTTGCCTGAAAAGCCTTTGGAACAGATCTGCACAGAGAAACTTGTATCATATACCAAATATAGGCTAACATTTATTTTGAATTTTAATAATCTTCTCTAGTTTTGTTGTTCCCCAAAACACTATCTCTCTCCTAAAAACTGTACCATGAGGGAGAACATTCCATGCGATAGTATCTGTTATAGCAGTAAAAATCCAATTGAGCTCTCCAAGAAGTGTTTTACGATCATTTTGCCTTCCAGGAATTTGGTCAATAAGAGAATGATCCAGAGAATCACGGAGTAAAGTTCTCTTACAAAACCTGCATGATTTATAGGCATGTCCTCATGTAAGCACAACATGCTAAGAGAAGGAGAGGATATAAGGCAGAGAAGTGGGGAGGGAGAGAGGAAAAACCAGTGCAAAGCCATTTTGATGGGCGTTGTGAGGCAAGCCGTAAACACATCAGCAGGAAATTCTGCACTCTGGGGAAGCATTTGATGTGCTTCGCAGGCAGCAAGAAGAATGCAATCCTTCTGTGAAGATGCAGAGGAGGTAGAACTCCAATCTAGGCGCTGAAATAAACAAGTCACTATGAATATTATACAGCCCAGGAATAAATCATGATGACCTTCAACTTCATGCACAAGAGAAATAAATGATAATTAGAAACACGTAGCATACCTCTAGAAAAGCTTTCACAATAATTCCAGCTGCTGAGCAATCAAAAACATAAATGGAAGGTGTCTTCAGCCATGAATCAAGATCAGTAATTGGAAGTGGAATATACTGTGTGTAACTCTGCAACAAAATGCAAAAACAACCATTTTATCAGAGACACCTATCATAAATAAAGCATGAGACAAATATTACACAGTGTCTTCATAATATTACCTTGTTAAACACCCAAATCTCACCATTAGATGTAGGCTTTGGTACACCATGGCCGTTATAATGGAAAAGGACTCTCTCTGATCTGGCATATTTGCGGCAAGTATTACAAAGCTTCTTAACTTCCTCAACTGTTGGATCCAGCTGAAGCTTGTATCGAGCCTTCAAGAGCCATTAGGAATAGGGAATGAAGA
>CM041633.1:1345613-1402822 GCA_023333625.1 Bothriochloa decipiens
TCGATCGAATCGGGCCAGCGTGGCGAGTCCGAGGTGGGGAGCCAGATCAGTCGGGGTGGGGAGGCTGCGCGGAGGCTGGTGGGGGAGGAGGGGTTTAGGGTTAGGGTTTGTGGATGCAGCTGGGAAGGAGGGGGAGGGAGAGGGAGACAAGGAGAGAGAGGTGGGGAAGCGGCGTCTCGGTGCGGGACTGCGGGGAGGAGGGAGCGAGGAAGGAAGCAGGCGACGCCCGAGAGAGAGAGATTGACCAGACCGGTGAAAGGAAAACAAACAAAATTGCTTGCTATAAAAAGTAGAAATGGAAATCCATTCTCTCTTTCCTCCTGGTTTTTTACTAATTTTGGCTTGGGGGCCTTGGCCCGTGGGCCGTGTGGGTGTGGCCCATGATGCACTTCTTCTTCTTCTTTCTCCGCCCCCATCCTTTCTCTCTTTTTGGAAAAATATTATTTCTTTTATTTAATCTAATGTTTGTAAGATATTATTTGTTTTCCTATGGTTTTCAAAATCGATTCATAATCTGTTTTGAAATGTTTTGGTTTGACCTATTTCAAAGTTATCTAGTTTGATATATCTACATAAAATACACCAAAATCTCCAACATCGCATTAAACCCTATAATGTTTTTCGACATTGCATACATTATGTATCACATTTGTCAAAATGTTTCTTTATAAAACAATAATTAAAATTAGATATGTTTAAATTAATGCCCTTTTAGATACAGCTTCAACAGAGCTTCCTGAGCTATGTAGAGCTGTTTTCTAAAACGTCTTTTTGCAAACAACTTCATAGATAAAGTTCTATAGATCATGCTCTCATGGAGGCAGTATCATAAAGACATGTAATAGTAGGCTGAATAGTTAATTTTTACATGATTTCATAGTGAATCATAGTGCCTTATTATTGTAGTTTATATTAAAATAGGTATTTTCCACACGATGGAGTAACTTATTGTTGTAGTTTATATTAAAATAAATCTTATCTAATTTGGTATAACCAACGATCCAACTAATCAAATCGTAAACTAAAATCTTGAGAAACTTACGCCAAGTTTGACCGTTCATTTTATTCAAAAAACTATTAAACTATCAATTATTTTGATGTAGCTTCCTTTATTAATAAAAAACTTCTTAAAGATTGATTTAAATACTTTTTTTGCATACTTCATTAAAAAAATTAGACGACTGGGGGTTGAAAAACTCGCACAATCGTCTTATAGTTTGAGATGGATTGAGTACATTCCATGTTAGGTTTGTCAAGTGAAATAATCTCTAACCATTCCTTTAATAAGTCTTTATAGGTTACAGAGTAGGAATTATATATTATAAAAGTATTTTTAATATTATTCTAAAAACATAAATTCTATGTCATAAACTTTCAAACAAATTTATTAAAAATCGACAGTCCAAATATAAAGATTATTTAATATATAAATATAAATAAATAAATAAAAAAGGGCAACGATTGCAACAGAGCAGAGCAGAGCAGAGCATCCTAGCCCACAGATTGACCCGGCCCACGCACAGAGTCCCAGCCAGAGCCGGCGACCGCACGAGCACCATGCCCGTCCAATCAGGTGAGAGCACGGATCACCAGAATAGATTATGGATTATTATGGACCGTAGGGTGGAGCAGGAGGATGCGACGGCAAGCTTGCGTCTGATTGTCTCTCACTAGGCTACAGCGTCCGATAGTTTGACGTTTTTATTGTTTGACATCGTTTTTTGGTACGTGCCAATAAGGATCGAGAAATTAATTAAATCGGTAAGAGGTTGGTTTTTCTTCAGCATTGCTTTCGAGCTGTCGATTGGTGGTTGCTGATAAAAGGCATGTTGGTCTCGTACATTGCCGATAAAGCTGAAGAGCTGTTGCCGATGGGAGTAATAGAGAACTAGGGGATCGTTGCCGATGAAGCTGAAAAGCTGTTAGAGGGTCGTTGCCGATGCCAGGGATGTGCCGATGAAGAGATAACTTTATCATGACGGAAGCGGACAGAGGATCGGCGACACGGAGCTTACGATTTTCGTATTATAGTTTAAGTCCAACTCCTATACAAGTTTTATTTCTTTTTCTTAAAGAGATAGAGTTCGTATAAGGAATTAGTTTATTTCTTCTATATTTGAGTTTTGCGTGTTAGAATAGGACTCTTCGATTAGAGGAGTATAAATATATGCCGAGCAGCATTGTAATGAATATCCAAGCATCAATAAATAAATCTACTTTTTATCGCAATTTACTTCTACCAGCACTTTACTTTTCGACGACTTCGTCAAGTATTTTCTTTTTCAACGAGTTCTTTCAAGAATCGACGGGCTGCATCAACTTGATCTCCGGCGACCTTGCAGGTTCCGCGTCTACCGAGCACGATTCAGGCTTTGATTTTCGGGCGTATCGCTGTCGTCTCGTCTGATCTATTCAACAGTTATCGAATACATTCTGAGCTTTGACGTTCGGGCGTATCGATGTCGTCTCGTTCGGTTTTTATTCAAATTATCATCCTTGTTGATTAACAGGTCAAATCGACTGGCACGCTTCGGATATCGAATTTGGGTATTAGCCCGGTGTGTTTGCAGATAGAATTTTGCATCAACACATCTTTTGGCACGCCCAGTGGGACAAAGTCAACAGATTTATCATGAAGAATCCTGCTGATATCAATCCAGAGAACATCATTGAGATATCAGAGTCAGATCTCAAGGAAGATCAGAAGCTTGCCATGAAAAAAGCCATGGAGGACTACAGGCAGCTTTGCTTGAAGTCTTCAGCATGAATAGGGGCGGAGAAGTCATCCAGAAGCAAGATCTGCCGTTGCCTCGGCAGCTAACTTTTGATTCCAACCCTGGTAAATTACAGGAGATGGTTAATTCTGCATTGAATCAGGCTTTGATCAACCACTCCACTGTGCTGTCCAATACTGTTTACAATGCTGTTGTGCAAACATTAAGAGAGGGACAAGCACCAGGTTATGTTGGGCCAGCATATCATCAGCCGGGATCGGCATCTGTCAGTACTCCATCGGCAATTCCAGCCGTTGAGAGTATGGAAGCGCCTACTCCTCCAGTTATATCAGGACCGTCTATCACTGAAGCCACGCTGATAAGATCAGATTTAATGTCTCAGGAAAGGCAGATCACTCAATTGGGTACAGATTTATCGGTATCGGCAATATTAGGTCCTTCAGTCCAACATAATCAAATTGCTGCTAATTGGTGGGGATACGGGATGCCTCTAGGTCCATCTACTGCCAACTCTGGACTGCCTCAAGTGCATGATGTAGCAGGGAAGGGTCCAATGACATCGGCTACTCCTATTCAGCCGATGACTCAAGTGTCACATTACTCTACTACCCCTCCTGCTATACAGCCATTGTCAATGGGATTCCACGCGCCTCCGCAATAGATATCTTATGCGAATTCATTAACTAGTCCTCCACCAGTTCAACAGAAAGTTTCCACTACAGGACAGCCCATAGTGCCATTCGTATCTCAATCTGGGTTATCTGCAATTCAGGGCAATTATGCTGGCTATCATCCACCCATACAAAAGCATCAATTGTCCGCAAGCTATCAACCATCGGCAAGTCAGGTGCTGATGAGTTATAATTGGTCAGGGCAAGTGTCAGTTCAGCAATCTGCTATCCAACCAAGTCACCAGGCGATGGGGACGCAACAGTATTATCCTCAGACAGTTGTCCAGGATCAAACATCGGCAATACAGCAAATGAGCTTTGCTCCACAGAATGGTGCTGTGAATATGCCGATTCCTCCAAACCAAGTACCACAAGGATACGCAGAAGCATATCAGCCAGCACCTGCAACAGAGATTCAGCCAGTGCATCGGCAAGATCAAGATGCGTTTTGGACCGATAAGATCGCAGAGATGATGAAAGAGTAATTTGGGATTTAGCCCAAAATTAATACTTACTCTTATCGGACTCCGTACCCTCCAGCTTATGACTCAATTTCTTTCCCGAGTCAGTACAAGGTGCCAGATTTCACTAAGTTTTCTGGGCAGGATGATACGTCGACGATGGAGCACATCAACTGATTCATCATCCAGTGTGGAGAAGTTGCTAACAGGGATGAGCTGAGGGTCCGTTTATTCTCGTCCTCTTTATCTGGATCGGCATTTATGTGGTTTATCTCATTGCCACCAAACTCTATTCTTACTTGGGCCAATCTAGAAAGACAATTCTATAAGTACTTCTTTGCTGGTGTCCATGAAAAGAAGCTTATCAATTTGATGAAATTGAGACAACGAAGCGATGAATCGGTGGAGAATTTTGTGCAAAGGGTATGAGACATGAAGAATAGGTGCTACAGCCTAGTGCTTGATGATCGCCAGTTAGCTGGTTTGGCTTTTCAGGGTCTGTTGTCGCATCTCAGGGACAAGTACGATTCTCAGGAGTTTAAAAGTCTTAGCCATATTGTGCAGAGGATCTCTGATCAAAGTGCTCGAGCTCCAGAACCTAGGAAAAGCTGGAACAAGAAGGTGTCCTTTGTAGAAGAAGCAGAGGAATCAGACTTAGATGAAGAACCAACTATCGGCTTGGCTGAGTGGGTGAAGGGTAAAAAGCCTTTATCTTGTCCTTTTGGTCAGAAAGAGCCAGAGAAATTCACGTTCGATGTCACAAAGGCCGATAAAATATTTGATCTGCTACTTCAAGAAGGCCAAATCAAGCTGTCGCCTAATCATGTGATTCCATCAGGAGAGGAGCTAAAGAAAATGAGGTACTGCAAATTTCATAATGCAACTTCGCACAGTACCAATGACTGCAAGGTGTTCAGACAGCAGTTGCAATCGGTGATTGAATCTAGGAGAATTAAGTTTGACAACTCTAAGGCTCAGAGGCCGATGAAGATTGATCAACATCCTTTCCCTGCAAACATGGTGGATGCCGTGAGCAAGACCAAAGTGTTGACATCGACAAGCGCTAAGAGGAGAGCATCGGTAGATCCTAAACATCAAGTAACTGCCGATGACTTAAAGGGGAAAGAAGTAGTAGAAGAAAGCAGCAGTTCAAGAAAACCTCCTAGACCTATTCCATACAGAATTTCAGGTGACCGCTATTGACATCGACAAGAGGAGTTGCATCGGGAAGAATGGCGTCGGCACGAAGATCATTGGAGATGCCCGTTCTTCATTTACTGCTGGGAAGAAGGCATTAAATTGCCTAATGTTGATAGCTGTCCCAAATGCAATGGTTATGATCGAGCTGATCGGGCAAAGAGAAGATCACGCTATGGTAATCAGAGCAGATACATCAATGAGCCGATCAGGGGAAGAGCATCGGTATATGATCGGCTGGGAGGCAGCGCCAGTGTACATGAAAGATTGGGCAGGCATGAGGATTGTTTTCTGATGAATCAGGAAGAGCTCGAAGAGATGGCCGATGCAAGAGTCCCTGATGAGGCAATACTTTGTAGAGATCCCAATATAAACTATCCAGATTCAAGTGCGAAACTCTATCAGCCTGTCTGGAAGACGAAGCTTCCTCAGTGGTGCCCTGAAGGTCTGATAAAAACTCAGAAGAGGAAGATGCAACGGGAGCGTAAAGAAGAAAACCCCCGTGGGACAAAGTCTCAAGTATGGCAGCCGAAGCGTAGAAATGGAAGTCCATCGGCAGATATCAACATGGTTTTTATGTTGCCGATGGAATTTCGAGCACTTGCCGATGAGGAGGAAGAGAGAATTCTTTCAGAACAAGTGGCTCAATTGATCTTGGATCCGATGATGGCCGTCTTTGAGAAGCTTACCGACGATGAGAGACAGCATCTCAAAGCTTTATTCGTCAAGGGCAGAGTTGATGGGCAGCCAGTGTCAAAAATACTCATAGCTGGAGGGGCTGCGATTAACATCATGCCATATGCCATGTTTCGAAGGCTCAGAAAGGGAGATCAAGATCTAGCCAAGATGAACATGAAGCTCAAAGACTTTGAAGAGAACATATCACCGTATGCACTGAGTTGACCATCGGCAGCAAAATATTGCCGACTACGTTCTTTGTCATCGGTGGTAAAGGTGCTTACAATTTACTATTAGGAAGGGATTGGATTCATACCAATTGCTATGTTCCTTCTACAATGCACCAATGCCTCGTGCAGTGGGTTGAAGACAAAGTTGAGGTGGTTCCTGGTGATTCATCTTATATAGTTGCATCGGTAGAATCAGAAACTTACGAGCGGTCCAAGTGCATATCGGGAGAAGCATGGGATTCAGAGTTCCTCAGGATTGCCGATTATGAGCTGCCACTGATCCAAGCAGTCGGTTCTGAAGATGAGTTATAAGTGGATAGGTTTGCCAATGATGGAAAATTGGGCCATGGGTTTACATCGACAGATGATTTAGTTGAAGTAGATATCGGTAATGGTGGTAGACCAAGGCCAACTTTTGTTAGTGCTAAGTTAGATCTCCAAAGCAGAGAACAGTTGATTGCTTTATTGAAAGAATATAAGGATTATTTTGCTTGGGATTATACAGAGATGCCTTGTTTAGATCAATCTATCGTTGAACATCGGCTACCTATCAAGCAAGGATATTGGCCGCATCAGCAGCCCGCACGCCGATGCAATCCTAAAGTGCTGCCTGATATTAAGGCCGAAATAACAAGGTTAATTGAAGCAAAGTTCATCCGACAATGCCGATATGCTAAATGGATTTCTAATGTGGTTCCTGTCTACAAGAAGAATGAGAAACTTCGTGTCTGTATTGATTTCAGGAATCTTAACAAAGCTACACCGATGGATGGCTACCCGATGCCTGTTGTCGATTTATTAATTGATGCTGCTGCTGGACATCGGATTATTAGCTTCATGGATGGGAACGCTGGATATAATCAAATCCTTATGGCCGAAGAAGATATCTCCAAGACTGCCTTCAGATGTCTAGGTCATGTGGGATTATTTGAATGGATAGTCATGACTTTTGGTTTAAAAAATGCCGGTGCTACTTATTAGAGAACAATGAATTACATTTTTCATGAGTACATCGGCACATTGGTTGAAATTTATATAGATGATATGGTAGTTAAGTCTAGAGACTTCGGAAATCATCTAGTTGACTTGTAGAAGATATTGGAGTGCATAAGGAAACACGGGCTGAAAATGAATCCCAACAAGTGTGCATTTGGTGTATCGGCAGGGCAATTCTTAGGCTTTATGGTGCATCAGAGGGGTATTGAAATTAGCAGGAAATCCATTGATGCTATCAATAAAGTGATTACTCCTATCGATAAGACTGAACTACAGTCTTTGATCGGCAAGATTAATTTTATTCGAAGATTCATATCTAATTTATCAGGAAGAATCAAAACTTTCAGTCCATTATTGAAGTTGAAGGCCGATCAGGAATTCGTGTGGGGAGAAGAACAACAGTTGGCTTTAGAAGAAATTAAGAAGTATTTGGTGAATCCTCCAGTGCTAGTTCCACCCCAACACAGAGAGCCCTTCAGGTTGTATCTGATGAGTGATGATAAAGTCATTGGGTCAGCTCTAATCCAAGAGTTTGAAGGGAAAGAACGTGTAATTTATTACCTGAGCAGAAGGTTGGTAGATGCTGAAACCAGGTATTCGGCCATTGAGAAGTTATGTTTATGCTTATATTTCTCCTGTGTTAAATTAAGGCATTATCTATTAACGGCCGAATGCACTGTTATATGCAAAGACGATGTGGTCAAATATATGCTGTCAATGCCAATTCTAAATGGAAGAATCAGCAAATGGATGCTAGCATTGTCAGAATTTGATCTGCGCTATGAATCGGCTAAAGCAATCAAGGGGCAAGTGATGGCCAATTTTGTTACTCAGCACCGCGGCGCGGTGAGTTTTGTGGAGATTGCTCCGTGGACACTCTTGTTTGATGGTTCTACATGTGGGGAAGGAGCAGGCATCGGCATTATGTTGATATCACCTCAGGGAAAGAAATATGAATTCTCATTGCCGATTGCTGCCACATCGACAAACAATCAGGCTGAGTATCGGGCTGTGTTGAAAGGTTTGGAACTACTCAGGGAAGTCCGTGCAAATGTTGTTGAAATCTTCGGTGATTCGATGCTGATCATTAATCAATTAGCTGGGGAATATGACTGTCGAAGTGAGGTTTTAATCTCGTATTATGAGAGATGTCAACAATTATTGAAGGAATTCAAAGATTTCCATCTTGAGCATATCTCCAGACTGCATAATGAAGAAGCCAATCGGTTAGCATAGCATGCCTCGGGGTATCAGCCAATCCATGAAGTGTCAACATTGGCAACTGATGCCGATGACTGGAGGAAGGAGATTGCCGATTACCTGAAGGATCCATCTAGGAAAGTCGAGAGGTGGATAAGGTTTCAAGCAGCTAAGTATGTGCTCCTTGACGATGAGTTATATTATCGTACGATGGATGGAGTTTTGCTCAGGTGTATTGGCAAAGAAGAATCAAAGAGTTTAATGGGCGAAATCCATGAAGGAGTATGCGGGGCGCATCAATCGGCTTTCAAGATGAAGTGGATGATCAGGCGGAACGGATATTACTGGCCAATGATACTCGAAGATTGTTTCAAGTATTTTAGAGGGTGTCAGGAGTGTCAGAAATTCGGCAACGTTCAAAGAGCGCCTGCATTGGTAATGAATCCTATCATTAAACCATGGCCATTTCGAGGATGGGCTATTGATCTCATCGGTCAGATATATCCACCATCAAGCAAAGGGCATAAATTCATACTTGTCGCTATCGATTACTTTACAAAGTGGGTCGAAGCAATTCCTTTGAAGAATGTGACATCGGCAAACATGATTGATTTTGTAAAGGAGCATATTGTGTATCGGTTTGGTATTCCATAGACTATTATGACCGATCAGGGAGCCATGTTTACATCAGGAGAGTTTGATAGGTTTACCGATGAGATGGGGATCAAGGTCTTAAACTCTTCGCCTTATTATGCTCAAGCCAATGGTCAGGTTGAAGCCTCTAACAAAGGGATTATTAAACTCATTAAGCACAGGATTAAGGAGAATCCTAGAAAGTGGCACACGGTTCTGAACGAAGCTGTATGGTCGTATCGGATGGCATGCCATGGTGCTACTAAAATATCGCCTTATCAGTTGGTATATGGACATGATGTAGTTTTGCCTTAGGAGATCAAGACTAGTTCGAGGCGGATATTTCATCAAAATTAGCTGTTGGCCGATGATTACAGTACACTCATGAAAGATGAATTGGAAGATCTGGCGAGTCATCGGCTGAAGGCTTTAATTAGCATTGAAGAGAATAAGAAAAGAGTTGCTAGATGGTATGACAAGAAGGTAAAGGTGAAGGAATTTATTAATGGTGATCTAGTCTGGAACTGATTTTACCGATTGGGACTAAGAGCGCAAAATTCGGCAAGTGGTCTCCTAATTGGGAGGGTCCTTATCGTGTCAATCGGTCCGTTCCTGGTAATGCCTATATCCTAGAAACTCTCGAAGGAGAAATATTTCCAAGAGCGTTGAACGGTAAATATCTGAAGAAATATTATCCTAGTATTTGGATGGATGCGTGAAGAAAACAGATAAAGTAATTGTTCAAAAAGAGTGTATCGGCACTACGTTAATGTGAAGTTTTATAAGTTGCCGATGCATTACTTTGCCAATGAGGAAGAAAGTTTATAGATTCAATAATGAACGGATGACTGATATCGCACACAGGCGAACCTGGTCGGTTTCCTCTAACGTCCTCGCATCTTCATTGGCATCGCCTTCCACTGGCTTGATCTTCTTCTTGAGGGCCAGAGTCTTGAGGGCTTGGTTATCTCTTTCTTGTTGGAGGGTTTTGATGGCTTCAGGCATTTGGGCCTTCTCCTGATTTGCTGCATCCTAGGCTTCTTCGACTTGTCTCAGCTCTGCTAGCAGGGCTTCTCTTTTTGCCGATAATTGAGCAATCGTTTCTTCCAGATCTGCACGGGAAGGTTCTAGTTTACCGATGTCTTTGTGTTTCTCATCGGCAAAATGCTTGTGCTTCATCATGTCCTCCTGAAGTTTTGCCTGAGTGGCTCTTTCGGCAATTCGCTGGGCAGCCCTCTGGTACTGCAGCTGCTGACTCTCCAGATGTGCAGCTCGGAAGAGTGCTTCCTCGACGTCGGCAGGGATATGGCCTCGAATTTCTTTAAAAGTCGCTCTTGCGGAATCAGAGTCTTAGATCAGCAAAGAAGTCTCCTATTGTAGCAAGGATAATAACGTCTCCAGCTGGGATTTGGTTTCAGATGATAAAGCCTCAAGGGCTGGAGCAGAGCTTTCTTTAGGCTCTTCATCATCGGGAATAACCCCACTAATAGAAAAGGAGAATAGACTATCAGGGGAATCTTGCTCCTGAAAGAAAAGCTGATATCAGCAGAAGAACCTAAAGTGTTAAAGGTTAGCTAAGGAAGTTAACTTACTTGTTTCAAGGTAATCTCTCGCCTTTGGCTTCAAGAAGCAACCTCAAGTACAATTGCCGATGGCGTTTCCTATGTTGGTACCTCGATCGGCTGCTGCTGCGATACCGATGCCGATGAAGATCCTTGTACGGGTACAATTATCGATGGAAGAGCAGTTACCGATGGAGAAGTCTACACAGGTACATCAGGCGATGTCGGGCGAAGCGAGGATGCTGATGGTGAAATTGGAGCTTGTGTAAGTCTCGCCCGCTTTGACTGAGACTCGTCGTCCGATGAAGCCTTACGCTTGTGCTATAAAATATCGGCATCAGATGGCTGGGGGCATCGACAATGGATGGTTGGAGTGTCTGCGCACTCGGAGCAGTTGCCGATGCGATTACTTGGTGCTGTGAGAGAAACGGATGAGTAAAAGTGCCGATCCAATAATCAAAGTTTAAATAAAGAATACCTCTAGAGAATCATCAAGGATGACGAGGCGTGGCGACGAAGGTGTTGCAGGTGGAGATGAAGGGCGAGTTACCGATGAAGATTCGATTGGTGTAGAACTCGCACCCTGAAATGTGAGATCGGTAAATCACAACAATCGGCATCTGCAAAAGAAAGTGAGGTGATTACCTGAGATGTCTATGCCAAAGATGCGGCCGATTTGGTGCTCTTCTTGGAACCACCATGGCCCATCAGAGCGTCTAGCAAAGGAGCTTTATGGCCGATGATGGATACTGGGGAGATCGGCTGCAGCTGTATGACCTTGCCGCTCTTACTCAGTGTTGGAACTAGGTCATCGACCTGTTAAAAAAGTTAGTTGCCGATGGATTAAAGGGAAATTGAAAGAAGTGCAGATAGTCAGACTTACCGCATCGGCAGGGGTGGCATGATCAGGATCAATGAGATTCCAGTAAAGGTGAGGAGATGCAAAGAATAGCTGCTCTTTCCATTCTTGCCACCATAATCTCTAAGACTCGGTGACGAAGGAAGCCGGTGCCCAATCGGTCAGATCAACATTAGAGGTATCGGCATCAGGAAGGAGGGTAACAATCTTGTGCCAATCCATGCGGTTCGTGATGGTCTCTCTTGGTTTAATCACATCGGCAAAACAGAGGTTGATGGGCAGTTGTCCAAAGGCTAATTGTCTTGCTGCTGCCGATGGATAATAGAATTCATATGTGGGATTGATGTTCTTCCCACTTCCAAATATGTTGATCAGGATGGCGCGAGGGGTGATTATTGCACTAAGAATGTCGGCATCTTTATTCAAAGCCTCATCGGTAAGGTTAAAGGAAAGAGGAAATCTTGCTTCTTCATCAACATACGGACCTAGGCCCGAAGCTCAGAAGGGATGCCTATGTAGAGTCTATGGAAGAGATTACCGATTTGAGCTCTGTTTGCTTCCGTCCCTGGTAATACTGCCAGTGCTTCTCCAAAGTTGATAGGGGGGGCGTGTTGCCAATTCTTCTTCCCCGAGTTGATAGTCTTCAGGAAGATTGCGAGGGAATCATTGGGCGAATAGGTCAATGTAGAAATACTTGTGCATATGGGCGTTCAGCCACATATTGATGAACCACCAAGGGCCTTCCAAATTGTCGATGGATTTGCCTTGCAGCAGCCTTTGTGACACTTGGTGAAGAAGATGGTAAACTGAGCCATGGAGGTATCAGCCAAGTGGGAGTCTGACGTCGTTAGCCAACATCTCTGCTGCAGGAAGGTGCATATTGGTCGGTCCAACTGTTTTGCTACAGAAGATGAATTTCTCAAGCCACATGTTCAAGAAAGCTGAGTGCTCCCTATGATTGACTGATCCAGATTTCTTATACTCGCTGATATAACCAGTCCAGCCACCGATGTTCCTGGTAGTCAGCCGATGCTCAGGTTTTCTCTGGAACAGAGTGTTGTCATCGGTAGACGAGATATCCAAGCCAGTAAGCATATACACATCGGCAAGGGTTGGAGAGGCTGGTCCATGTCTGAAGATGAAGGCATTCATAGTATCGAACCAGAAGTAGGAGGCGGCGATTAACAGTGACTCATTCCTCTCCATATCGGCAATAGATAGTCTGATGCACTATTCTAATCTATGTTCTGCCCAATATAGCTCCATTGGCCTGGCGACCCTCAAATACCAGTCTTTCCATCCCTTAATGGTTTTCAGCCAGGATCGAAAGGTATCAGTCCAAAATCCCAAATTAAAATTCTGAGCTCTAAAAGGGATTCGATTGGTTTCTGCATTTATGATGTCGATTGGGTCTGGATTCCCCATTGGGCCTAGGCAGATAAACTGATTCTGATGCGTTGGGATGAGAAGCTTATTGTAAAGTTCCTGAGGTTAAAGATTGAGATAAGAAGGAGTCATGAACTACGCGAAAAAGGAGAAAAAAATGTCAAAAGACGGGTAAAGAAGAAGATTAACCTTGGGGACGTCGAAGGGAACCGCCATGGCCGCGAATGAAGATGGAGAGAGCAAAGAGCACTAATGGAGGTTAAGAACTATCGCCAAGAACGTCACCAGGTGAGTTCACCGGGGGATCGCCTGCTGATGTCGCCGCCGGAAAGAGAAAGGCTAGGGTTGAATCAAGGATGAAAAATGGGCCGCAGCGGAGGAAGCATTATATGGGCCCGTTGGTATAGGATTTTTTTCTACACCACGCGCAACGTTTGAGGAGAAGTTCAAGCGGCTTGGGTAATCATGACCTGGAAGAAATTTCGGTGCATAAAGTATTTATACTCCGAAATTGGAGGCATGTGTTGACACCATTTTTCGGCACATGTCAATAAGGATCGGGAGATTAAACTAAATCGGCAAGAGATTGGTTTTTTTCAGCATTGCTTCCGAGCTGCCGATGGGTGATTGCCGATAAAGGGCATGTTGGTCTCGTACATTGCCGATGAAGCTGAAGAGCTGTTGCTGATGAGAGTAATAGAGAACTAGGGGATCGTTGCCGATGAAGCTGAAAAGCTGTTAGAGGGTCGTTGCCGATGCCAGGGATGTGCCGATGAAGAGATAACTTCATCATGACGGAAGCGGACAGAGGATCGGCGACACGGAGCTTACGATTTTCGTATTATAGTTTAAGTCCAACTCCTATACAAGTTTTATTTCTTTTTCTTAAAGAGATAGAGTTTGTATAAGGAATTAGTTTATTTCTTCTATATTTGAGTTTTGCGTGTTAGAATAGGACTCTTCGATTAGCGGAGTATAAATATATGCCGAGGAGCATTGTAATGAATATCCAAGCATCAATAAACAAATCTACTTTTTATCGCAATTTACTTCTACCAGCACTTTACTTTTCGACGACTTCATCAAGTATTTTCTTTTTCAATGAGTTCTTTCAAGAATCGACGGGCTGCATCAACTTGATCTCTGACGACCTTGCAGGTTTCGCGTCTACTGAGCACGATTCAGGCTTTGACTTCCGGGCGTATCGCTGTCGTCTCTCTGATCTGTTCAATAGTTATCAAATACATTCACTGTCGTCTCATTCGGTTTTTATTCAAATTATCATCCTTGTCGATTAACAGGTCAAATCGACTGGCACGCTTCGGATATCAAATTTGGGTATTAGCCCGGTGTGTTTGCAGATAGAATTTTGCATCAACACTTATTAAGTTTTAGCGACCGTTGTCAGACGCTATAGATTGGTTGTGGTATAGTGAAGCAATCCGTGTCACGCGGATCGGCCCCCTCCAGTCCTCGTCCTCGGCTGCTGGCTCCATTTTGAAATTCGAAATCGAAATAAATAGTGCGACGCGGCGGTTTTCCTCACCGCGGCACCGCTGGAACCTCTCCTCCTCCCTGGTCTCCCCCTCCTTCACCTACATTAGCCGCCATGGGGGTGGTTCAGGCTCCATGTGTCCTCCCTCGCGCGGCTCCAGGAGCTCCTTGTCGCCGGAGAGCCCCAACCCATCGAGTTCGTCGCCGTGGAGAAGATGTTGTCTACCCCAAAGATGGTGCACCTCGTTGACGCGATCAAGAACATGATACTACCGGTCGCCGAGGGCAGGGCAGCCATATTCAAGTACATGTACGGCGGCAGCGGCAAGAACCACTTCGCGCTTGGCAGCAATAGCGGCGAGGAGGTGGACGATGCCGACGCCAACGACCTCGCCACCCGCAAGCGTTGTGCAAGCTTGAGAAGGTGGTCCTCCACCTTCCCCATCTCCCCCATTTATAGACTCCATTTATACAAATTTATACACCCCATTAATACATGAGTTTAATTTTTCTGTCCACCTTCCCTATCTCCCCCATTTATACATGCCTTTTATACTTATCTTGCCTTTCTACCTTCCTCATCTCCCCATTTATACAAGTTCAATTCACCATACAGACTACTAGATATATTCTATTTACAAGCATTAGTTATGATCGAGTATCTCTTAGAGTAGTAAATAGAAAGAGAGGGAACTAGCTAAAGGATGAGGAGGGGTAGAACTAAGTACCCTCTCCACCTTCCCGATCTCCCCTTTTATTGATGGGTGTGATGAAATGTTTTTATTTTTTTCTCCAATGAGGCTTGAATTTACAAAAGAGCCTCTAAAGGCTACAAATGGGCCCTAAATATTATCTCTCAGGACCCCTTGGATATGTAATTAAACCCTAAACACACTAAAAGATCCTTGTTTGGTGTTGGTAGTTGAGTGACAACCTAGGTGGACTAATATGTGCTTATGTGAGATACATAGGTGATGATTACTCCACCGATGCACTTGATGGGGACAATATTCCCATTTTTGTTGGTTCCAAGATAAGTAATGATTTGGTTGGAGAGCGACATGTCGATCCAGCTTCAGATCACAAAGACCCGATGTGGCAGAACCTCCTAAATCCTATGGCCCACACGCATGATTATTGTCTAAACAGACTCCAAATAACCATGAATGTGTTCCATAAAACTTAAAAGGTCTGTCGGGTAAATCCTGAATCATCCATGTTTCTCCGAGCAGGATCAATCGTTACAAAGAGATATTGCAGTATTACAATAGTTTTATATAAATAATATACATCAGAGTAAAAGAGCGAAAGGATTACAATAACATAAGTTTACAAACCATTTACAAACTATAAGTTGAATTATTACAAACCATATAGCAGTTGAATAACGATATAACTTATTACATCAACCTTGTTTATATACTCTGCCCAAGAGCGAGATATCCTATTCGTTGTCACTTTCCTCGACGATTGTCATGCAGCAGGATGCGAAGCATTCCTGCCCATGAGGCTCACCTGCAACAAGGGTTCAACAAACCCTGAGTACAAAAGTACTCAACAAGACTGACCCGATGAAAAAGAGGGGTGAAGACTCGGGAAATGCAGGCTAGAGGGACAAGATAAGGCTTGTAGGGGATAAGAAATTTTGCAGAAAATCTTGAAAGAAACAAAAGCTATTTTGTTCAAGATCAAATTACCAACCAACTTCCTTCTTAAACCTTACTCATTATTCAAGTTGTTACTACGACGATGAACACCGATCGAGTCTTCTTCTCCGAGAAGCAACAGCGATTCGAATCCATTTTCATACCCAGCTGGGACCTAGGTTACTGATATGCAGGAGACTCTAACTCCTAAGCATAGCAGGTGAACCGATATACTGGGATAACAACCGCAGCCATATATCACCACATGACACACCTGAGCACTTCGATCTAGTGTACCGATATACATGGGAACTTAAACCCACAGTATAACACACTATGACATATGTGGGATCTCTGGCCCACTATAAGTCACTCCATGACATACCCAGCTACAACCATTAGTATATCACTTCATACATGTGGATTTTCTAATTTCTCAATGTCACCAGTTCACCATTGACACGGGACCTAGGGCATCAACAGACGGAAACACTACAGAGGGACTCCGTTCCCAATGCAAGTTAGCCGTCCGGACTCGATTTATTAACTAAAAGCATGATTCCAACAAATAAAACCAATCTCATCTTTTTTATTCTTTTACCTCTGAACACTTAATTAATTAAGTAGAGCTAAGCATCACTACGCATCTTTTAGAACAGGTAACAAGGAATATGACAATAAGACAAGTAATACAGTTGGTTGGTTTTCACTCAACTCCTATTACTTAATGCAACATATCACAACTGAAGCATTAAAACTTTTATAAAATAGAATAGGGTTTGAATGCATCCGGGGCTTGCCTTGATGGTCGAGGTAGATGGTCTCGAGCTCTGGATCAATTCCAATCTCCGGAGTCTGCTCTTCCTTTGGATCTGGGCGACAACGTTAAACTCTCTGTTATCGGAAACTATACGATGCAATGATATGCTTCAACATGATTGAATAGTAAACATGATGCTCGATGGATACATGATCAGATTAATGGGTTGAGTACCACTTTCCTTCACGATAAAGTTGCAAGCCAACCAAAACATACTTACTAAGTTCCTTAGGGTTAACTACATTATTTACAAAAGTTATTAAACACATGAAATAACGTTAATTAAGCCCTAATGACATGATCCAGGTAAGCGCAAATAATTAATTAAAGTACCAAAGGTCATTAGGGTTAATGAACCAAGGTCATCAATCAATCCCAAAGTCAAACAATTCCTATAATGATTAACTTAATTAAAGAGGGTTAATTAATTAATTAAAACATTTAAATAAAGGCATAAAAATTAAAGCTGTCCAATTGAACTCAAAATTTTATTTTAGAAAGCTCTTGGCCTAATTAGATGGCAAAACAAATTTCAGAATTAAAATCCAATTATTTTATTTATTAAAAATCATTGAAGGTTCATTTTTCAATTAAAAGGGCTAATTTTAACTTATGCAAAAAGTACTCAAATTTGGCATTTCATATTTTTCCTAGGTAGATGACATCATAAAGAACATACACAAAAATTTTTAGAATTTTTGGAGCTATACATGAATTACTATGATTTTCTAAAGAAAATAGCATTTAAATCATTTTCTGGAAAAAGAAAAAGAAAAAGGAGCACAGTGCTCCCGCGCTGACCGACGGTCCGCCGACGGTTGACCGGCGATTACTCGCCGACGGCGAGGTCTCCGGCGACCGGACTTGAACCATTGGGCTCAGTTTGGCACGGGGAGTCGATCAGGGTGGTAAATGACACGGCGGGGTGGCGGCGGCACCCACGCCGGCGGCCATGGCGGCGCGGCGGCCCGGCGGGAGAGCTTATCGAAGCTTCTCCGGTGACGGCGAGCACACGGTTACAATCTATACACCCATGCGAGCCTAACGGGCAACAAGATGAGGCTCAATTTGGCCCCCAGCCGCAACGGCTACGCACACGGCGGAGCGGCAAGGTCTCGCCGGTGGCGAGTCACGGCGGCCGGACTCCATGACGCGAGATGAGTGAAATTGAGGGCAGGGGTAGATGCAGGAGCTCACCGCGGTTCTAGTGCGCACGCTAGTTGGATGGAAAACAGCCGGAGGCGAGCTGCAGTCGGCGGCGCTGATGGCGACGGCGGTGCTCCGGTGAAAACAACGGCGTTCCGGTGTGTCCTGTGCACCAGAGAGCAAACCACGGTGTGCATGAGGAGCAGGAGAAGACGGATGATAGGATAGAGGGGTTAAAGGCAATATATTTTCACCTTTGGCGGTGGTCGACGGTGAGAGAGCTCGCGGCGGCTCGGCGACCGGCCGCGAGGAAGACGACGACGCACGGGCGACTCGGGCGAGGAGAGCGAGCACAGACTAGCTCAAACTGACCGCAAGAATGAGGTAGAGCTTATGGAGGAGAAAATGAAGGCGGGGCGCGCTTGGTGGTGGCAAATTTGGGCGGCGGAGTGAGGTCGTCGGCGGTGAGCAGAAAGAAGAAAAGAAGACGACGGCGATCGACCGCGCGTATAAATAGGGCAGGGGAGGGGTGCGAGCTGCGGACACGCGGCGGGGATGCTTCGAGCGCCCGGGCGAGCTGGTGGTCGTGGCATGTGCGGCCTGCACGGGATGGATGGCGGCGCGGCTTGAGAAGCTGGATGGCGGCCGACAATAGGGTTAGGTGCTGTTCACAATAATTACAGAAATGCCATTCATTTGAAATTAAAAATTACTCCAAAATTTATATAAGAACTTGAAAATCTCCAAAAATATCATTTGCATAAATTTTCAAGAGCTACACTTTTCATTTAACTAGCATCCTCAAATTCTATTTAGATTTTGAAATATGAATTCAAATACAAAAATGGAATAAAACCCTAGAAACAAACATTTGAAATTACTTTTGATTTTTCAATAAAACATGAAAATATTCCAAACTATGAAATGTTTAAATTTTCAAACCAAACCTTTTTAATATACAAAATTTTCCCAAATTATGCATAATTTTTGAATTATGGGTTTAAAATCAAAAGGGGACAAATGCTAGAAAACTGTATTTTCAAATTTATTTGAAATTATTTTTGTAAACTTGAAAACTTTGAATACCAACTTTGTAGCTCTTGTCAATCTATATCTTTTTAGAGTATCCCCAAATTCCTTTTAGATTTTGACTTATAGAAAAGGGGATAAAACAAGGTTTCGAAATAAAGGGTTTTTGAAACCGAATTCAAACTCGATTTGGTTTCTAATTTAATTGGTTGGTTATTAGTGATCACATACATCATCCAAGGACATTTTTAGGTCAATGACCCAATGACACCCTTGGTTGACCAAGTTGACTTTTGAAAAACATTTTTATAGCTTTCCAATTTGAATTTAAATTTGAATTACAAGACTTGGGAATAAGCTTTGAAATCCAAATTCAACTTCAAATATGGAAATCATTTTTAGGGTTGGACTTAGATTTATACACTATGCTTGGCACTAGTGTAAACAAGGTTTACACCTCAAGTACATAGAATATAAATCAAGTATTTGAGATGACATTCGAAAGTAGGGTTTTATTATTTCATGTGACAACACATTCTAGAAACACAATCAACCTATGAAATGTAAACTTGTTTTAGTTAATGCACATCAAGGTTGACCTAATCATGAATGCTTTGCAGTGCATATGATGACATGGCAGGTTTTAGTTAATATAACACCAAAGGTGTTACAGTCGAACCCTGCAACCTTAGCACCATATCTCCTCTAGTTATCAACCGTGTCACAATCTAGTTGATCTCACCACGAAGGCTAATCCTTGATTAAAATTTAAGAACACAAGCAAGAACAAGGTAAAATGAAACTTAATTGAAGTGACAATTGTGGATATATGATTAAGTTCATGAATGTGGGGTTTTACAAACTCATGAACAGAGAATCTATCAAGACAGAATTATCTAAAGCAAAATTCAACTTCTAAACGTGTGACGGACGCTACTTAAGAAGAGCCTAGGGTCATGCAAGACCCTGCCATGCATCAGCAAAAGGCGCACCATCTCATGAGCTATTATTTTGTCCATGAATAAACTCACCTTATAATCTATGGCCGTATTCGAAGGTGACGTGTACTCATCAACACTTGTGTGAGCAACACATGTCATGGAAGTGAAAATGGCTTGGATATGTTGCAAAGCTCACATATGCGATGGGGGAGATTATTAATTAATTCCATATATGACATGACATGGAGTCACGTGACTAAGGTGGAGAAAAAAGATAGGGTGTAACATCCCAGATGTTAATACGTAATTAAAATATTTATCAAATGCATTATCAAGCATAATCATTGAGCATCATGGTATAAATGCATTCATGTTTAATAATGTCTTTTATGTGGTGCTTTATTTTATATATGAAATGATGATGCTTAGGGTTATTTAAAGTTCCTTTATCATTTTATGTGTTCCTGCAAGAAGCTGAAATAAACTAAAATCTTGTTTTTTCCTCTGGTACTTTGCAATCTTGTGTATTAGGTTAACCATGATATGTTTCAACTAAAATAAGTTTACATTTGTAGGTTGGTTGTGTTATTGAAATGATGAGTTGGTTGATAATTCAAAAATTACTTTCAAAACCCTGTTTTACCCCCTTTCAATATTTCAAAATCTACAAAGAATTTTGGGTTGGTTTAAAAAGAACTTTTATAGATCTTATTGAGACTTACAATAGTGTTATTCACAGTTTTCAAGTTTCAACAAAGAATTTCAAATGAATTTGAAAATACAGATTTTCAACACTTGTTCCTTTTGATTTTAAATTCATATTTCAAAATTTATGCATATTTTGGGACAATTTTGTATAAGAAAAATGTTTGGTTTGAAAATTTGAGCATTCACTATTTTGAAAGATTTTCAAGTTATTTAGCAAAATCAAAAGATATTTAAAATGTTTGTTCTAGGGGTTTATTCCTTTTTTGCTCCCTTTTTAAAAATTTGAGTTCAAAATCTAATTTCTCGGAAGAATTTGAAGTTCTTAATTTTGACAAAATAGTATAGTATGAAATTCTAAACATTTCATAGATTGGGAGTTTTTCAAGTTCTATTCAAAATTTTGGAGTAAATTGTAATTTTCTGCTAGTGGCAATTCTGTAAATAAGTCAAATCACGAGTGACACATCCTGCTTCGACGCCGGCAAACGCCGCACGGCTTCCATCTGCTTCCAGTCGTGCCCTCGACTGCCAACGTTGCTTTGAAGCATCGTGGACGTCCTTACGTGCCCCCTCGACGTGCCCTCGTCCCATTCCTTGCCTCTTATTATAAATAGAAAAGCTCCGCTGCCGCCGTGCTCTGTTTTCGCCGCCTCCGCGCTACTTCTTCACTTCGTCGCCGTCGAGCCATTTCTGGCTGAGCCAACTGCGCCCAAAAGCTTCGCCTCACCTCCACGTTCCTTACAGTCCAACTCCTTTCCGTTCTCGCCGTCAAAATCGCCCGGCGCAGTGTCATCTTCTTCAGCGTCGGCAACCGCCACCGCTTCACCGTCGACCATCGTCCTCCACCCTGTCTCTACCATGCCTAAGGTGAGCATAGGCTTCGCCTCGACCCACTAGAGCTAGCCGCACCCTCGCTTTAGCCGCGCCCGCGCCATAGCTGTCTCGCGGCAGGCCGCCGTACAGCCGCAACCGCCTCGCCGCCGATAGCACCCTAACGTGCTCTATTTTTTTTATATCCAGTAGCCCCAAAAATTTTGCTTTTTCGTGGTGATCGTGTAGGAGCAAACCACGTTGAAAAAGACCCAGCCGTTGGCAAGTTACGCCATGGTCAACGTCTCCCTGTGCGCGGTCAACAGCTGAAGGTAGAAGACGACTCTGTTCATTTTGTTTTATTTATTTCAGAAAATGCTATTTTCTTTGGAAATTCATAGTAATTTTTATATAGCTCCAAAAATTATAAAATTTTTGTGTATGCTTTTATGATGTACTCTACTTAGGACAAATATTAAATGCCAAATTTGAGTACTCTTTGCATAAGTTAAAATTAGCTCTTTTAATTAAAAAATGCTTCTTCAATGATTTTTTTAATAAATAAAATAATTGGCTTTTATTTCTAAAAATTATTTTGCCATCTAATTAGATTAAGAGTTTTTTCAAAATAAAATTTTAAGCTCAATTAGACAACTTTAGTTTTATGCCTTTATTTTATGCTTTTTAATTAATTAATTAACCCTTTTAATCATGCTTAATCATTATAGGAGTTGTTTGACTTTGGGATTGATTGATGACCTTGGGTCATTAACCTTAATGACCTTTGGTACTTTTATTAATTGTTTGAGCTTACCTTAATTATGTCATTAGGGCTTAATCAACGTTATTTTATGTGTTTAATGAACTTCATTAATGAAGTAGTTAACCCTAATAAACTTAGTAAGTTTTGTTGGCTTGCATCTTTATCGTGAAAATAGAGTTGTCCTTTAGTTATTTAAGATGTTATGCTTTCATCCATGTATCGTCATACATCATGCCATGAGCTCATCATCCTAAAACGTACATCATTATTACATGTAGTTATTTCGAGAGAGATGAATCATGGCGAACGACCTTCACAAAGTGTCGTACACCAATGATGTTGAAGCCCTTATCCATGGTGTTGGTGGCCTTCATCCATGGTGTTGGTGCCAAGTCTAACATCTGTGTTCCCGACGAGAACTAACTATCGCTGCAACAAAGACAAGCCCCGGATGCATTTAAACCCTATCCTTGTTTTTATAAAAGTTTTATTCACTTTAGTTATGAAATGCTGTATTAGGTAATAGGAGTTGAGTAAAAACCTACCAGTTGCATTACCTGTCTTATTTCCATATTCCTTGTTACCTGTTATTTGGAAAATGCGTAGTAATGCTTAGCCCTGCTTAATTAGTTAGGTTTTCAAAAAGTAAAAGAATGAAAAAGATGAGGTTGGTTTCACCTGTTGGAATCATGATGATAGTTAATAAATCGAGGTCGGACGGGTAACTTGCATTAGAAAAGGAGTCCCTTTGTAGTGTTTCCGTCTGTTGATGTCCTAGGACCCGTCCGTTGTAGGGCCGCTTGTGATCGAGACTAGATAACCACTCACACATGGTGTGATATACTTGTGGGGTTGAGAGTCCCATGTATATTGATATGCTTAGGAGTTTGAGTCTCCTGTATATCATGTGGTTGATATATGGCTGCGGTTGTTATCTCGGTATATCATGTGATCTGGTATGTAGCGGAGTTAGAGTCTCCGGTATATCGATGATCTAGATCCCAGCTGGGTATAATCGATTTGAATCGTCGTTGCTCCTCGGTTAAGGAGACTCGATCAACTGAACTACAACGTAGTTAACAACTGGAACTTTGGTTAAGTATAAGAATGAAATTGTTTGTTGAGTCAGAGCAAAACAACTTTACTTTCTGTTATAACTCATGATGAGTTAAAACTTGATCCACAAGAGCTTTTCTGTAAAAATCTTTTTCTTGCGAGCCTTACCTTGTCCCTCTGGCCTGCATTCCTGAGTCTTCACCCCTCTTTTTGTCGGGTTAGTCTTGTTGAGTACTTTTGTACTCAGGGTTTGTTGAACCCCTGTTGTAGGTGCTAATTGGTGTTCGAACCAAGTTTATATCGGTGGGCTTGATGTGATCTGGTTGTCCTCTCCCAACTTAGGTGCTCTACCTAAGTTGTCTTTTGTAGTTCTACTCTGCTTCCGCAATTGAAGTTAAGTTGTAAAAGTTAACTTATACATATTTTGTAAATTTAATGTTATTATTTTTTCGTACTCTGATGTCTATTTTGTAACCAATGTTGTAATGTTGGAGCTACTCCTTTGTTGATCCTGGTATGAGTATAAAATGTGGTTTAATCAGGGTTCTTTGAGGACAGCCGACAGGGATTTCTAGGTTGTATGGAACACATGCATGGCTGTCAGATTTCTTTGGGACAATGGCAGGTGCGTGTGGGCCATATAATTTAGGAGGTCCTGCCACATAGTGCTTGGCTTGATGGACTAGTTGTAAGGGTAAGCTAAGTCGGAGGCTTTGAAGTGACAGACTGCGCGCCTGTGATGGTGAAGCTTGAGCAAGACTTGGCGTCGATGGACTGGTGCAACAGTGAATAACAAGTGAGGTCAACATCGATGAACCAATATGGTCACACATGATGATATGAACTAGACAATACCATTGTTGTTCATGTTAGTGCATGTGTTGCATCGACGCTAGGAGGCACAAGGCAATGATATATTTGTAGGACATTTTATTTCCCCGATCGTAGGTGTGTAGAGAAGTTTATGACCAGGTTAGGATAGATGGCCGTACTATCAAGAGGGGCAAACTTATTTGTATATTAGTCATCTAGTGCCACTTAAGTAATCTAACATTGCGATGATGCTAGTATCAATTGGTGTGATGAGTGCAAGTGAAAATCCTTTGAAAATGATTACAAAAATGCTAACACACATGCATATGGTGATGTACACTTGGTAGTGTTGGCACATTTGCAAAGAAGTTGTTGGAGTTGAATGAATCAGATAGGGTTGAAGAAGAATAGAGAAGAGCAAGTTCAGCTTATCCGAGGGTTGGAAAATGCAACCAAATTGGTAGCCAATGTGTTGCCATGCCTGGGGGTGGCACCACCCTTTCTAGTGTGCATCGTCCACCCCCTAGGCAAGGTGCAGCGCCACCCCCTGCAGCATGGCCAAATGAGCAGTGACACCCATTTGCATATTGTCATATCTCTTAACTCTGATATCTATTTTTTCATGATCTAGGACTTTTCAAAAGCTATCCAGTAGCTCTATAGCCTTGAAGCAGTGGATTTCAATCTGGATCAAGTTTGGGTTACCGGACTATCCGGTGACCATGGCAGTGTAGCCCCTTTTATCCAAAGAGGGGGAAACTTGGTTGGGAGCACCGCCACCACTAGGGTGGTGCACGAACCCCCTATGTCTAGTGCCAGCTAGTTCAAATTAGCCATTGCAATTTGACCGTTGGAGGGGCAATGCCTTGTCTGGTGCCAGGCACTATCCTATCTAGTGACCATGCAGAATTATGTTCCAAGGCTCCAATGACTCTTGCTATTTGGGTTGGGCTATGAATAGAGGTGGAGCTCGAGCATTTGTCTAGTTGAGCAACTTGGGGACCTTGTGTCATTGCTTGGGAGCCTCCTAACTCACATATGCTTGATAGTGTGCAGCCAATTAAGTGAGAGAGTGATTTTAGTGTGATTGGATTATGAGATTGCATCGAGTGACACTAGGTGATCATGTTGCAAGCCTGTGGTGGGAGGTTGCCAATTCCTTGATGGCTTGGTAGCTTGTGGCTCCGTTGAAGCACGCAAGGAAGATTTTGCGGTTCTTGGAGAAGTGATTATGAAGGGTACGGTGTTCACCCTATGGGGATCACGAAGAGAAACTCTAGTAGAGCGAGATATAAAGAGAGTCAAGTGGTCCTACCAAGTCAAGTGCTCGAGCTTGTGGTAAACACTCCCATGTGGGAGAGTGTGACTTGTGGGTCACTACTAGCAAGAGGATCGGCGGCAACCTTGAACTCTTGTACTAGTTTAGTTTTAGTATCTTGCTTGTGTAGCGAATAAGTAGTTTGCTTGCGTTACTTAGTTTGTGTAGCTAAGTAAGTTGAGCACTGTTTGGCTTGTGTAGCCTTGTCCTTAGAGCATTGCTGGTGAGCTTAGGTGGCTTTGTGCTTTTTCTTACTAGATTTGTGTACGTGCGCCCGCTTTGTTTGAAATTACTAGTTGCATAGTCTTGGCCTTGCAAGTTAGAATTAGTTAGGTGAGCTCTAGCTAGCTTAAAACCTATATGTTGCCTAATTAGGATCTTTGTATGGTGTTTGCGAACTTAGATAGAAGGGTATAGTCTTGGCTAGACCGATAGTTTTAATTTCACATTTGTTTATGTTATCTAGTGTGATTAGATTTTAGAATGGACTATTCATCCCCCTCCTCTAGTCCATCATCTTGACCCTTCACACAGCAATGAGGGTTTATAAGTGTCGGTTACCGAGAGAAGGGGTACCCTAAACCTCCCTTGTTTTCAGTTGAACCCCGAGTTTACCCTCAGATTAATCTCACGAGGACCCTCAAAAAAACACGTGCAAGACCAGACCATACATCCTCGACCCACCGGGGCCCACCGGCAAACACACACTGGGTCGACCCACGACAGAATACTTAACTTCTGCCGCAACCCTCGACAAGTCACTGACGTCACCAACTGATGATCACTCGAGAGGGGGGACCCCGCGTCAAGCGTCGAGGCCCCGGCGGGACGGACGCCTTCATACAACAAGGGTCGAGCCCCCCTCGATCCACCAACTCTGGGTGCGTCTAACAGCGCATTTGATGCAAAACTACCTAACCTCGTCCAATCGTATGGCTACAGTAGCCGCACAGTGGTCCGTACGACGGTCGAATCCCACTTTACTGCCCATACTGGGGACGTGCATCGGTCTGCACGGCACTGTTACACCGTACCCAGCACTGTTAGGCCGCTCGAGGCCCCTTTGACGCGCTACGCAACAAACAACCGACATCGGATTCCCTAAGTTCAATCTTATCCGTTCAACCACTATGCTCGAGGCTACCCCTCGATTGGGCCTCGAGTATGTGTCAACGCCCTCCGGTCAACCCACATCGACCTCGAAAGCTGCGCCAACAACTCCCGATGTGACCCCAACAGGGACTCGCACGTCCTCTACAGGGGATCGCGTCTTTCGCCAGTCAGCAACCACGCCTCCGAAGGACGCCTGTCAACTCCAAGCCATGCTGCTACAGAACAAGCCATGCTCAGCGCACGTCTCTACAGAGGCCTCGAGTTGACCACCACGACCCATGACGTCACCACTGCATCATCGAACCAGGACACTTGTACCCCTGTGCCTCCCCTTGGCCTATAAAAGGGGACGCCAGGATACACAACAGGGAAGGAGGCCCAATCGGACGAAGAACCGACTCCAGACAACGATCTCACGAACAACCGAACACACGCCTAGGCAGACCCCTAGACTCTGAATAACTCTTTCACTCTGTACTCGACCCCCCCCCCCCCGCGAATTCTCTCCTTCGCTTGTATTCACCCCTGTACAAGCACTTAGGTGCAAGATAATACAAATCTTCTCCCCCCGCTGGACGTAGGGCCTTCTTTGCCCGAACCAGGATAAATCGTTGTGTTCTTCTTGCATCACCATCCGAACGGGTTATGCACACATACGTTTACTCGTTGGCTTAGGACACCCCTGGGTTCCTAACATCGACAGTTGGCGTGCCAGGTAGGGGCGTTTGTGTCAAACCGCTTCGTTCAGATGGCGAATTTCGTATCATCACTCCCTTTCGGCTCGGTGATCTGGTTTGGGAGTTTGGAGTTCCTGTCGCTCGGCACGAGCCATGACATGGTCCTGCTCTCAGCTGGGCACCCAAGCGGGGGCGCTTCAGGGACTGTGCGAGGAGCCCCGCGTCGCCCTCGCCACCACGCTTCCCAATCAAGAAGGAGACGTGGATCGCAGGGCGGGCGGCGCCACCGTGCGACCACGGTCATCACATCCTCTTTGTCTTCGACAGATGACTTGAGCTCTCTGGCCAGGAGCCTCCCACGACTACGCGTAAGGCCCGAAGAGGGGCAGCGCTCGCCAGGGTTGAACGCTTCTCCCCAGGCGAACGCGCCCCTCACGTCTATGGCTCTCTTGCCCCATGAGCAGTTTGCTGTCCGACCGGCACTGCCATTTGGGCTCGACAACGCCACTTCAACATACTCCACTATCGTGCGCTCGGGTTTCGGAGCGGACAGGGAACGGACTGGACCCCCCTACGCACAGCAGCGTGCCGGGAGGTACCGGTACTGGCCCCGAGCGCCCGATGAACCCTCGCCCACGCAGCACCTGCCCTTGCGCGCTTCGATAGTGGCTGGAAGTGGAACAATATGGGTGGACCATCATGCCTTACCCGCTCTACTCTGACTCCAACTATGACTCCAGCTACTATGATCCCACGCGAGAGTGTTTCCACGTCGACATAGTCGCCGCGTCGGGCAACGACGACGCCGATCCCTCAGAGATGTCCACACCATCGGCTGCAACAGGCGGACCCCTCCTCCTGGCGGGACAGGAGGAAGGGCCCCCTACCACAACCAATGATCCGTGCGATTCACAGGGCGCCCGCGTCGCCCAGCTCGCGCAGGTCCGGGAGCTTTGAGCCAAACTCGACGAAGACAAAGAGCGACTGTGCCAGCTCGAGCGTACCCTCGAGCAAGACAATCGGAATCCCCCAGGCGGAGGGGCTCGGGCCCGAGCGCGGCAAGTACAGTGGCAGATTGTGGGCGCGGATATGGTTGCATGTCCCGTCTTCAATCGAGCCAGTCATAATGTCGTCGCGGCAACCATGCTTCTCCACAACATGCCGGCCCCCTCGAATCCTGAAGCCCAACGAGTCCGACAGGAGATCCAGGGCCTTCTCGAGGTGGTCGCCATCCAGCAAGCCGAGAGCTCTGCCTCGAGGCATCGAGGTGCGGCCTCAGGGCAACACCACAAAGCCTCGCGACATGAGAGGCAGGCCTCGACCAAGCCGGTAGACTCCCCCCGCTCGAAGGGGGCGGTCCTGGCCCACGATCGTGTTCGTGACAACCACGAGCCCCGTGATGCGCGTCACGACATCAACGAACACTGCAGATGCAAGTGCGGTAACGCCGAGGCGCGAGGCTACAGTGCTCATCGGGGCGGACGCTATGATAGCGACGAGGACCGACATCGATCCCCGAATCCACCGGGACCTCGAGCCTTCAGCCGTGCGATTCGTAGCACGTCGCTGCCTAGCCCCTTCAGACCACCGACAAGTCTCGTCAAATACGACGGCGAGACAAAGCCTGAGCTCTGGCTTGATGACTTCAAGCTGGCATGCCAGCTGGGTGGGGCTCGCGACGACTGCACCATCATTCGACAACTCCCACTCTTTCTCTCCGACACCGCACGACGGTGGCTCGAGGAGCTTCCCCCTAACCAAATCTATGACTGGTCTGACCTGGTCAGGGTTTTCGAGGGGAACTTCAAGGGCACCTATGTGCGTTCGGGCAATAGGTGGGAACTCTGAGGCTGCAGACAGAAGCCCGAGGAATCCCTCCGCGATTTTACTCACGCTTCTCCAAGCAGCGCACTGAGCTTCCCCACGTCACCGACGAAGAGGTGATCCTGGCTTTCATTGCCGGGACCACCTACAAGGAACTGGTCCGGGAGCTCGGGCGTGCTCTCCCAAAGACCGCCGATGAATTGATGGACATCGTGGCCAACTTTGTCGCCAGAGAAGAGGCCATCGGCGCCTTCTTCGACGATGGCAAAGGCCAAACGCAAGCCAAGGCGGCCAACCCCGAGGATTCGAACCGAGGCGGCAAGAAAGGGGGCAAGAAGAAGAAGAAGAACCCACGAGGCAAGCGCGAAGACACCCCCGACGATGACGTCGTGGCGGCTGTCGAGCGCAAGAAGCCTTGAGGCCCTCCCGAAAAGGGCCTCTTCAACGAGATGCTCAATAAACCATGCCCATATCACAAGGGCCAGGCCAACCACACCCTCGAAAACTGCCGGATGCTCAAAAGGCATTTCGAGGGTACGGTTCGAGGGAAGGAAGAGAAAAAGGAAGAGCCCGACGACAAGAACGACGACAAGGATGATGGATTCCCCATGGTGCAGGACTGCTACATGATCTACGGGGGACCTACCACCCGGCTCACCCCTCGACAGCATAAGAGGGAGCGTCGGGAGGTATTCTTCACTCGAGTCGGTCCGAGACAGCTATCACGTTCGACCGTGACGACCATCCGGACCATGTCCCGAACCTGGGGCTCTACCCGCTTGTTGTTGACCCTGTCATCATCAACACCCGCTTCTCCAAGGTCTTGATGGATGGAGGCAGCAGCCTCAACATCATCTACTCCGAGACCCTCGACCTTCTCAGAATCCCGATGAAAAAGCTGAAACCCAGCGCTGGGGGCTTCCATGGCGTCGTGCCAGGGAAAAGGGCTATTCCCATCGGATGCATTGACTTGCCATTGTATTTCAGTACTCTCGCAAACTTTCAAAAGGAGACCCTCATGTTCGAGGTAGTCCCATTTTGAGGCACGTACCATGCGATCATCGGATGACTGGGCTACGCCAAGTTCATGGCGGTTCCCAACTACACTTACCTCAAGCTCAAGATGCCGGGCCCCAACGGCATCATCACCGTTGGCCCCTCCTTCGAGCACGCATACGACTGCGACGTCGAGTGCGTCGAACACGCGGAAGCCCTCGAGGAGTCAGCAATGCTTGTAGGCACTCTCGAGACTCTCGCTGACGAGATCCCCGAACCCAAGCGACATGCCGGCGGCTTTGAGCCTGCCGAGGACACGAAGAAGATCCCCCTCCACCCGAGTTGCTCCAAGGGGAAGGCGCTGCTCATCAGCACCTCCCTCGATGCCAAATAGGAAGCAGCGCTCGTCGACTTTCTCCGCGCGAACGCTGACATGTTTGCATGGAGTCCCTCGGATATGCCAGGCATACCGAGGGAAGTCGCCGAGCACGCCTTGGAGATCCGCCCCGGGTCTAAGCCGGTGAAGCAACGCCTGCGCCGCTTCGACGAGGAGAAGCGCAGGATCATCGGGGAAGAAGTCAACAAGCTCTTAGCGGCCAGATTTATCAAGGAGGTCCACCATCCCGAGTGGTTAGCTAACCCTATAATAGTTAAAAAGAAAAATGGGAAATATAGGATGTGTGTAGATTACACCGGCTTGAATAAAGCATGTCCTAAAGTCCCATTTCCCTTGCCACGCATCGATCAAATTGTTGACTCGACGGCGGGATGTGAGACCCTCTCCTTTCTCAACGCTATTCCAGCTACCACCAGATCCAGATGAAGGAGTCCGACCAGCTCACGACTTCCTTCATCACCCCTTTGGCATGTACTGCTATGTTACTATGCCCTTCGGGCTTCGAAACGCTGGGGCAACATACCAGCGGTGCATGCTCCATGTTTTTGGAGAACACATCGGCTCGACGGTCGAGGCCTATGTCAATGACATCGTGGTCAAGACCAAAAAAGTCGAGGATCTCGTCCCCGACCTTGATGCCACGTTCAAATGCCTCCGGGCGAGGAGCATCAAGCTGAACCCCGAGAAGTGTGTCTCCGGCGTCCCCCGAGGCATGCTCTTAGGGTACATAGTCTCTCAGCGCGGCATCGAGGCCAACCCAAAGAAAATCTCGGCGATCATCAAGATGGGGCCCATTCAAGACCTCAAAGGCGTTCAGAGAGTCACAGGATGCCTGGCAGCCCTGAGCCGCTTCATGTCCCGTCTCGGGGAAAAGGCGTTGCCCCTCTACCATTTTTTGAAGAAATCAGAGCACTTCGAATGGACCCTCGAAGCCGAGGAAGCCCTCTCAAAGCTTAAGTCTATGCTAGCCTCGCCCCCGATCCTAGTACCTCCTCATCCGGCCGAGCCCCTCCTCCTCTATGTCGCCGCAACCACCCAGGTGGTCAGTGCAACCGTAGTGGTCGAGAGGGCAGAAGAAGGGCACACCCTGCCCGTTCAAAGGCCAGTCTACTTTGTCAATGAAGTACTCTCAGAGACCAAGGCCCGCTACCCTCAGATTCAGAAGCTGTTGTACGCTCTAGTCCTTACGCGGCGCAAAACCCAACATTACTTCCTAAGCCACCCGATAACCATGGTCTCGTCCTTCCCCCTCGAGGAGATAGTCCAGAATCGGGAGGTCATAGGGAGAATTGCTAACTGGGCAGTCAAGCTCATGGGCGAGACCCTCACTTTCGCACCGCGAAAGGCCATCAAGTCGCAGGTGCTGGCGGATTTCGTGGCCGAATGGACCGACGCTCAACTACCGCCCGCACAGATCCAGGCCGAGCTATGGACCATGTACTTTGATGGGTCAATGATGAAAATGGGAGCGGGCACGGGCCTGCTCTTCATCTCGCCCCTCGAGGTTCACATGCGTTACGTGATTCGACTCCACTTTACAGCCTCGAACAACGTCACAGAGTACGAGGCCCTCGTGACCGGACTACACATCGCTATCGAGCTCAGGGTTCGATGCCTCCAAGCCCGGGGCGACTCGTAGTTAGTCATCGATCAAGTCATGAAGGCTTCGAGCTGCCATGAACCTAAAATGGAAGCATACTATCAAGAGGTTCGCAAATTGGAAGATAAATTCTACGGCCTCGAATTAACCCACATTGCTCGACGCTACAACGAGGCCGCGGACGAGCTCGCAAGGATCGCGTCAACCCGAGGCACTGTGCCACCTGATGTCTTCGCAAAAGATCTCTACAAGCCATCAGTTGACTTCACGGATGAACAGGAACATCCGTCCAAGGGGGTCGAGCCTCAACCAACCCAGGCCCCCTCGACCGGGGCCGAGGTCATGGACCTCGAGGTATCAACCCCTCGACCAAGCAACAAAGCCGATTGGCGTAAGCCCTTCCTCGAATACCTTACTCAAGGAGAGCTGCCAGACGAGCGAAACGAGGCTCGACGCATTGCGCGAAGGGCCAAAACCTACGTCCTCTTCGGTCCAGACAAGGAGCTCTATCGACGGAGCCCGACCGGAGTTTTGCAGCGTCGCATCACCATCGAGGAAGGCAAAAGGTTACTCAACGACCTACACTCGGGGGCTTGCGGTCATCATGCTACACCCAGGACCCTCGTCGGGAACGCTTTCCGACAAGGCTTTTACTGGCCGACCGCTGTCTCTGACGCCATCAGCCTCGTCCGCTCATGTGAGGGGTGCCAGTTCTATGCCAAGCAGACGCACCTCCCTGCGCACACTTTGCAAATGATCCCCCTCACAAGGCCGTTCGCCGTATGGGAGCTCGACCTCATTGGTCCCCTCAAAAGGACAACTGGAGGCTTCTCCCACCTGCTCGTTGCCATCGACAAGTTTACCAAGTGGATCGAGGCTCGGCCCATCACCAACATTCGTTCCGAGCGAGCGGTCGAGTTCTTCATTGACATCATCCATCGCTTCGGGGTCCCCAACGTGATCATCACCGACAATGGCACACAATTCACCGGCAAAAAGTTCCTGGACTTCTGCGATCACCATCACATCCATGTGAATTGTTCTGCAGTTGCTTATCCTCGAACTAACGGCCAGGTCGAGCGTGCCAACGGGATGATTCTTCAAGGGCTCAAGCCTAGAATCTATGACCGCCTGAAGAAATACGGCAAGAAGTGGGCCATCGAGCTGCCCTCGATCCTATGGAGCCTAAGGACAACACCCAGTCGAGCCATGGGATTCACCCCGTTCTTCATGGTCTACGGGTCTGAGGCCATCCTCCCCATCGACCTTGAATACGGGTCCCCTCGATTAAAAGCCTACAACGAGCAGACGAATGAAGAAGCCCTCGCAAACACCGTCGACCAACTCGAAGAAGCTCGAAACATGGCCCTCCTCAACTCCGCAAGATACATGCAGAAGCTTCGACGCTACCACGACAAGCATGTGCGCAAAAGGGACCTTCGAGTGGGCGACCTCGTCTTACGACGGCGACAGAGCAACAAGGGCCGCCACAAGTTAACTCCACCATGGGAAGGCCCCTTCATCATAGCAGAGGTGTTGAAGCCTGGAACCTACAAGCTCGTTAACGACAAAGGCGAAATCTTCACCAACGCATGGAACATCAAACAGCTACGTCGCTTCTATCCCTAGGGCGTCGATGCCTTCTTCATACATTTTCATATACGGAATGCTTTCGATCACAAGCTCAATCTTCTTATACATATAAGAGGTAGCCTCGACTCTGCTCCCTCAGAGTCGAACCTCCCTCGGGGGCTACAAGGGGGGAACCCCCCGAAGTCCCCAAAAAACTCACATGATTTTTTCAAAACTCAAAAGTCTATCCTCTCTACGCACCTCGATACGCTCTAAATACTTAGTCGAAAATGCCATGTGAACACCCCAAAGGTCGAGGGCTGTCGAGCCAGGAGACCACCAACGCCCCAGGGCTACGGTACCTCCACTCACTCCCACATCGAGGGGCACGAACATGCATCACACTAAGTTAAGAAACGTTATCAGACATGCGAGAAAGGAAGGGACTAAACAATTTGTGAAGTTATATTTTACATTCAATAATGTTTCGAGGCCCCCTGGGCCTCGCACACTAGAAAATTACAAGATTTCTTACAAAGGCCTCTTTGCCCAGATTTGGCTCACAGGCCATCATCCTCAGGAGGCGGAAGGACCTCACGCTCGAAGAGGCTTGCAAGATGACCGCCAGGTTCCTTGGCAGCCTCGACCAACCCCATGAAGACGGCTTCGTTCTCCTTGTCAGTCTTCAAAGGGTCGCTGATGAAGCCGTGGGAGACGACCTCCATGTCGTAGATGTAGCCGGAGCCAATGACCGCCATCGCTCGCTTCACGCCAACATGAAGGGTGCCCCGCACCTTCTCCTTAACCACATGGCCGAGCTCGAACAGCCAGTCAAGGAGAGGGGCCCCATGGATGTCATCCGCGTCCGCTTCGGGATGAGGGACGCCGAGGCTGTCGTAGACCATGTCGAGCATACCGCCGAGCTCACCGGTCAGCTTCACCTCAGCCGTGTATGACTTCTGAAGCAGGCCGAGGTCGCGATGAGCCCGAGTCAGCTCCTCCTTCAAGGCTGGAAACAAACGGAGTCAGTAACGCTTAAGAAAAAACAAAGGCAAAAAAACTCTTCAAGAAAAGAAGGAAGACTCACCGACGGCGTGGGTCTCGAGCTTCGTGTGGGTATCTTGCAAAACGAGATACTCGTTTGTAAGTGTCTCACCAGCACGGACCATCGACGCGTTCTCCTCCTTGAGCTTCTCGAGGGCCTCGCCTGCCGAAATGGCATTCCGCCTTTGCTCTTGCCAGGCTTCGAAAAGCCTGGCATTTTCGGAGGCCAAGGCCTCGAGCTCCTTCCGCACTGCTTCGAGGGCCGCGTCAGCCCTCGCCAGCTCATCGCTGGCCTTGGACCTCGTGCTCTCGAGGGCCCTCCCCACTTCCTCCTTCGCCTTGGCCTCGGCCTCCTTGGCTTGGGTAGCCACCTCTCGGGCCAAGGCGGTTTCGGACTTCGCCTTCTCAAGCCCACTTCGAGCGGCAGCAGCCTCCTCCTTTGCCTTCGCAGCCCCGACCCGGGCAGCCTCGAGCCCTCTTCTAGCTCGGGGATCTGGTTCCACTTATCCTTGGCGCCGTGGATAAGATAGAACTTGATGTTCGAGCGCTTTCTTAGATCCAAAGAGCAAGAAGAACAAAGGACATCATCAACAAAGAGAACACACCCTGAGTTCCATAACTTTGAAGAAGGATGCTTACCGCGAGGCGCTGGTGAAGGTTGTCGCTGACAAGACTAAGCATTGCCTTCAGCAAGCTCTGAAGGCAAGAACGCTCCTCCTCGACGGCCCTCCAGCACTCGAGCTCCGCGGGGTCATCCACCTCCCACGAGGGTGCGTCGTGACTCATGGGGTCGTGGATGTAGATGGGCTCCGAGCCCCATCCCGAAGTCTCCACCTCAGAGCGCCGCCTCAGCTCCGGCACCCTCCGCATCGATGGCCGCGCCTGCCGCAGGTCGTTGCTTGGGAATCGCGGGGGGAGACGGACCCTCCCACGGCACGATAGCAAGCAAGCCGGCCTGCGGCTCCTCTCGCTCGACAAAAAGGTCCACCGGGGTAGACACGGCGACGCTCACCTCCTCGACCGAATCACCCACAGGGGCCCCGCCTGACGGGGCTGCTTCGGCACCCCCGGACTCGATGACCCCCGACCTCGGTAGCGACAGGGGGGCGCAGCGTATTTCTCCTTCCCTTCATCGACGGAGGCCTCGCCCTCCTCGGCCTCGAGGACAATGGGCGCTGCCTCCGAAAACCCCAGCAGCGAGTCATCCGAGCAACCCTCCGCCACGCTGCTGCCTGGTGCCTCGACGGCCATCCCGGCTCGAGGGCTCGATGCCGCAGCCACTGCAGTCTCGGTGGCCGCTTCACCGATAACAGAAGCAGCGCCCCGGGCCAACGCCGAACATGCGGCCTTGACCCAAGCGATGACCCCCGCATTCAAAATCGCCGGGGGAGTCGAGGCGGCGCTCGTCGCCAAAGGAACCAGGCCCGTAGCCGGAGCCACCGCGACCGCCATCACCTCTGTCGCAGCCTCTGTCCGAAGGCGCTTGGCCGGAGCGGGCCCCGCCAGTGCCCGCTCGCGCTTGAGTCTGCAAGAAAGGAAAATTAGATGCGTGGAATCGAGACGCAAAATATAAAACTGCTCCAAGATTAAGAACTTACCCCACCGGGAACCTCCCCTGGGTTCATGAGCCCCCCGTCGACGGCCGCGTCCCGGCGCCCGGAAGGCTTGAAGTCGCTGCCGGCGGCGTCATGCCACGAGGCCCCGCAGCCCCTCGAGCGGAGGCTGCCGCCGATGCGGCCAAAGCCAGCGCCACCGGCCCGGCTCCAAGGGCCAGATGACCTTCACAGGATCCCTTCGTGGGCCCCCAGAACCAGCAGCGCCCTGCGTCGAAGGGGCACCAGCCGCGACCCTCCGGGTTGAGATGTGCTCCTCTTCTCTGCTCCACTCCTCCCACTCCTCAGAGGAGGACCCTTCGACGGGCCCCACCTCTCGTCTCTGCTTAACCGAGCGCTGCTCGCTCGCAGAGAGATCGAGGCTTTGCATCCGCCTCTTCTTGCTCTCCTCCTCCCTCGTCTTCTTTGCCGACGAGGCGCCGAAAAGCCCCATCGGACCAGCTCTGAAATCTTCCTTAACGGGGGGCAGCGACAACTCGTAGTCGAGCTCCCCCTACACGCAAAGCCCAAAAAAATGTAAGGTGAAAGAAACAAAAAAGAAGGGCTCGACGAAGTAATACACTCACCAATTCGGGGTAACGGGGATCCGGCCGCATCGAAAGACGGTTGACTTCCTACGCCTTGAAGGGGCCCGACACCATGCCTCGAACCCTCTTAGCGACGCTCTCCGGCGTAATACCCTCAGCAACCATCCGGCTCCCCTCGAGCTCCGCTCCAAAGAACATTTGGCTCATGCGGAGCGAGCGCCGCATCAGGGGGAGCACCCGTCGATGGTCGAAGGCCGAGACAACGACCCCGGCAGTCAACCCCTGCCCTCGAAGGGTCGCCAGGGCGTCAAGGAGGTCTTCGAGCCTCCCTTGATGGTCCTGCGCTGGGGCGCCCCAGTTGTGGGGATGCGACTCGATGACGCGCCCCGTGTACTAAGGCAGCAGCCCCTCGTCGTTCCTGATGTAGAACCACTTCGAAGGCCAGGCGCCGTGGCTCAAAGTCAGGCTGATAGGGATGAAGGTGTCGACCTTCCTCACGGTGAAGTTGCAGCACCTGGCCCGCACCAGCCTCCGCACCCCCGACGACGCGCTCTTGGAGAAGCACTCCGCCCGAAAAAGATGAAGCCAGAGTTCCCAGTGCGCCTCCACCCCGAGGTAACCCTTGCAGACAGTGGTGAAGATGGCAGCGTAGGAGATTGCGTTGGGGGAGAGATGCTGCAGCTCGATCCCATAGTAGTGGGTGAGGGCACGCATGAACCGGCTCAGCGGGGAACCGAAGCCCAGTCGGTGGAACTTGACGAAGCTGACCACGTAGCCCTCCGGTGGATTCGGCTCGAGGTCCCCCTTCGGCGGAACGAGCCATTCGGGCTCGGCCTCGTTGGTGATAGGGCGAAGGAGCCCCTTCGCCACCAACCCCTCCAGCTCCTTCCTTGTCACATCCGAGGGGAGCCACGCCGCGGGCTGAAGAATCTCCGGCGGCGCCATGGCAAGGGCACGGAGCTCTTCGGTGGACGGACGACCTGGAAGATTTCCTATCTCCACGGGGAAGGCAAAGCGCAGGGAGGTGAGCGCAAGGAAGGTAAGCGCTAGGAAGGCAATCAAGCGCAGGAAGGCGAATGCGAAAACGGCAGGAAGGCAAGTGAAGAGCAACGGTGCACGGAGTGCCTCCTTTTATAGGGGCAGAAGACCAACGAGCGGCCGTCGCTTGCCCGACCAGTAAGTCCCCGCATTAAATACGCCCAAAGTACTCTCCTCTCGATTCCTGTGCGTCGACGTCATGAGCGAGGCCGCCGGGCGCCAATGATACCCTTGGGCCCGCGCGTTCACGCTGTTTCGCATTTACCCCCTCGACTCCCATCGACCATGGACACGCGTCAAGCATCCACGAATCAGCCGTCATGCCGGCCCCACCACGACTGCGCCGTTCTGACTCCCGCGACATTACGGCCGTGCCGCTTTGAATCTTTTCTTAAAAAACGAGACTAATATGACAACTGAAAGTTATCCTCCTCGAAACACGCTTTAAGTACAGGAATCATCCACTACCGCTTCTGCATAAAAAGGCACGCATGATGGACAGGAGGAGTTATTCACAGACGGATCTTCCCACGACACGGGATACGGGCCCAGGCCCTCAAAATCTCCAGGGAGTGAAGGCTGGCCCTCGCAAAGGGTTCGACAGCCGCCCTCGAGTACCAGAGTTAGGGGTGACTGAGGGGGGCCGACGCGAGTCCCTTGCTCGAAAACAAATTCTCGAGGCCCCCTCGGATACATTCAAGGCAAAACTAAGGGACCATGACGGAATCCCCTCGAGGGGAGGCATCGAGCCACCAGACCCGATCGAAAGGGTTTGGCATCCACGGGACCCACTGTTTTGCTCAAATAAGAGCGCCACAGGGCCACTGGTTGACCTCTATCGAACGGGGCACGAGCTCTTACTTGAATTTCCCGATAGTAGCTCACCTGAGACGTTGATGCTCGCCTGAGCATGGGTAGCACAACGCTTCTCCCCCTCTACCCGATCGAAAGGGTTCGTGAGGGTTGAACGAAAAAGTCGAGCTCGCACCTGACCGGCTTCGACGAAAGAAGCTAAGGAGCGGACTCGCAACCGGGTGGCCTCGACGAAAGAGGACCCAACCGCCCGGGGCTCGATCATTCGAGCACGCCTCGACCAAAACCAAAAATAAAAGACCTCGGGCGAGTATTCTACTCACCCAAGGCCTCAGGGGCTACACCCGAAGGGTGCGCTCGCGCGTACCCCTCGGAATACGACCAACACTCTGAGTCCATTTAACTGAGCCTCCGTGTAAGTATCAACACTTACACGAAGCCTCGGGGGCTACTATCGGTTACTGAGAGAAGGGGTACCCTAAACCTCCCTTGTTTTCGGTTGAACCCCGAGTTTACCCTCAGATTAATCTCACGGGGACCCTCGAAAAAACACGTGCAAGACCAGACCATACATCCTCGACCCACCGGGGCCCACTGGCAAATACACATCGAGTCGACCCACGACAGAATACTTAACTTCTGCCGCAACCCTCGACAAGTCACTGACGTCACCAACTGATGATCACTCGAGAGGGGGGACCCCCGCGTCAAGCGTCGAGGCCCCGGCGGGACGGACGCCTCGATATAACAATGGTCGAGCCCCCCTCGATCCACCAACTCTGGGTGCATCCGACAGCGCATTTGATGCAAAACTACCTAACCTCGTCCAATCGTATGGCTACAGTAGCCACACAGTGGTCCGCACGGCGGTCGAATCCCGCTTTACCGCCCACACTGGGGACGTGCTGCAACACCTCTAGTGTTATATTAACTAAAACATGCCATGCCATCATATGCATCACAAAGCATTCATGTTAAGTCAATCTCAATGTGCATTAACTAAAACAAGTTTATATTTCATAGGTTGATTGAGCTTCTGTAATGTTTGGTCACATGAAATAATAAAACCCTATTTTCGAATGTCATCGCAAATGCTTAGTTTATACTCTATGTACTTGAGGTGTAAACTGTGTTTACACTAATGTCAAGCATAGTGTATGAGTCTAAGTCCAACCCTAAAAATGATTTCCATATTTGAAATTAAATTTGGATTCCAAAGCTTATTTCTGAGTCTGGCTATTCAAATTTAAATTCAAATTGAAAATGCTATAAAAGGTTTTTCAAAAATCAACTTGGTCAACCAAGGGTGTCATTGGGTCAATGACCTAAAATGTCCTTGGATGATGTTTGTGATCACTAATAACCAACCAATTAAGTTAGAAACCAAATTGAGTTTAAATTCTATTTCAAAAACCCTTTATTTCAAAACCTAGTTTTATCCACTTTTTGGTAATTCAAAATTTATAAATAATTTGGGGATACTCTAAAATGACAGTTTGTAGATCTTGACAAGAGCTACAAAGTTGGTATATAAAGTTTTTCAAGTTTCTAAAAGGAATTTCAAATTAATTGGAAAATACAGTTTCCAGCATTTATCCCCTTTTGATTTTAAAACTATAATTCAAAATTTATGCATAATTTGAGAAAACTCTATATATGAAAACTGTTTGGTTTGACAAGCTCAACATTTCATAGTTTTGAAGATTTTCAAGTTTTATTGAAAAATCAAAAGTAATTTCAAATGCTTATTTCTAGGGTTTTATCCCCTTTCCAAATCTAAATTGAAATTTCAAAATCTAGATAGAATTTGAGGATGCCAGTTAAAGGAAAAGTGTAGCTCTTAAAAAGTTATGCAAATGATATTTTTGGAGATTTTCAAGTTCTTATATAAATTTTGGAGTAATTTGTATTTTAAAACAGATGGCATTTCTGTAATTAACTCGAACAGTACCTAACCCTATCGGCGATCGCCATGGCCGGTTTCTCATCGCGCGCCGCCGACCACTGCCGCACCCGCTCGACCGCCAGAGCGCTCATGGATGTGAGAAACTTCATCGCCTTCGTGTCGCCAGTCCATCCATCGACTCCGTGCTATAAATACCGGACGTCCGACGCCGTTCTTCTTCTTTCTTCCTCCCGCTGTCGTCGCCGACGACCTCGCTCCGCCGCTGAAATTCACCGTCGACGCTCCACCTCTGTCCAATTGTGCTTGCCATTAGCTCTGCCACGTTCTCACAGTCATTTTGGGCCAGTTCGTGTTCGCTCTCCTCGCTTGAGCCACCCGCACGTCGCCTTCTTCTCCGCGGCCGGCAAGCCGAGCCGCCGTGCCATCTTCGCCGTTTGCTGCCGCCGGAGGTGAATATATTTTACCTTTGACCCTGCTACCGTATTCTCCGTGTCATCTTGCACCTGATGCGCACCTTGGTTTGAGGAGCGCATCGCCGGAGACCGCCGTGACGCCGTCTTGCCATCGGAGCGCCGCCGCCGCCATCAGCGCCGCCGACCGCAGCTCAACCCACCAGCTCCGAGCCTCCATTAACGTGCGCGCCAGCGCCGTGGTGAGCTCCTACATCTATCTGTGCCATCAATTTCATCAATCTCGCATCGTAGCCGCCGGCCGCCGTGGCTCGCCGTCGGCACGGCCGTGCCGCTCCGCCGCGCGCGTTGCTACCTTGGCTAGGGACCCGGAGATGGTGTCATGTAGTTGCCAAACTCGTCCGTTTGAGTGCCCTGCGTGAGTTTGTGTGGTCACCGTCGCCGAAAATCACTCCGGTGAGCAACGTCGCCGCGCCCGAGCTCCGCCGCGCCGCCATGGCCGCCGGCGTGGGTGCCGTCGCCACTCCTCAGCGCCGTTAGCTACCTCAATCGACGCGCCGTGTCGAGATGAGCCTGTAGGGACAAGTCCGGTCGCCGGAGACCTCGCCGACGACGAGGAATCGACGGTCAACCGCCGGCGGGCCGTCGGTCAGCGCGGGGGTACTGTGCCGATTTTCTTTTTCTATTTTTAGAAAATGATTTAAAGGCTATTTTCTTTGAAAAATCATAGTAATTCATATATAGCTCCAAAAATTCTGAAAATTTTTGTGAGTGTTCCTTATGATGTCATATAACTAGGAAAAATAAGAAATGCCAAATTTGAGTACTTTTTGCATATGTTAAAATTAGCCCTTTTAATTAAAAAATGGACCTTCAATGATTTTTAATAAATAAAATAATTGGCTTTTGATTCTGAAATTTGTTTTACCATCTAATTAGGCTAAGAGATTTCTAAAATAAAGTTTTAGGCTTAATTTGATAACTTTAAATTTTATGGCTTTATTTAATGCTTTAAATAATTAATTAACCCTTTAGATAAACTTAATCATTATAGGATTTGTTTGACTTTGGGATTAATTGATGACCTTGGGTCATTAACCCTAATGACCTTTGGCACTTTAATTAATTGTTTGCGCTTATCTTAATCATGTCATTAGGGCTTAATTAACGTTATTTTATGTGTTTAATTAATTTCTTAAATGGCATAGTTAACCCTAATGAGCTCGATAAACGAAGTTTTGTTAGCTTGCAACTTTATCGTGAAGAAAAGTTATACTCGATCCCTTAATCTGATCATGCATTCATCGAGCATCATGTTTACTATTCCATCATGTTAAAGCATATTAATTATCGAGTAGTTTCCGTTAACGGAGAGTTAACGTTGTTGCCCAGATCCGAAGGACGAGCAGAGTCAAGAATCGGGAGTTGATCCAGAATTCGAAACCGTCTACCTCGAATACCAAGGCAAGCCCCGGATGCATTTAAACCCTATTCTATTTATAAAAGTTTTACCTCTTTAGCTATGGTATGTTGCATTAAATAATAGGAGTTGAGTGAAAACCCACCAAATTGCATTACCTGTCTTATTTCCTTATTCCTTGTTACCTGCTTACAAAGATAAGTAGTAATGCTTAGCCCTGCTTATTTATTTATTTGTTCCAAGGCAAAAGAATGAAAAAGATGAGATTGATTTCTTGTTGAAATCTTGATATTAGTAATAAATCGAGTTCGGACGGCGAACTTGCACTGGAATGGAGTCCCTCTGTAGTGTTCTCGTCTGTTGATGCCCTAGGTCCCGTTTGTTGGTGAACTGGTGATATCAAGAATTTAGAAATCCACATGCATGAAGTGGTATACGGATGGTTGGAGCCGTGTATATCATGGAGTGATCTAGCGTGGGGCCAGAGATCCCATCTGTGTCATAATGTGTTTTACTGTGGGGTTTAAGTTCCCATGTATCTCGGTACGCTGGGCCTCAGAGCTCACGGGTGCCATGTGGTGATATACGGCTGCGGTTGTTATCCCAGTATATCGGTTACCTGGGGTGCATCGGAGTTAAAGTCTCCGGTATTCCAGTGACCTAGGTCCCAGCTGGGTATAAAAATGGATTCGAATCGCCGTTGCTTCTCGGAGAAGAAGACTCGATCGGTGTGCTTTTCGGAGAAGAAGACTCGATCGGTGTTCATCATCATAGTAACAACTTGAACAAAAATTAAGGATCAATAATGAAGTTGGTTGATAATGGGAGCTAGCCCAAGCAACTTCTCTTTCTGTAAAGCTTTTTCGCAAAATTTCTTATCTTCTACAGACCTTGTCCCTCTAGCCTGTATTTCTTGAGTCTCCACCCTTCTCTTTCATCGGGTCAGTCTTGTTGAGTACTTTTGTACTCAGGGTTTGTTGAACCCTTGTTGCAGGTGAGCTTCATGGGCAGGAGTGTTTTGCATCCTGCTGCATGACAGTCGTTGAGGAAAGTGATGACGAGTAAGGTGTTCAGCTCTTGGGCAGAGCTTTTGTTTAGTATTGTAATCTACTGCTGCTCCACTACTAATATGGTTTGTATAATCTAAACCTATTGTTGTAAATATTTGAAACTCAGAGGTTTGTAAACCTATGTTATTGTAAGTCTTCCGCTGTTTTACTCCGTGGTATTTTATTTATACCAAACTGTTGTAACACTGCAATGTCTCTCTACAACGATTGATCCTGCTCGGAAAATCGTGGATGATTCAGGATTTACCCGACAGACTTCTTAAGTCGTATGGAACACAGTCATGGTTATTTGGAGTCTGTTTAGACAATAATCATGCGTGTGGGCCATATAATTTTGGAGGTTCTGCCACAGCTGGTATCGGAGCGGGATCGTTGTTAAGAAGAGTTGTTGTAGTATTCTTTTGTGAAAAATTCAAAAGTTTTGAGTCAAATAAATTTTAACTTGATTATTTTGAGTCTAAATTGCTTATTCCTTATCTATGATTCTTTCTATTGACCCTTATTCTGATTTTACAAAGTGTGGTAGTGGAATAGCATATTATATTGCCCTATATTATAAAAGTTATTTATATGTAAGTGTGCTCTCTTTTACGTCTAGATCGTAAGTTCGTTCATGCATCATGCTTAATTAATCTGTTTAATTACTTTCCCCTTTAAAGTGGTTGGGTTAAGTAGTGTCAATCCTTTTCATGCTAACCTTTAGACTTCTCCATATCTATCCTATCTTGCTTCAGGATGGCCATTACCAAGCAAACACCTCGCAAGAGTACTGCACCGAAAGGAGTACCTCGACATCAGTTAGCCCCCAAATATAAGATTGGTGAAAGCAGTAGCAATTCGCATCCGGATCCGCAGGCCGAGATAACAAGGCTTAGGTCCGAGTTGGAAAGAGCTGAAATCGACAGGATTGAAGAGGCCGCTAAAATCACTCAGTTGAGGCGATCCCGAGAGCATATGAAGCACTAAAGAAATGATGCTTGGGCAAGAGAAGATGTAGCAAATATTCGCATCCAAGAACTTGAGGACTATGTGGAAGATTTGGAGGAGTATGCGGAGGAAGCTGATGATGAATGTGTGAGGTTGAATAACTTATTGAATCCTGAATATCAAAGACAGGCAGTCCAGGATGACCTTGGTCTTGTAATGGGACAGGATGAGGAAGAGGAAGATCCTAAAGAATTGGAATTTATTGATGAGGACGTCATTAATGAAGAAGAAGAAAACCAAATGGATATAGAGAATGAAGATGAAGAAGATGTTATGGAAGAAGAAGATTCCGAGATAGTAGAGGAAGAGCCTGAAGAGGAAGAGGATCCTGAGGAGGATGAATAAGGAGTTTTGGAAGTAAGATGTGTAATATATCTTTTCTTTGCTTTCAAAAGCTAGTAGTTGTGGGGAGTCTTGCCGGAGTGCAGACTGATGTAATAAAAATAGTGTATCATAAGTCGTGGATGATTCGGGATTTACCCGACAGACTTCTTAAGTCGTATGGAACACAGTCATGGTTATTTGGAGTCTGTTTAGACAATAATCATGCGTGTGGGTCATATGATTTCAGAGGTTCTGCCACACGTGCATCGGTCTGCACGGCACTGTTACGCCGTACCCAGCACTGTTAGGCCGCTCGAGGCCCCCTTCGACGCGCTACGCGACAAACAACCGACATCGGATTCCCTAAGTTCAATCTTATCCGTTCAACCACTACGCTCGAGGCTACCCCTCGATTGGGCCTCGAGTATGTGTCGACGCCCTCCAGTCAACCCACATCGACCTCGAAAGCTGCGCCAACAACTCCCGATGCGACCCCAATAGGGACTCGCACGTCCTCTACAGGGGATCGTGTCTTTTGCCAGTCAGCAACCACGCCTCCGAAGGACGCCTGTCAACTCCAAGCCATGCTGCTACAGAACAAGCCATGCTCAGCGCACGTCTCCACAGAGGCCTCGAGTTGACCACCATGACCCGCGACGTCACCACTGCATCATCGAACCAGGAAACTTGTACCCCTGTGCCTCCCCTTGGCCTATAAAAGGGGACGCCCGGATACACAACAGGGGAGGAGGCCCAATCGGACGAAGAACCGACTCCAGACAACGATCTCACGAACAACCGAACACACGCCTACGCAGACCCCTAGACTCTGAATAACTCTTTCGCTCTGTACTCGACCCCCCCAAATTCTCTCCTTCGCTTGTATTCACCCCTGTACAAGCACTTACGTGCAAGATAATACAAATCTTCCCCCCCTCCTCCGCTGGACGTAGGGCCTTCTTTGTCCGAACCAGGATAAATCGCTGTGTTCTTCTTGCATCACCATCCGAACGGGTTACGCACACATACGTTTACTCGTTGGCTTAGGACACCCCCGGGTTCCTAACGTCGACAATAAGATATAATGCAGGCACTGTAGAAACTATATTCTTTGTGATACGGTATCATTAACTATGTTTACTAGATGATACCCGCGTGTTGCCACGGAAACTTGTATTACATATCTACAATTGAACATTTGGTAGAACATAATGCATTTTTTGTTATGTGTAAATTGTAAAGTCAAAAGAGTAAATGGATAACAAAAAAAAATCATTGATCAAGAAATAGAAAGATGAAAGAATTCGAATAGACATGCACGTGTGCCTTTTCCCCCTTCTTTCTCTGAGTCAAAGTTTTTGTTTTCCTTCTGATGAATAGATTTGGGGTGTCTTTTTTTAGCAAAAATGAATAGATTTGGGTGTAGAATTGGGCCGAGACGGCTGTATCCTTTCTTGTTGGACCTTCTAGCATAAATGGGCTGCCCATCTACACAGGATAGTTTCATCAGCCAGAATAAGGAGCTTTTTTCTAAAAAAAAAGAAGAACGAACCATCGTGGCCCCGCCGGCATATCATCCTTACCGTCGTAGCTGCCATCGGGTCCTGCCTGTGGTCGTAGCTGCCGCTGGGCATGGGATCTGGGCCCCAATGGCCCCGTTGCCGACCTGGACGATGCCGCCAGGCATGATGCGGTCCCCAGGCGTTCCTCGATGCTGATGCTGCCAGGCACAGGATCCGGCCCTCCAGGACGTCCTGGACGCTGCCATGCTCGATGTCAAGCCTCCTTGGCTGACGCCGGTCGCTAGGTTCTTCACTGGTTATTAGTATGATGACAGAATCATCGAGGTTGGCGGTTGCTATCATCAACTGGTCCGATCGAGCCGGATTTGTTTCTTCGGTCTCTCAGCTGGGAAACCGGCCCGGCGGGGGCCGCCGAGCACCGCGCGGCCGCGTCCCTCCGGCGCCACGGAGCCGCGGTGGCGCTGGCGGCCTCGCAGCGGCATCGTATGATTGTATCCGTGTGGCGTGTGCCGCGTGTTGTTGCCGGATGGCACGAGCTAGGCGACCGCCGTCAGGCCGGGGCGCCCGGCGTTCACGACTTCACGTACGACGCCGTTCCATCCCCGCACGGGGCTCGGGGGACCAAGGTCTCCAGCCGCCAAGCTCGATCTCAAGCCTCCTTGTCATGGCATCTCCCAGACATCGCTCGGTTGCAAGGATTTGGATTCTTTAACGGTGAGCACATGTGGGAGGAAGACAAATTGCTCCATAGGAATCGAACATAAATACTATCAGAGTGCCGGCATATATGGTGAGATGCATGGTTCGCTCCAGCTTCCTGAGCGTCGTTATGGCTTGCATGAATGGCTGGCGCCATTAGTGGAGGGACCGTGGGAGGAAGTGGAAGCACAGAAGACGGAGAGGCAATGGTCGACGGGAGTTGACGCTTGCGTGCGGGGCAGGCGAGTGGGCTAATGCTGACGTGGCTCGCTGAGAATAAAGGAAAATATGATAGTGGGGATCTCTTATTTAGGCATAGAGGATACTGTATTCCAAAAAAATCATGTGATGCACGTGTAGATTGTGGTTTTGGTGTGTGGTCTATTGATTTCATATGAAGTGGTATTCTTGCAATCATGCGGTGCACATGTGGATTGTGGTCCACGGAAGCTTCATTATGCATAGCTTTTTTTTTTTTTTTGAGATCGTGACTTTACGCGTTTTTTATTAAAAAGAAGAGCCGAAAGAACGGCAATCATTATGCATAGCATAACATTTGACTTAGTGTTTAGCTTTACATCTGAATGCTACTTTTATTCTGTGATACTTAATAGTTCACATTTCATCAAATCCTGAATATTTTGTTATCATCAATTTGTTGTAGGATTATTTGAATGTCCAATTCAAGGAAACAGAGCACTGCAACATTGTTTTTTTGGCAAACAAAGCTTGGTTCGATGTATTGTTTGAGAATGCATTATGCACCTATTGTTGAACTAAAATGCAGCTTGTAACCTCATTAGGGTAGATGCCGTTGATGCAATATTGAGAAGGGCAGACGTTTTGACTTAGATCGAGGTCAAGGCTGCTTTTTGTACAGTTGAAGAACAGTTGTTGATTCTTAAGGTAGTGTATTTGATGTAATATTTCATAATATGTTCATTTTCTTTTCTTTGTTGCTCAAGAATAGCTAGAATGCTCATCTTGACCACCTGGGAGACGTTAGGCAGTTGTTCCCTATTTGTACAAGACTGCTAGATCCTTAGCATTGCCAAGGAATTAATGTAAATATGCGATTGTGGTTTGAATGAAAAATTCCAGGACTGCTAGATCCTTAACATTGACAAGGATTAATGCAAATACACTCCCCCCCCCCCCCAACACACACACACACACAAAAAAATGTATGTTGTACTGTTTGGCTGCATACTTGAGCCAATACCAAAATACTAATTTGGATATATTTCATAATGCATTGTAAAATCATTTCTTATGTGGGTGGTTTCTTTAGGGAGGCAGATGTTTCATGTGTACGGTCACTTGCAGCGGCGAAGCTATACGTGACAATGATAAAATACCAATGCCAAGATTATATTTTTCACCATGGTTTTGGCTCAATCACACACACTCACAAGGCGACTACACCCCCCTTCAAATATGTTCTAGTTTCGCCACTGCCCACTGATGCAAAGCAGAGGCCGGCCAGATGTAGATGTTGGCGCAGAGTGTGGCTTTGTGTTAGCACCTGGTGCAAAAAGACCATATTGTTGGGCCTAAAACATGGCGTGATACGTGGAATGAGATCCTTGCAACCCAGCTATAACCCGTACCTGAATGTGCGAACAACTACATCAAACAAGTTTGAGCATGTAGCTGTGTCCAGATACGTGTCTCTTCCTGAGCCTTCCAAACAGCAGAACAAGGGCGACTCCGAGGCGATTTCTGTTCCACCACCAGGTTCGCCGGCCTTCCCTCGCCTCCGGTGGCCTATGCGGCACCGATGAGCAGGGGGGCCTGCGGATCCAGTGGGCAGTGTGCATATCTCCTCCTATTAGGGTAATTTTAGGTAGATTAGGGTTGGAGTTTGTCTTCCGTAGCTTCTCTGTTCTCGTCTTCTTCAATGGTGTTTGAGTATCGGTAGTGGCTGGTGGGTATGTGGTTCTCAACGACAACATCTTTTGCAGGGGATTTGACACTGATGGGTATGCCATCAAAGTTTTCCTTTGCGTTGGTGTTCGATTTCTCTGCGTTCTTCTCTGTGTTGGCGATGCCCATGCCTTCAGCGACAGTGCTGGTCTTGTAAGCCATTGTATGGCGGTGGGTACGTGGAGGAGTTCTGGTGGATGCATCGATGGAGATGGGGTGTCATCCATCCATCTTTTGTCCCTCCAAGACAATTCTGGTGGACGCATCATAATTTTTCTTGCGAGGTTAGCTATCCACCTTCCCTTGTGTGCGGGATGGTGTATTCAGATCCCCTCGCGGGTTTGTTGTACGTCGTATGGGGTTGGATTATGAGGCAATTGGTGTCTGATCCCGGCAACGACGAGGAGATGATGGCGGTTTGCCATTGGCCGGTGTGTTCAACGAATCAACAGCATGCCTTGGGCATGTTTCTTGTGGGCTCCTTAAACTTTGATGAAGATTCTTCATTGATCTGGAATTTGGCCATGAGCTTCATTCGGTGTATTCTTCATTGCGAGAGGTGGAGAAGGACCGGCTTGCGGCAACATAGGTCGGCGACGGCGAAGGCTGCGAGGTGCTCGTCCAGAGGACTTGGCTGTAATTTTTATTTTCTTAGGGGTGCCCATCATGGGGGCGGGATGTAATAGCTCTTTTCTAATATAAATAAAATCCAACCCTTTCCTAAAAAAACAAGTTAGAGCATGTTCTCTGTGCTCCTTTAGTATGTGATGTGCTAAACGCATATTTCCCATATAATTCACACATCGACTTTGATGGCCCTTTTTCAGGTTTGGCAACACGGTGTACTTGTATAAACCCGTGGCTTTCAAGGCAACGGTGCTGTCGACAGAGCGCAACGGTGCTCGCCCGCGCTCGACAGAGCCCGCGCACGTTGGCCTGGGTGGCCCAACAGGGAAAACAGACTTAAGTTCCAGCATGTGAAAACAGGGAAGGTTGTATGGGTTTCTACTAGAAGGAAAGTTGCTTTTGCCCCACAACACCTACGTACGAGCACATCCCAACCCGACTTAAACGACACAGTTAACTAGAAACGTAGCATACGCGGTCCATGGACGCCAAATCTTGCACGAGCACATCTCAAGATCAAGTGCTAGTGCTACAAAATGGACACTTCTGACAGCTTGAAGAAACAATGACTGACCCTTTCAACGACTAGATAATAAAACATTGAGTAATTAATGAGTTACACATCTAAAGTTCAACACCACCATGGCATCGGCGGCAAGGTTCAACAACACGTAGCTTTACCATGGAAGGAACTTTAGGCTCAATGTATGTCCTGATAGCCAAGAGTCCTCGTTGAGCTTCCCTGAGAACATCAACGGGCAGTGGGAAGCACTTGCGACGTTTGTGAGCAGGCACAGAAACCTTCGACAACTCTGATAGGACTCCAGTGTAAGGCGTTCAAGTGATGTTGTGCTCTCAACAAAATGGCTAGTAAGCTCAACAAGACTCTTTGCAGATGTGAATCCTTGGATCTTCACTCTCTTCATCTTCTGATGCTGCTGTCCTTGAATCTTCCCCAGATCTGAGGGACCTGTGAATATGGAGACATGCTCCATTTTCTCCTGGGATACCTAAGATGAGAAAGGGGGAAAAATAATTGTAGTACTGTTTCCACTGTGATAACTATTAGAATCACAGAAATATGAACAGCAACTTACATCCAACACCAGTGTCTCCAAGGAGGGGCAAGCGTCAAGCAAGGAAACTAGAGAAAAATAATCATAGCCTGGAGAAAAGGTTATTCCTCTAAGACTAATACTTAGCTTCTTGAGGTGGAGAAACTTGCTGCGCAGCACTGGTGTATTGGCCTTCTGCATAAAGATGTCAGGTTAGCTATACTCAAGGTATGACTGCTGTATCATGATATGCGTATCACTAAGCTAAAACTTTAGGAGTACACCTCGCGTGTCGAATCTATAGTAGCAATTTTGAGGTTTGGCATGCTGGATGGAAGTTCAACACAAGCATAATGAAGTGCACCTCTGAACGACAAGTGTATGTACTCCATTTTCAATGTGTCTCCAAGTGACAGTTGAATGCGTTCTCCGATGTACAAGAAGCTGGATATATTTGGAGCTTTGTTGTCTATCACTTGCTGTTTTTCACAGCAAAGAACCTCTGCCGCCGCAGCATGCAAGGGATCTTCAAGCAAACTATCTCATCACAATGCCCGAGTAGCAACCGCTCCAGAGCTAAAGATTTGGATAGAAGGCACCCTAACTCATCCCCAGTAATAAGGACAGCATGAAGATGCACTTTTGTCAAGCTTTTTAACCAAGGAAGTTCAGCTGTGGGACGCAAGGAGCAACCACAAAGAAGGAGATAACGGATTGACTCTCCACTCCCATTAGACAAAACTGAGCATGGGAAATTGTATGGTTCCATCATTGGCCGTATAAGTGAAAGTTCTTCAATTCCTGGTGTAACAGCAGTTAGAAGCCAACTGTTGAGATGACAAGAATCATTGGCAGCATAATATCCACACATGTTAATCACAAGTTTCTTGACACCAATGCCCGAGTGTTTTTTTCAGGATCTGGTCAACCTTGCCACGAAAGTCTCTGGCAATTTCATCATTTACACAAGTATTTTTATTCATACCCAATGCTGTACCAGAAAAAGCGAGGTTGGGATGACACCTCCAGGAACTTAGAAAAGCATGAGAGACACAGGCGGCTCGGGCAGCATCTCGCATTGGCATCAGGGAATGTATGTGACGCCAAATGTCCTGCATGCAAAAAAGCATGGAAGATAAGTTCAGCATCACAACTATAAAGGTAAATGGAAGCATAAAAAATACTGCCAGTGGCCAGACCTGATTAGACACTATATTTGTCATACTAACAGGGCAAGACATCTGGAAGGTATGGCATGTGCCCAACTTAATTAGCAATACTATGTCATAGCGTACCTCTGGAAGGTTTGGCATCTGTATGTCACGCTCACCACGCTGAGAATCATCATCTTGCTGACAGGGCAAGACATCTGTTTTGGTCTGTGAAGCAACCAATCCATCTGGAGCACAGCATACATTGTTACGAATAATTCAGAATTTGAGGCACAAAGCAGCAACTAGCGAGCACAGCAACACACATGGAGGAGAACATTTGTTCTCCCACCTTTTAGAGCAACACAACACCAAAAACTTAAATTGAGCATGTATGGGAGGTTGTTTTTTTCCCATGCAGAGCATAGCAGCCTCCATCCCCTCTAGTACGGGCAATATACTTGTCCCCTCTAGTTTCATCAATCTAGCTGAAGCAAGAGGAACAACAAGATGCAGGCCTATCAGCCACTGCAGTCACCGCAATGTCTCTGCTCTCACAGGAAGAGACTCATATAGGATCTAGCATTATTATGTGAAGGAAATAGCGTATATTGGTATTCCTTTAGAAATCTTATAAAAAGAGCCTTTTTTTTTTTCTGCCACACACGCGAACATCCAAATCGAAAGTACAAGGAGGAGATCGGTGGAGAAGCTAGCCTACTACCCAAGCATGAAAAAGATGGAACTTTTATCAACAAATCAAGAAAAGAAAATACTCAAGCCGAGAAGAGGAGATGCTTACTAATGGCTTGAGCTCGCCGTCGCCGGCAGTTCGGCTGCTGCTCCACGGACATGTGGTCCATGAGATCCACAAGCCCCGTGCCTACCTAGGTCTCTCCCTCCTGTGGAATTTCAATCTAAAATCCAGACCGGTCTTTTCCTCTCTCTGCCTGTCTAAAATCCCCTCCAGACTTCGGCGTCTGAGGGAGGGGAATAGGAGATTGGACTGAGATTTGGGAATCCAGCCAGACTGCAAGAGTTTTATTCGGATTGGGAGGGCAAGTACAAATCCAAATCCAATCCCGCCGGCGCCATCCCGGAGAGGAGGGCGGCTCTGGACCTGTTCATGTTCGGTTCTACTTGGTAGCATAGCATGCAAAGGATTACTTGCTGCACTAATCATGTACAATTGTACAGTATACTCAATTGTACAGTATACTCTTTTGCAATGCTACCAGGTGGTCAACCAAACATGAACGGTTCGGCTGGTGGTTTATACAGTTGACGAAGTTTTGTTGGTAGAGCAGGGCACCATACCATGGTGATAAGCCGAGCTTCAAGCGAACAAGACATTTGAGCGTCACAATACTATGCAGCCGAACCGACAATAATCTCACTAGCTATCTCAGGCCAACACTAAAAACGTGTTTAATTTCACTCGTTTTTCAATTGCATTTTTTAGATAGATGTAGGGCCTACTTGGTTGGCTGTCAATTTTTGTCCGACCAAAATCATAGCAAGCCAAAACTTTGACTAGCCAATCAAGACTCGCTAAAGTTAGGACAAAACATATAGATGTGCATTGGTTGGTTGTCAAAATAAAGGCATGCTAAAATTTTCATCTATACGTAGTTTAAGAATATTCTAGAGATTTGATAAAACTTTGATAAAAAATTAGTAGTACAAATTCTTTAACAATAAACCAAATAATTTTTTCTCAAAAAAAAGAACCAAATAATGACCATAACTTTGACATGCCATAATTTTAGTTTAGTAAAAATTAAATGCCAACCAAACAAGCCCGTAGCAGTACACACAATTTAATTGCAAGTCGAGCAAATTTTATATGTATCAAAAGGCAAAGTTTGGAAAGTGCACACACCGTAGCAGACGTAGATGATTGTTCTGTTGAAGGCGATTCTCTCATGGTTGGTATTGTTATGCAGACAAGACAAATCTGCTAGCAATGCCTTATAAAAATAGTAAATAAATAAAAAACTGCTACCAATGATCCCGTTTGTCAGGATAATCAATATGCAATGAATCTTCATACGTAATAGGTAATTAAGGTTAGAAGGCTATCTGTCTGTCACATGTAGAACTGAGAAAGAAGGGGCAAGTGAAGTGCAAGTCATGAGGTCCTTTTAGAGCAAAGGAGGCACAACTGCGCAAGTGACAAAAAGGTGACCTGGAGTTGGATGTGATGTTAATGAAAACAAAGTGTATGTGATAAAGAAAAGGATCAATTGCTCCAAAGGGTTAAGAACATCCAGCAGGTGCCTTCACATGACGTCAGAAGCTAATAAGTCGATCAGGTGTATATTTTTTTGTGCAACGCACGGGCACTACCAAATATTATTTTAAATTCTTCCTTCGAGTAACATACGTGATGTACAATGCTAGGTGTTTCACAATTCCATCTCTCTTTTCTTTTTCCAGCATGAGCAACAGAAACATCTATTGGTCATCTCCGAACCTATCTCATCATCAAACATTACAGTTCAGTTCACGCGTCTCCCCTGCCCTGCATCTACAACCGTGCGTTTCCTTGCAATTTCTAGTCATCATTATTCATCCTCTTCTGCCTCTACTTCTTCCTTCTCATACTCAGTGTCTGAACCTTCTTCGTCTCCAAAAGGATCCTCATCATCACTACCATCATCCTCGTCCTCAGACAATTCATCAGGATAATCAAAAAGTGGATTGTCTTCAGCTGCATATTCAATATGGAAAGAGTTCCAGATAGTTCAAGTAACCAAGGATCTCACTGATTAGTTAAGGGGAGTAGAATGATGGTACAGTTACCATTTGAATCATCTGTGTCATACGGATAGTCATCATCGTAGCATTCATCTTCTCCATCGTCCACTTGTAACCTAATGTAACAAGACCAACTCATTAAGAATACACTCTCACAGGAACCCAATGGAATAAAACCATGCAATACATATTTAGTTATTTACCTTGGATATGAAGCTGCTGATGTGGCTTCCATGTTTGTATCATCCACCTCCTTGACAGTATAGATATCATAAACTTCAGAATCTGCTAAACAGCAAATTTAGATTCGTCAAAACTAGTGGTGGAGCTAAACTGCTCACTGCTACTACTGGGGCACTAGTACTACTACTAGAGTTTGAAATCACTGTCTATTGTCAATAAAAAAGCACCGAGAACCTTTCCAGTACTGTTGAGAGCATCTCAAGGCAAGAAGCTTCAATACCTTCTGATTGGGCCAATGAAATTATATCTGACTCAATTTCCTCTGCAGCTGATGGCAAGTACTCCCGTATAAGTGGAAGAAAGTTGCATAGAACAGCGCCCTCTTCAAAAGAGGTAATCCTGCAGGGAATATTGTAAGGAAACATGCAACTATACAACTCTACATTCCAAATGACTTGATAAATTGTGAGAAATCAAGACTTACCGTGGTTCTGCTTGATGCTTCTCATCATCAGGATCTACTTGGACAGCATCATAAAGATGGCATATTTCTCTCAATGAGTCATCAGCATCACTATTTTCTCCTTTTCGACTCTTCCATATTTGTGCAAAGCGAGCATTTCTACCCATATCCTAGGGTAAATGAACAAAACCATGCATAAGAGTGCATGAAAAAGAACACTATGGCATTTATAAATAAATAAATTAGTAAACATAAATACTATCATAATTTTCTAGGCTCAGGACAGTTAGGGAGTAGCACTTCCCTCATGAAATCCTAATACACAATCTAACACTACAAGGGCCATGCTATAGCAACTCCTGGGGACTAGCCATGTTCCTTAACGGACCAAACCTGCTCACTTGCAACAATCAAATATGCTGCTCCGAAAGAACCTGACGACCACATTATTTAAAATACTAACACAACTAGTGTCCAGCACCATCCATCAATATACACAAGTACACCCAGGCCTCAAGGTTTGGTAGTGTGGACCATAGAATAGTTAATTTAGTTTATAAATAATTCATTTACTAGCTAAATCTGCATATCTAGTTTCCATGTGCTTGTGGCAAGGGAATGCTCCCAGAGTCGAATTCCCAACCAATGGCCTTATTTGGGAATTGGGATGCAACACTGTTAGCATATATAGATTGGTTAACATGGTCATTCCCACATCATTATGTTGCAATCAGGCTCAAAATGGATAAATCTGTGTGATGTGGAGCTAAAATTCACATATACTTGCAGGTGAGGTTAAACTAGAATGCAGAAGTAGCAATGACGTAAGCACTTAAAAATCTAAACTAAATCATTATTGTGGGAGCACTCCTGTACTAGTCAATTAAATTATGTACCAATCAGAGTATGGGAAACAAACTTCACACTAGACTATGCGGAATAGGCCGATAAGGGAATGTTTTGGAAGTTAAAAATGGTTATTGGTAAATGATGTACTTAAAATTTGCATAGAAAATTATATGAACCCTTTTGCTCCTATAGATAACCTTATGCTTGGTTTACACTTTACAGCCATCTCATCATATACACCAAACATCAAACTCATTTTCTCATTAGTACTTGCAGAAACTTGAGAAGAAGAAATTAACTGCAGTCAGAAACTCAGAATAATATGCGGTGTACCTCATGCCTCTGTCTGGCTGCTGATCGTAGCTCCTCTGGTTTCTGTTCGCACAAAGAGTGTCCACTTCATTATTTAACCAACTAAATTTATTTCAACAGCTATAAATATGAAAAGCACTATTTTGCTATTTGTCAAGGTTATTGCCAACAATGTTCCAGGAGCAAATTAAAAACAGTCCTTGTGGGAACCAGTGAGCACAAAAATAGTGCAGTAGACACAATCAGTTTTTCTTACTTTGTCTTGCTTGATTCTGTCATTCCACTCCTTTGTCTTGCTCTTTATCTCCTTGGAATTTGAGTCAGCAAGCTGCAGAAACAAATGAATTTGTTTACATATAAAGGCCTTGCAGAGAACAAATACTGCCCATCCATTGTGTAACAATGTGCATAACAGAAACAGATTCCTGGTTATCATTCAAACGGTAATAAATAATTAAGGTACAAATGTCAACGTTATTTTTCTATTTCCAAGAGACTGTTCAGTTGCACTATTTTAACTCCAGAAATGCACAAAAGATGCTGTGATAAAGATTAGTTGTGATTTATACAGATTCCACAGACTAAGAAACAGCTACACCATGCTAAATGTCAAATCTGAGTGCTAACTGCTAAGCCAGTACAACAAGAAGGAACTAAGGAAGCGGACAAATGAAAAGGAAAGAAGTATTACCAAAAGAGAGTGCAAAACATCTTCAACAGCCTCAGAATGGTGCACTGTCTCGATGTGCTGGACAAGAAGTTTCTTCACTCGTGGTTCCTCTGAAGCTGTGGGCATGGCAAGCATGTAAATCATATGCAGGTGAAGGACATACTACTATCTTTTTCTTTCTTTTTTCCTGGCCTATATAATTGTTCGTCTGAATAAGCAGAATTTGGTGTTATATCATGTATAGTATCAATGGATGGTGGCAAATCTGCATTGGCAAATTTCAAGTCTTGCATCATCATTATTCAGCAGACAGGGCACTCATGCATTCTCGCGGGGTAATTTGCATATACAAGTTACAATTTGTAACGCCCAGAATCCAAACGCTCAGATTCACTCTACACGTTGAGCAAATCACACATACCATCATCCCACTTAAGCTTTCGTCCTCGCTTCGCTTAAAAGGATTAAGCCGGGGATGGTGGGATGGACTCTAGAGGCCTTATATGTT
>CM041633.1:1402832-1555195 GCA_023333625.1 Bothriochloa decipiens
TCCACAACATCTCATAACAACCGCATGGGCCACTATGGGCCAAACGGGCCAGGTGTGACATACACCCCCCCTCAAAGAACTCGACGTCCTCGTCGAGCCCAACATACCCACAACCAGACAAACGTGACCAGGAACGTTCCCCTCTTGGCACACGCGACCGTGCGCCCAGTGCCAGCACATGTGCCACGCCGTGCACTCCGCAGAGCCTACACGCGCATGAACCCCCATGTCCAGCTCTTGGCCCGCACGCGCCCGTAGCCGCGAAGGTCGGCTCCGATATCACTTGTAACGCCCCAAAATCCAAACAGCTCAGATTCACTCTGCACGTTGAGCAAATCACACCTACCATCATTCCGCTTAAGCTTTCGTCCTCGCTTCGCTTAAAAGGATTAACCCGGGGATGGTGAGATGGACTCTAGAAACCTTATATATTGGTCTATCCCGTCTTTAACAACCAAGGTGAGACTAAACTCTCCACGACATCTCATAACAACCGCATGGGCCACTATGGGCCAAACGGACCGGGTGTGACACAATTACTGACAATGAACGAACCATCAGTAATTAAAATCATTTTCATGTGGGGCTCGTGTACCTTTAGCACTGGGGGAGGAGGAAGAGGAGGGTGCGTCGGAGATGGAGAGGCTGGAGAAATCGAGCATGGCCTTCTTCACCGGCCTCTCATTGATCTCGAGCCCTGACAATACAACACAGCAGGGGGAAAAAAAATGTGTCAGAACCCTCCTTCTATCGACGGGACGAAAGGGAGGGAGAAGGGGAGCTCACAGAACGCGTCCGGGCGGGTCTGCGAGGGCTTCCGCTTGACCCGCACGACGATGGGCTTACTCCCCTTCGCCGCGGGCTCCGAGGTCGAGGCCTCGCCGGCGGGCGCCGCCGGCGCCGCTGCAGACGCCATGGCCGGGGGTTAGCAGGGACGAGGGCGGCTGTACACCCACAAGGGACGGAAGGGAGTCGGTACCTCTTCCAACTTCTGCCCGTGCTTTACGATTCGTGCGCGCCCCATCCGACGGACGTGTCCGACAGGCGGAGGGAGACGGGACAGGGCCCACCAATCGCTCGCCGCCGCCGATGGAGTCCAGTTCCAGTCCGTCTACAGCTCCTCCTCCTTCCCTTGTGGTTGGACTCCTTCCCTCGCCTCGCCAACTCTTCTAGTTGGATTCGATTGGATCCATTGCCTTTTCTTTTCGAAGAGGAAAGAGAGTAGAGGAAGCTTTGATTTCAACTCGTCGACGAAGCTATGACGACGCCTATGGAGCGGCGGCAAGGCCAAGGCACTGGTGAGCCGCCGCCGCCTGCTCCACCTCCTCCTCCTTCTACCTGTGGCTTCCGCAGCCTCTTCTCTCTCTAATGCCATGTGCCAATTTTCTGTTCATATAAAACTACAAGAAAATTGTTTGGGTGGAACTGAGAGGAGATTTCAATCTAGGGCTATATTGATTTTAAGTAGGCGATGGTCGATAACTGTCTTGCTGCTTCTGGATTCACCAACAAGAAAATAATCTTCGTGTAGACTGTAATGTGCTTGCATTGTATGTTCATTCAATTGAATTATTAAACTGTTCGCCTAAAACTCACGACTTGGTCTTTCTTCTTTGAAAAAAAAAAACAATATAAGAAAAAGAACTGCTGCCTCGAGGGGAAGGAGGCTGCTATGCTCTGCATTGAACATAAAACCTTGCATCCTCGATTCAGCTCTCCTCGATGCATGTTTAGTTGCTGCTTTGCACCTCAGATTCTGAATTATTCATGCCAATGTATGCTGTGCTCTAGATGGATTGGTTGCTTCATGGGCCGAAACAAAGGCCTTTCCCTGTCAGCGAGATGATGATTCTCAGGGTGGTGAACGTGACTTACAGATACCATACCTTCCAGAGGTACGCTATGACATTTTCCTTATTGTTGGCTTAGCCCAAGTGAAATGCCAGTGAACAGATAGTGTCACGATGAGTCTCAACCCTTGCTTTTTACCGCCGGTGCATAGTTAACTTTCTGCAACAGATAGTGTTTGCTCCTAAGCATAAATGTATGATAATGTCACAACCATCTTCTGTCCTCCAAATAAGCCCCATAAGTTGCCATCAACAACGAGCACTTCCCATTGCATCGTCCATAAGATATTTACAATTTACAATCTAAAAACAAAACGGTTGCTTTCTTGGTAGGTCATAACTCGTGTCTTTGTAGCATCATTAAGTTCCACTCCCTTCAAGGCTTAACAAGTGTGGCATGTGACGTCAATAACATTGTAACTTAGGCCAGTATATACCCTTGTAGGTGTAGGACGGCATTCTTTTATCTAACCTTCTCTATCAATTACCCTATAAATTCAATTACTAAGGTTTATATCACGTTTCTTACATTAGCGCTGTCATAATTGATCAATATTACACAATTACAAGGACCTCCTGTTTATATATTATTATGGACCATTGATACCCTGTCAAGAAGTGCACTGGCAGTGTTTTGTAGTATCTAAGATTTTCTAGTGTCTAATCAGGTCTGGCCACTGGCAGTGTTTTGTAAGCTTCCACTTTCCTTTATTATAGTTGTGATGATGCTGAACTTATCTTCCATGCTTTTTTGCATGCAGGATATTTGGCATCACATACATTCCCTGATGCCAATGCGAGATGCTGCCCAAGCCGCCTGTGTCTCTCATGCTTTTCTACGTTCCTGGAGGTGCCATCCCAACCTCACTTTTTCTGGTACAGCATTGGGTATGGATAAAAAGACTTGTGTAAATGATGAAATTGCCAGAGAATTCCGTAGCAAGGTTGACCAGATCCTGAAAAAACACTCGGACATTGATGTGAAGAAACTTGTGATTAACATGTGTGGATATTATGCTGCCAATGATTCTTGTTATCTCAACAGTTGGCTTCTGACTGCTGTTACACCAGGAATTGAAGAACTTTCACTTGTACTGCCAGTGATGAGGAAACGATACAATTTCCCACCATACAATTTCCCATGCTCACTTTTGTCTAATGGGAGTGGAGAGTCAATCCGTTATCTCCATCTTTGTGGTTGCTCCTTGCGTCCCACAGCTGAACTTCCTTGGTTAAAAGGCTTGACAAAACTGCAGCTTATTTTTGTCTTTATTACTGGGGATGAGTTAGGTTGCCTTCTATGCAATTCTCCAGCTTTGGAGTGGTTGGTAATCAGGTATTGTGGTGAGGTAGTTTGCTTGAAGATCCCTTGCATGCTGCGGCGGCTCAGGCACCTAGAAGTTATTTCCTGTGGCAGTCTGCAAGTGATAGACAACAAAGCTCCAAATATATCCAGCTTCTTCTACGCTGGAGCTCGGGCTCATACTCAACTGTCACTTGGAGAAGCATCGAAAATGGAGTACATACACTTGATCTTCTCGGGTGCACTTCAGTATGCTTGTGTTGCACTTCCATCCAGCATGCCAAACCTTAAAATTGCTAATATACTTTCGAACAGAGAGGTATACTCTTAAAAGATTTAATTGGGCTAGTGATGTGCATATCATGAATCCTATCTCAAGCAGTCTTACCTTGGAGTATATATAACTAACCTAACATCTTTATGCAGATGGTCAATACGCCAATGCTACACAGCAAGTTTCTCCACCTCAAGAAGCTAAGTATTGCTCTTAGAGCACGGACCTTTACTCCGGCCTATGATTATTTTTCTCTAGTTTCCTTTCTTGACGCTTGCCCCTCCTTGGAGACACTGGTCTTGAATGTAAGTTGCTGCTCATATTTCTGTGATTTTAATATATTTATCACAGTGGAAACACTACTATAATTATTGTTTTTACTTTCTCATCTTAGGTCACCCAGGAGGAAATGAAGCATGTCTCTGTATTCACAGATCCCTCAGATCTGAGGAAGATGCAAGGACACCAGCATGACAAGATGAAGAGAGTGAAGATCCTAGGATTCACGTCTGCAAAGAGTCTTGTTGAGCTTACCTGCCATTTTCTTGAGAGCATAACGTCACTTGAACACCTTACGCTGGAGTCCTATCAGGGCTTGACTAGGTGTTTTGTGCCTGCTAACAACAGTCGCAAGTGCTTCCCAGTGCCCGTTGATGTTCTCAGGGAAGCTCAACGAGGACTCTTGGCTATCAGGACATACATTGAGCCTAAAGTCCCTTCCATGGTAAAGCTACGTGTCGTCGAGCCTTGCCGCTGATGCCATCCTGTTGTTGAACTTTAGATGCGTAACTCATCATTACTCTAGTCTTTGAAAGTGACATTGTTTCTTCAAGCTATCAGAGGTGTCCATTTTGTAGCACTAGTCTTGAGCGCCTGTGCTGCGTTTTCCTGTTAACTGTGTCGTTTAACGGTTGGGATGTGCTGAAACTATGTTGCTATAACTCAATATAAATAGCAGGGAGCCTCATATTGATAACTTTGACTATGTTCTTCTGAAAATGTTGACAGATGCAGGGCACCGGTTTTTCCTTGTGTCTAGTGAAGTATGGACTGTATACCATGGATGCTTTCTCTGTTCCCTTTGCTGAGCCTGGTACAGGTCAGGTCAGCCACCGCTGCCTTGTGTGGCGGTGCTGTGGCTCGGCTTGCTCAAAGGAATAAGGGAGGAGCTTTGGGAGACATCTGGCATGTATAGTTGGACGTGTTTCTCATTCTGAATGAGACAATGTAAATTGTTCTAATATTGGTGGGGTGGTTTTAGATCAAATGAATGAATTAAACCGATTGGTTATCAGGTTATCAGTTCTCAGTTCTCACACAGTAACCGTTACAAAAGAAGAGTTAACACGTAAAAGAAAAGATTGCATTGTAAATTGATGCACCTTGTTGTCCTCGGTGTGGTTTACGCGGAATTGAGCTCCTGGATTGGTTCAGAGCTCGTATTTCTTGGTTCCAAAATGATTGTTTTGCTATGGTTTTGGAACTGACCGGCATAGTTTGGTCCTACGATTGGAACTTGTTATGCTCTCGTGTTCTGAACATGGCAACGAGTCTGGCAAGTGCTTTGCAATGCCTGAGGATGTTCTCATCGAAGCAAGCTTGGTCTCTTGGATAATGACAAGGTACATCGAGCGAGCCTAGCTAAGGTTCCCTTCATAGTTTTTCAACTAATAGTGGCATTCTTACTTGCAGCACTAACTCAGCTGTTTGCTAATCTCAAAAAGAAAAAAAAAAACTGTGCTGTTTGCTCTTTTTTTAAGGGAAACTGTGCTGTTTTCTGGGTTGGATTAATGGGCTGAATGCTATATATCCCTTTGGGCCGCGGGCCTTGCAGCGAAACTGGTATGTGAAGGCCTCGGGCCTCCGTCTCCCGCAGCAGCCATGGCGACCTCCACCACCACCACTCCACTCGTCGTCTCGTTCTCCCGCAGCTGCCGCTGCCCCTATCCACACCGCCACCCGCGCCACTTCCCCGGCAAGCCGAAGCCCAAGCTGCCCGCACCCGCCACCTCTTGCTCCCTCTCCCTCCGCCTCCACACCAGCCCCCTCGCCGCCCTGCCGCGGCGGCGGCGCTCGCGGGACGTGTCGGCGGCGGCGTACGGCGACGGCGACATGGACGACGACTTCGGGGACTTCGACCCGGACGACGCGGAAGGGGTCGGCGACGACGACGACGTCGACAACGAGCAGGACTACGACGTCGACTACGACCGCCTCCTCGCCCCCGCCGTCAAGCCGCTGCCGCTGGGGCCCGCGGCGGCGGAGGAGGGCGACATCGCCATGGTCGCCGCCGACAGCTTCGTCTCCACGCGGGACTCCGCGTCTGACACCGTGGTTGACTACGCCGTGGATGAGGACGAGTTCCACAAGATTAGGCTGCTCCACTGTGACTTCCTTATCCGCAAGGTGCCCGACCCTGATGACGACGTCTTCGACTTCAGAGAGGTATAGGTAGCCGTAACACCATAATAAGATATCCTCTTCATTAGTCAGTACTAGTGCTGAGCTTCCTAGTGCAATTTGTGACAATTGCTTGCGGCATTTCAATCTCACCAAACCTGCTGTCCATAACTATGCTCCTGGTCAAGTGCGGCATTTCATCGAACACGTGTCTGTCAATGCTATCCAGATTGCAAATCACAAGTACATGTCTTCTGAATCAACTGTGTGATGCACATTTACTGACTATGTCATTTTTGTGCAACAGATGTATGTCACGCCACCGGACACCGATATCTACTCCATTCCAAGGGTCCTTTCCCAGATGCCGCAGAAGGTGGGAACACGAGTTTTGGTTGTTTTGTATGTCATTTCAGATGAATGTGAATGTGCACTGATGTGTGATTCTTGTTTCTCTTGTCGGGATTATTAGTACGTGAGGTGCACGAAGAAAAACTTTGGCCGTTACCATGTGAGTGAGCCACCAGTTGAGCACCTGCGTGATCCCCTGTACAAGACAGAGAGGGAGATCATGAAGGTATGCTGAGAATCTTTTCTGCTCTCTTGATTTTTTCCCCTGCCACCTCTATTTTGCTTCTTTCTGCCAAATGAAGATGGAATGTTCTTTGCAAGTTACTATCCATATAGCACTTAAGCTACTACTCATGTGAAGTTGATTTGGTCAAGCATCTTATAAAGCATTCGGCAGAGATTCAAGTTCCTCATGAAGCAGTTTATTTTCGTAGTTCTTATATTGTTTGTTTTCCTAGTGGCCCACAGATCCAAAACAAGAATATTTGAACAGCGAATTACCTACGTTTCTGCTTTTACTTCGACAAAAGGCTGATATCTTACAACAAAATGTACTATCAGGGTGTCTCATAGCACCCTATTACATCGGAGAAACAAGACATATTACAGGCTGAGTTAGGGGATAGCACTATAGCGGCATTGTATTGGGTGGCCCAGCTTGCACTATACTGATTTTACTTCTGGATTTCTTGTATCTTTGTTTCTAAAGACCCTAGATCCCAGTCGGCTGAACTAGAAATATCTACCTATATTTCTGTATTATCCTGCTTTGCTTACCCTTTATCAGTGAGCTTCTGTTAGGTAAGTCTTGACTCGATACTATCCCCAATGTGAAGCATGGCTGCTAGTGCATAACATGTTAAACCTTTATTCTTATATGATTTGTGTGCATTATTGTTTGGCACTGTATGGCCTTATGATTTTCATATTCAGAATATGTTTTTGTTGTGTTTCATATTGCAGGTTTTCTTAACCAAACACTATAGAAACAGGCGCTCAGATGATCCAGATTTTTTCCTTGATTTTGAGGAGATTTATGTTATTGACTCGAAAACAAGGTCAATCACAAGAGCTAAAGTTGTGGTACGAGATTCAAATTCTAGTTTTTTAATCTATACGAACATTACTTTGAAAAAATTTCAATTCATGAGCTGTGGCATCCAAAAATTTGGAGTATTTCTTCATTGATGTAATGATCTTTGAGAAAAATCTACATGTGAGCAAGTACAAAAAGAAAGGAAAATGTCTACTTTTGTTTTCCTAGACCACTGATACCACCTATGTGTGACAGGTTAGTGTTCCTGAAGGAAAGAAAAGAGATAGGCGTAATGACTTGCTGCTGATACGCGATGGAGGGGAGTCTTTTAGAATTATTGACAAGGTAATATGCTTGCTTCTGATTATTAGCCATATGTTTTGTTGAAGTGGACTCCACTAGTAATTTTGACTGATGAAATAAATGGTCACTGTATCAGACTAAAAGGGATGACGCAACCACTGTCATCCAAAGAGAGGAGTGGGCAAAATCGAGACAAGACGTGGAAAAACATTTCAGAAAGCTCAGAGACTTCGACTACTCGAATTGGTTCTAGAAAATGATATGCTCTGATTTCTCTGTACCTAGTTTTGATTCTAGTAGAGCTAGCAACTGGTTTGTTCCACTGGAAGACACAATTTTGGAATTAGATAGGTTCAGTGTAACACTAGTTATAGAAAGTAGAATATATGCCATCTAAGTAGCATGCGAGCTCAAAAGTTGTGAATCTGTTGAATGTGCTACATTTTTTTTTAAATGATTGCACTACTTGAGTAGCGAACGAATCTGTGGAACTATTGAGCTTGTTTCCAGAACCGTGGATTTGCAGTCTTTTGTGTCATTTCTTTTGAGAGGGTCTATTTTCACAGTTATGAGCTCAGTTGATGACAGGGACGCATTTTTAAAGCTTGTCAATCTTGCTGCAAAACAAAATGTGAAAAGAGAGAAGCCAAGTTTCGAGCAGCGTAGCACATGAATTTTGTTACAAGAGGGAAAAATGGCTTAGAACCTTTTTTTGTTGGAAAACGTCTTAGAATATTTGTTGCAAAACGTGATAAGAGAGAGAGAAAAAAAAGAGAGAAGCGGCTCAGAAGGAAAAAAAAAAAAAAAAAAAAAGGGTTGTCGCAAATGGCTTAAAGAATTTTTTGCTCAAAAATGTAAAAAAGGGACAAAATTAGGGGTGTTGCGAGAATCGAACTCGCGACCTCTCGCACCCGAAGCGAGAATCATACCACTAGACCAAACACCCGTTTTGATTTCTTTCTTACAATCAGGTTTATATAAATTCTTAATCTGTTAATGAACCATGGCAAAATTTTTTCTTTACAAAAGCTCCATATAAAGAGCGAAGTATACGAAATTAAAGCAAGGATGACAATGTGTCGGGGTATAGTGTGGCTACCGGGTGGAAAGGAGCAAATACCATGGAAATATTGGCACACTCTCCCTCAACACCAATATGTTGCACTCGAGCATATGCGGGTTTCAACACCAGTCGAGTGTGTTAATCTCACAAGTAATATACGTTACAGTTGACGAGCAACGAAGTTTGCCATCTGTACATCACACTCACACATCTATTCATCTACCACAGTGGTATGTAACAAGTTTTTGAATTGGACTAAAAACATAATACTTAGGTGCTAAACATGCTGTTGACAACTATATAGACATAAATATATATACTTAGTTATATGAGACATTTCTTTATGTTTGGAGCCCTGATAAGCACCCTGCCTCTCCCATGAATCGATCATGCATTTTCTGCATATATTTATCTGCACTGCAGTATTTCCAGTGCTAAAATAATATGAGCGACGGGGGCATATATGAACGACGTCGTCTCGCTATATGGGATCGAGTTGGGAGCCCGTGAGAGGCAGTTTAGATGCAAGTACAGCTCACGCCCCCCCACGAGAGCTTGTTGTATGCATATATGTACACCGTCTGCATTGTACGCGCTACCTAGACAAAAAACACTCAAGCACACACAAAGCAATCATCGATGAGACACGTATGTCTGGCGTGCGTGAGATGGCATTCATTCTCATTCTCAATCAGGACGCGTTTTTGTTTGCGTCACCATGCAAGCTTTATCCATCATGTCATGTACCTACAATACAACACATCCATATGCAGCTTTATTTCTATCTATGTACTCCATCATTCTCTCTGCTCTAGCTTAGTCGTCATGCCATTGGCGCTTTATATCCATGCATCTTCTTTATGCTACTGAAAGATACCCGTTGTTCAATTAAATTGAAAGCTCAATATATAGCTTAGCGATAGCATTGGATGATTGTGAATGAAACGAAACCGTGTTGACGCATACAGACAAATTAAAGAAAGAAAACGACTACTGTAAATGGTGTGTATGTCGTTTGTATATGTGCTACTTTCGATCTAACAATGGTATTGTCCACATCAACTTTGGCGCTGCCAAACTAAAGAGGGAAATAAAAAGATCAAGTGGTTCGAAACTTACACGAATTTAACAATCATCAAGACAAAATAGCCTCCGTTCAACAAAGTTTCAGTAACTCAGTTGAGTCTCGGACCATCCTCTACTACTTGTGGAAACACAATAAACTAAACAAGATGTGATAAAATAGAAACTAAACCAAATGTGGAAACAGAATTATCACTCTAACCACTACAGCAATAACTTAAACTAAGCTACAGTATGTATTTAGAATGAAACATAACTATTTTTTTGAACCCAAGAATGAAACATAACTATTGCATAATTAAGGATGACAAGATACGGAGATCGAGCAATTCTGCACCCAGCAATTAACAAAGTACTTATTCAATTAAATACTAGAACAGAACAAATCGAACTAAGGACAAAAAGAATAAACTAGAGTACAACCTGTGTCTTGGGATACTCCAGCATGGTCATGTGCACCCCAATGATGCATGGATATATATGATCAGTACTCAATACACAGTACAGTGATGTCGTCGTCTACTGATCTTCAAAGAGGCAGAGAGAATATACATGTGTCTTCTACTTAGTCCCTGTATATATATAAAACCTTGAGCGAGCAGCTGCTTCCTGAAATCCTCACTGCAGACACATACTCTTTCTGGGAATGTGTGTGAACTGTGAAGACCCAACTTGGGTGAAGACTGAAGAGAAGAGTGTAGCAGGAGCGTGGGGAGAGAGATGTCAGGAAAGGAGAAGAAAGCAGCCTTAGAAGAGAAACTCCAGCTTCTGCGGTCCGTCACAAAGTCAAATGCGGTAAATTAACAATCATACTTTCCTTCCACTATAAACCCATTTCTGGATTCTATCATTTAGCTACATTAAAGTAGAGAAGAAAAACATATATAGGAATAATCTTTCAGTAGTCTCTGCTGGTTGGGAACTAAACCAAATGTGCGTGTTAGTACATTTGCAAGGTTTCTTTAGTTTTTATACACTTTAAATTCATTCTCACAATAAATTGAACTTTTCTAAAAGAGTGTTCACCTATAAAAACTACTGACAACATATAGTCGAATAAATTAGCTGTCGAAACAAATACGAGGCTTTGTTGAGTCGTCAGACAAATGTCTAATAAACCTTAAGAGAAGCAAACAGAGGCAGCAGGAGTAGTTAAGTTGCTAATAGTCACCACAGAAATTCGTGCATATATATATATATATATGTTTGTTGTGAAATCCATTGGGTGGTCCAGTTAACCATTTCCGTAATCTCAAAAAAAAAGTTGACCATTTCCGACACATGTCCCGGCCATATTCATAGATCGACTTAACTGATCCGTACTTCTCTATATATTTTCTCAAATAAAAAAGATAAAAAACCCAGCCTATATATTGCTCATTTCTGTAAGAGCAATGCAGGGAAACAAGACGTCGATCCTGGTAGACGCGTCAAAATACATCAAGGAGCTCAAGGACAAGGTTGAAGAAGCAGCTGCAGCATCATGGTCACAAGCTCACACTGACAGTAGTAGCGCCATGGCAGCAACGGTAATTGTTAAAACTTACAACGACGTCAGAATCCCCAGATGAACAGATGGTTGCCATTATGTTTGCAGAGGCAATTTTGTAAGCAACACAGCATGCCTACATCTACATGTATCATACATGTACGTAGATGTAGACATGATGTATGTATGCATGATAAAACAACTGATCAACCTCGATCCATTTCCATGCATCATCCATGTCATGTTTGCACAGGTGAGCGTCTCGTCAGTGGAGCTGGATAGCAGCAGCAGGAGACGCTTCCGGATCAACGTGTCGACGGAGAGGAGCCGACCTGGGCTGCTGGTGTCGGTTCTGGAGGCCCTGGAGGACCTTGGCCTCGACGTCCTGGACGCTGACGTCTCCTGCGCCGACGACACCGCCTTCCGCTTCCAAGCGCTCGGCGGATCAGGCCAGCATAGCAAGCAGCAGGGGGGAAGCGTGGACGAGCAAATGGTTCAGCAAGCGGTGTTGCATGCCATCAGAAAATGCATGGACGATGACGATGAGTAATAAGACAGAAAACTGCAGAACCTGAAATTTGCCTGCTTTAATTTGGGGCTTGAAGCGCAAGCTTCATTGCCCAAGGAATTCGTGAAGTTAAAATTTAGTTTAATTTTTGTTGTTCCTTATGATTCCACAGTGATTTGTAATAGTATATATTTCCTACCCAGGTTAAGTATGGAACGAAGGGATAAGCAAACAACTGTGAATTAAAATATAGTATATAAAGATACTTTATTAGAAAGAAGGAATTCCTAGAAAGAAAAAGACAGGAACTTTTTATTTTTAATTTTTTTTAAAAAATTTATAAAATTAATTTTTCGTTTCGAAATATGACAGAACTAGTCGTCTATAGTGGGCGTTTTTTGTGACGTGGCACAGGGCCGGCCGGCGCCAGTGCCGGCTTTTGCGGGCGGCCACCTGGCGGCCAAAAAACGCCCACTGCGTGGGCGTTTTTTGTTGGCGAGGGGGCCGCCTGCAAAAGTGCGCGCTGTTTTGCGGGAGGGCCTCGGAGCAGTAAAAAAACGCCCACTGCGTGGGCGTTTTTTGTTGGCGAGGGGGCCACCTGCAAAAGTGCGCGCTGTTTTGCGGGCGGGCCTCGGAGCAGTAAAAAAACGCCCACTGCGTGGGCATTTTTTGCGGTCCAGGGGGCCGCCTGCAAAACAGGCGAGGCCGGCCGCGCACTTTTGCAGGCGGCCCCCTCGCCGCCAAAAAACGCCCACACAATGGGCGTTTTTTGACCTCCACCTATATATACCCAGCCCCCCTCTTCAGATTTTTATTATATTCACTAAAATTTTCAGGAAAAAAAGAAAGAAGAGAGAAGGGAGGAGAAGGAAGTAACGGTGAAGCCCTGCCAGTTTGAAACCTCGGCTTTTAGGTAAGTTTCTCATACATTACAAGTCTGTTGCTATTCATTAGTAAAATATAATGTGCACTAGAGTTGTTTAGTTTTTAGTTGACTCTGGATAGATCCGTGAGTAGTATGTATATTAGATCTATAAATAATGATGTTAGAGCATTGCAGTTCATGTTAGAAATAATGATGTTTCTTCTATGATTTAAACAATGGATTGCATGATTTGAAATGTGACGAATATCGTATTTTCTCTGAATAGATATGTCAACCAAAGTGATGTTTCGGTTGTTCCATGGTAGTGGCACTGTCAGATATGGACCGTATGGTATAGATCTGTCTGAATTTGGGTCAACACTAAAGGGGATAGATAGGCCAGCGGAAAGAAATTTTCGATCAGTGTGTAACTGGTTAATGAGGATATTTCATATCAACCCAGAGGTGAACACAATAAAAGTAAATGTAGTAGTCAACAGTGGCAACGAAGAATGCTTCTGGGAATTGATGTCGGTAGATTGCACCGAAACATGAAAATGGTACGTAGAAAATGCATTGCAGCGGGGCTGGGAACCCAGCATTTTTATGGAGGTGCACGATAAAGACAATGCAACCTTACAAGATGTGGAGGGTACAAGCATGGTTAGGACTGATGCTGAAATAGAAGAGAGAAACGACCGTGCTCAGCAAGGAGAAGAACAGGAACATGATGTGCAGGAACCAGAAAGAGAAGGAGAAGCCAGTGAGCCGAGAGGCTTGGCAGATGAGGGCGAGAGGATCAACTCCATTGTTCAGGCAATGGAAAACGAAGATGCGGCGAATGAGGAAGTGGAGGGTGATGAATCTTCTGATGAGGAAGGATGCAATGTGAATCCGTGGCAATGGTCTAATGAAGACTTCTCTGGACTTGCTATTTCAGAGGGATACCATGTTCCATGGGAGTATAAGGAGAATGAGGTAATCGAGGGAGCGATGTACGCAGAGAAGGAAGAATTGATGGAGGCAGTCAAGCTTTGGGCTGTATCACTGCAGAGGGAGTTCTGGGTAGCAAAGTCCACAAAGTGTGTATATGAAGTTAAGTGCATGAGATCCAGCGATGATTGTCCGTGGAGGGTGCATGCATTCAAGGGAAAGTGGAAGGATTATTGGAAAATATCAATAGTCACTTAGCACAACTGTCACTTGGAAGGTATACAGAAGTACCACAGAAACATGACATCTGCATTTATTGCTGCAGAGATGTATTCAGATGTTGTGCATAATCTGGGATACGAGCCAAGGTCAATAATAAGGCATATCGAAGATAAATTCAAATACACCATTTCATATGCTAAAGCATGGAGGGCAAAACAGAAGATTATCGAGATGAGATTTGGCACATTCAAAGCCTCATATGATAATTTACCATCTCTTCTTCAATGCATAGCTGCCAGAAATCCAGAGACATGTACAGATCTTATAACATACCCAACCATGGAGAATGACTGTGCAATATTGGTCTTGCAATGAGCTTTCTTTGCACTAGGTGCTTGCATCAGGGCATTTGTGCATTGTCGTCCAGTACTCTGTATTGACGGGACATTTCTGACAGGTAAATACAGAGGTAAGATACTAACAGCAATTGCTGCGGATGGGAACAATCAAGTTCTACCACTAGCATGGAATATATAGAAGAAGAGTTGTGCAAGAATGCATACTTAAAGAGGATGGGTATTGCGCATGCACATGCCACAAGCCAAGACTCTACCACAAACCATGTTCCCATGTTATTGCAGCGAGCTCGGAGTGTGGAATACTTGATCGTACTTTTGTATCTCCCTATTTCACCAAGGAAGCCATATTGCATACATGGTCACATGAAATTTATGGTTTTGGCATAGCGGGGAATTTTATAGGTACAGTACCGCAACCTACCTATATTTCAGACCCAAGTAAGATCAGAGACAAGGCTGGGCGTCGGAAGACAAGACGTATTCGAAACGCCATGGATGAGTCCGAAGCAGGTGGAAGGTACAAACGTTGCAGCAAATGCGACAAGGAGGGACATACTTACAAGAAGTGCCCGAAGGACTCAGACATGCCCACAACAGCAGAAGCCCCGCCATCAGGATCCGGATTGGATGGTACCCCGCCAACAGGAGAAGGGACAACTTCTAGGCCCACCAGGCCAAGGCGTGCACGCGTGCCTCGTGGTTCGGTCATGTAGTGATGTGTACTAAGCTTGGTTAAGATTATGTAATGTACGGTTTTTGCTTTGTTGTAACTGAAGTGAACAAACTTGTTGTTTCAACCTATCTTCCGGATGTAATGTTCATAATCTCAGTCTTGTATTTGAATATATTTCTGATACATGTTGTATGTGCATTCTTTATGTTTCAAAATTGATCATTTCTTGTTGTACCTTAAATTTATTGTTATATACTTTTTCACTTTTTATTTGCATGTGTCATATGTGTTAACTGTGATAATGTCATGCAGGGATGGCGGACGACACACCAGAGCTGCTAGATCGAGGGATCGATCTGCAGCACCGCTCGTACCGTATTGCGGTGCAGAATGCCAATCTGCCCGTACTTCGACCGCGACCGTCCAGACGTCTACTTTCAGTGGACCCTTGGTTCTGTTCCAGGTATCCGTTGACTCTTTGAGGTCTCCCAATTAAGTACACATGGCTTCTTAATAACAAAAAATTTTTATGTGCAGGTTACGTGAGGCAGGCCTCCTCCCGTTGTGTCGTCTTATGGAGGCCCGAGCTGGTGAGGCCGATGAGACGAGAAGGTAGAGTTTCGATAGGTCTCTTCTAGTAGCCCTGGTCAACTGATGGAGGCCAGAGACACACACGTTCCACCTGCCGTGCGGGGAGGTCGCACCGACGCTTCAGGACGTTGTGTTCTTGCTTGGGCTTCCCCTCGCTGGCGATGCCATTGGGCCAGTCGACGGACTTCATGATTGGCGAGACGACATGATGGCCTGCTTCGGCCACGTATAGCGTCACCCTGCACTTCCAGCTATGAGCAGCCTCCCTCCGTACACGACCATGGGCCCGTCGCAGCAGTGGCTCATGTAGTTTACCGTAAGACCTATTTTAAAAGAATTTTATCAATTTACAGTTGTACTTAACTTTATTAACTGTATCTTTTTCAGTCTGATCAGCTACACCCAGAGGCTGACGTGTACTCTGTGCAATGGAGCTTGGAGGCCTACTTGTTGTGGCTTTTTGGCTGGGTCATGTTCACCAGCAGCGCGGGACATGCCGTCGACAAGGTCATGATCCCCTACGCGCGCGCGATCGCTGATGCTGACGAGGGAGCAGTGCCACAGTGGAGCTGGGGATCTGCAGTACTGGCGGCGATGTACAGGGGCCTTTGTGAAGCGTGTACCAAGATAGAAACAGGTTCTTTGCTCACTGGTTGCCCCCTCCTTCTATAGCTATGGGCAACTGAACGGTTCGCGATTGGTCGACCTGTGGTGGATCACACCGCCTACGAGGAGGACCTGTACTTGCAGCATCCGCCCGAGGACTTCCCCACCATGGGTACAGTCTGGTGCCATCGTCAGTTTCGTGTTCCTAGCTGACGTATATAGTTAATTCGTATCGTACCTTCTAACCCATTTATTGTTATATTTCAGCGATGATGGGCACATGTGCAGGTCACGCGGTCGTACAACGAGTTTATGCTGGAGTTCGACAGGATACAGCCGACCGACATGATCTGGGAGCCTTACAGCCAGGAGGCTATCCACGCACGAGCTCCCCTTGGGCTGTCCACGTTGTGCACACATGACCAGGCCTTCTGGCTGACGCTCCGACCGATGGTGTTCGACATATTCGTCGAACCGCACTGCCTAGGGCGTGTTTTGCGCCAGTTCGGTCTCATGCAGCCGTCCCCCGTCCCTATCATCTGTACCGTCCCTGCAGATGCTCATAGGTAAGTACTACTAACAACTCAAATTTGTGTTCAGGCTGACTCGGAGGGGACAGGTCAGCGGCAACTTATGGGTTCCACGTCTGCAGCCATACGTGGACGATTGGTTGCTTGCCACAGAGGATGTCGTTGATGAGTACCGCCCCCACACCGAGGACTCGTACATGATGTACCTCCGGTGGTACCAGCCTCGTACCCGCACACGTGTCACCTTCGTTCCTCCGGAGCAGCTGCCACACGTCGCCGCCGTGGGTGACGCTTACCCTGCGCACCGTGATCAGGAATACTTCCACGCCGTGAGTACTTGAATCTCTCATATATATCAGTAGTTCATTACGTATATCTTTCATCTTACTTAAAACTGAAATTAGGTCAATGGTACGCAACTACTTTACACGGAGGTTGACTCCGTGTGTCGCCGCTTGGAGGGTGGCTTGGCGTTGACAGTGGACGAGCAGCGCACCTCGTACACGTGGATGCGTACGACGCTTAGATCCATGCTGAGGGCTCTGACTTGTTGGACCTCCGACGCAGCGCCTCAAATTCCTGCATCGGCACCCGCAGCACGTCCTCCTACACCCCAGAACAGAGGTAACTCCGTGTATCGCACCTCGTCTACCTATGTTTTTCCAATCTGGATGACTGTGTGACTTACGACGACACCTTTCACAACGTTCTCTACGCCGTACCTTCGTTCCTCCGGAGCGGGGTCCTCGATGCACGGAGCAGAGGCATCCAGGCACTTCACTCATGCTCCACCCAGCGCGTCGGCCCATGGTGAGGGTTCCTCCGCTCAGGGAGCAGCCTGGGGAGCCTGGCCTTCGCCCCATGGAGTGGGTACCTCCTCTCAGGGTGCAGCCTGGGGAGTCTTGCCTTCGCCCCATGGAGTGGGTACCTTCGCGCAGGGAGCAGCTTCGACGTCAGGCCAGGGAGCCGGCACCTCGTCGTGGACCTACAGACTACCTAATGACCCCCCACTGACGCATCGATCCGCAACGAGGAGGTCGAGACCGGCCCTTCACAGCTTGCAGGAGCACCTCCGCCCTACACGCAGGAGTTATCACAGATGACTCCAGTGCAGCACGTCCGCGCGACTCGAGGTGTTCCACCGGATCGCCACACCTACTCGTCGGGGCACATGCGACCGAGGAGGCCGAAGAGGGGTAGGGGGCAGGGGCAGGGACAGGCTCAGGGACAGTAGTACCCTGTACGAAGTAATTATTGTCTTGATATATGATACGCACTATCCTTTTATGAAAATTTACCCTAAACCCTAAACCCTAAACCCTAAAAACCCTAAACCCTAAAAACCTTAAACCCTAAACCCTAATCCCTAAACCCTAAACCCTAAACCCTAAAAACCCTAAACCCTAAACCCTAAACCCTAATCCCTAAACCCTAAAAACCCTAAACCCTAAACCCTATACCATAAACCCTATACCCTAAACCCTAAACCCTTACATGCTTGCATTACATCCGTTATAATAGTCCATTACAGCACAGTTAAAAGTCACGGAAACAGTTCATTACAATTAAATTATAGGTCCGCTAGGGCGATGAGCTACTAATCCGAATTCATCTAACAAAACGGCCCTAATAATCCGAAACATAACCGGGAAGCAAGTCTTCATCTTCAGAACCACTATCCTCTCCCATAAACGCATTGGTACGGCTACGCTCAGCTGCGTTGGCCTCTTCTTCCTTTTTTTTATAGTAAGCGGCCTCCAAGTCATCAAGGGCTTGGGTGAACGCTTCATCATACTCCTCTTCTTCCTTTTTTTTGTAGTAAGCGGCCTCCAAGTCATCGAGGGCTTGGGTGAACGCTTCATCATACTCCTCGTCCTCGTCGTTCATCGGCATCTCCGCCTCCACCATCTTCTGCTTCATCTTCGCATCAGCACTCCTCTTTTCGGCCTCCTCCATCTTCTCCCTCGCATGCAAGGATGCTTCCTCTTCTCTCTTCTTTTTCCATGCATCACAGTCTTTCTTCCACCGAGCAGCACTTGGGGTTTGGACACACAATTGTCGGGCATAGTCAACCTGCGCTCGCTTCCGCATCTTAATGTAGTTGTCCACAAGCAGAGTACCAGACCTGAACTTCAGGTCCATTAGTTGCTTTTGCTTCAGTGTATCCATGTATTCCCTGCGGTCTTCAACATGGGCAAAAACCTCCCACTTGCATTTCCTAAGGCTCTGTGATCGACCGGAACAATTTAAAGTCAGCAAATACAAAAAGTTTGGATATCAAGTGAGCAACAAGTGGAACAAAAGGACCTCATCGTAATCAACCATATGGCCGCACCAATAGCCTATTCCAAGCTCCGATGGTAGTAGGCCATACTGCGCTTCGACACCACATTTGCACAACACAGGAGGCTTGGGGGTAACCACTTTTCTCTTCTTGTCCACCTTCGGCTCCGGCCATTTGTTCTTTGGACCCCACAGCCACTCCCTGAAGTTACACTTCCGCAACAAGGTATACCCACCCTACAATGTAAAATGTTAGTACATGCACAAATACTAAGAAAGCCATGACCGCATATAATTTGCACTTACTCCGGCGAGGTTAGGACATTCGAACACGTTAGGCCTATCTGAACTTATTACAGAATAATCTCCACATTTGCAACGAGGCGGAGATTCAAGCCATCTCAATTGGGCTATTTTCTTCTCCTCGTCTGTCATTGGGGGGCTCAGGGGGAGGTGCCACCCACCGCTCGAATTGATCGGGTGCATTATGCTTCCCTTTCCACCATTCGTCAAACTGGAGATACCTTGGGTCGAATTTGTCTGGACCGTCAATCCACTGAAAGAAAAAGCACCGCTCATGGGCCTACAAAACATGATTGCTAACGACATTGTTAGAGATGCAAGAGCTGCAATTACTAGCAATGAATAAAGGCGCAGTGACAGAGGTGCAATTACTTACATTGAATCCACCGCATGTGTAGTAGCAACGGGCAGCTGTGTCCTCATGGCGAGATTGGCCAATATCAGCCGGTTCTCCACAGTCAAAATTTGGGACAGGGACTGCAGGAGGAGCAGGAGCAAACTTGCTAGACACGTCGGGATACAATTCTCTAGGGCGACCTTGTTTTTTTCAAAACTCCGTCCGCCACAAGTTTTGCATATCTATTCAGAGAAAATACGATATTCGTCACATTTCAAATCATGCAATCCATAGTTTAAAGCTTAGCATAAACATCATTATTCCTAAAACCTAAATATATCTATTCAGAGAAAATACGATATTCGTCACATTTCAAATCATGCAATCCATTGTTTAAAGCATAGAAGAAACATCATTATTTCTAACATGAACTGCAATGCTCTAACATCATTATTTATAGATCTAATATACATACTACTCACGGATCTATCCAGAGTCAACTAAAAACTAAACAACTCTAGTGCACATTATATTTTACTAATGCATAGCAACAAACTTGTAATGTATGAGAAACTTACCTAAAAGCCGAGGTCTCAAACTGACAGGGCTTCGCCGTTTACTTCCTTCTTCTCCCTCATCTCCTCTTCTGCAAAAGTGGGCGCTGTTTTGCAGGCGGCCCCCTGTCGCGCAAAAAACGCCCACACAGTGGGCGTTTTTTTACTGCTCCGAGGCCCGCCCGCAAAACAGCGCGCACTTTTGCAGGCGGCCCCCTGGCCACCAAAAAACGCCCACACAGTGGGCGTTTTTTTACTGCTCCGAGGCCCGCCCGTAAAACAGCGCGCACTTTTGCAGGCGGCCCCCTGGCCACCAAAAAAGGCCCACACAGTGGGCGTTTTTTGGGCGCAAGTGGGCCACCCGCAAGAGCCGGCACCGGCGGCGGCCGGGTGTGTGCCATGTCACATATAACGCCCAGACAGTGGGCGTTTTTTAAAAAACGCCCTCTGTAGGCGACTAGTTCTGTCATATTTCGAAACAAAAAATTAATTTTATAATTTTTTAAAAAAAATTAAATATAAAAAAATTCAAAAGACAGTAGCTTCAAGTATTGGAATGGGCTCGGTGGATGGGCTGACGGGCCAACGGGCTTAGCAGGCCGATGGATGGGCTTGGTGGGCCTTATCGACACGCTCCCCATTTATTTTTTTGTATTTTATTAACGCAGGCGGGCAATCACCTGTCTTTGTAGCGTTTTGCACACCTCCGAAAATGCTTTTTGACCGCCTCAGATAAAATTGTTGTAGCAGTGATCACCCTTCTCACATCGATAACATCTTGCTAGGCGTCATCCTAAAAACAAAGTGCATTTCACAATTTCCAAATACTGCATAAGATCGCTGAAGAACAAACATTCTTAGTAAAAAAAATGCTTTGGCCACAAATCCAGAATTTAGCTACTGATTTGAAATCAGAACCAAAGTCGCAATGTAAGGTTTTTGCCGCTGCATTCTCCATGTAATATATGCCATATAACACTCAAAGAATAAATGTGTGTTGATAGATTCATTATCATTGCAAAAGAGGCAAGTCATATTTCAACTAGTCTATATTTAGTTAAACTGTCTATAGTGAGGTTTTCATTGGAAAATTAGTAATCCTAGAGGCACACAGATTTTCCAAATGGCCGGTTTGTAGATCGACAAGATCCCTTTAAAAGAGACCGTCGTGTGTGAAGACTGCAAAGTAAATGCCTTTAGACTCATACTCCGAGTCATCTGAGAACAAGGTAGAGTCAGCAATGGCTTGAAGCTCAAGCTAATGTTCATCATATTTGGTGAGAAATTTCTCTAAAAGTAATTTTCAAAGTATGAGCGCCAATTCCAATGGGCCAGCAAAGGTCCACAGCCCAAAAACGTACAATACAGGTCCAGCATGCCACTGCTGGAACTGACACGGGCTTAGTGTCGTCAGCCTGCTAGTTCAGAATATAATGTTTACTGAACTGATGCATGAACAAGCTGCTACCACGTTATATAAAAGTACGTAAGTACAAGCGTATGTGATGGATAGCTTTGCTTTTTGCTTTTTTTTTTCTGACGGTTCGGAATGTTTAGTTAATAACAACTAAGAAGAGAAGCATCTTTTGTTGGCAGAGCAATTTTGTCATGCCGTGCAGGTAGGTATGACACGGTTAAAACAAGAATTAATTAATTAGGTCTACAAATTATTTTTCACCAATTTCTTTTTTCCAGATGGGTTAATTTTAAAGTAGTATTAGTTATAATAAAAGCAAAACGGTGGTGAATAAAAAACAAAACAGTCCATTTTGGACAGATAATCAAAGAAATCCTCTAAATACCGACCAGCTCTCCGGCAGATGCAACGTGGACTACTCTAGTGCATGCATGTCAACATACAGCGCGAGCCCTCTCTCGCTTATCACAGTGCTAGTTAGCTTGTTGGTTGTCAGAACCAGGCAGCTAGCCTACAGGGGTACATTACATTATTCAGGATTACCATTGCTTTGTCTGACGGTTGGGAGTATTTAGTGATTGAACCGATGAAGAAGCCGGCTTTCTTTTTCATGTAAAAAATCAACGCGGCAACGCCACATGGTGTGGCGAGCTTATTTACACCTGCAAGCACACAAGTCATAGACCTCACCTCTTCTGCGCGCTAGCTCCAGCAGCTAGCTGTGTACGTCTTGTGTGCATGCATGACAAATTGGCAAGCAAGCTTAGCTAGCTATTCGACCCATCATAATATACGATTTAAAGTGAATTAATCTTAAGTGTGTATCCACATGAAAATTCACATCAACGCGGCCTAGACTCTAGAGTCGTCTATATATCGATCAGTGACACAAACAGGGAAATGCATGTAATCCACACCATTAAAAAAAACTTCGATTTTGTAGGTTCATGTAACAAAAAAAATGGAATCAGAGAACGATCTCAAATTTACTTTGATTTCATTTATATGGCACTCAAAATGTCTTATCACAGACGGCACACTTGGCTAAGTTCAAATGACAAGCCTAAAACAATGCATCCACGTCGGCAAGCTAGCTACTAAGTTTAGAAATGGCACCGATATATAGTTACAGATATCATTTGTACATAGGCACAAACCATCATGTCGAGGGCCTTGCCCGGGGTGGCGGGGTGAGCGGCTGGGGGCGGTGGAGAGACGCCGTCGCTGCAGCGGCAGTGCACGCAGGGAGAGGGAAAGGGCGGCGTAGAGAGAGAGAGAGAGAGGTAGGAATAGGGTTTTTCTTTACTTCTTGACCAATCTAATTACAGCTCCCTAATATATATTGTCCCGATTGGACTTCGAGGCTGGCCGCCGTGGTGTCCTCGATCAGTCTGGGCCTTGGCTGGCCCATTTATCCGGTGTGGGAAGCCAAGTAAGCTTAAAAACTCTCAAGCAACCATAAATCATAGGAGTAAAGATTCGGCTTTACCATTTCAAGTGTTTTTAGTCCATATTTTCTCCCTACAAGTTGACGACGTTGAACAGGTAAATCAGAATCACCAACCATCTTCTTTTCGTTCCTTAATTCTTCTCCTTACAAGAAGTTAAGTTGGACTTAGCCTTGCAAATTCAGATACGCTCCTACTGAATTGTCATCACTACCGGTTCGAAACGCCTCATCACTGTTGGCCTTATGCAAGAACTAGGCTTCTGCACAGAATAGCAAAATAAGGTACAGCTCTACAATTGGTTTTGTCCATGCAACTAGGCTTCTGCAAGAACTAGGCTAGTTAAGAACAGAGGAAGGAAAATAAATTGAATAAAGTAAATGTACTACTAGGACTATTAGTGGGACCGAAACCAAATAACACTATTGTTGGACACAACAGAAAATAAGCTATGTATTTTTTTGAGGGGACAAAAATTAAGCTATTTGAACACAACTTTATAACAACGCTTTCAATTTGGGCCCGCTGATCAAGCCTCCGTAGCCCATGCCATATGTGTGGCCGTCGTTGTTAGTTATAGTTGGACGGTAAATATATATAAGAAAATGTCCCAAAATGGCACTTCAACTAGCTAAATAGAGGACACTTGTGAGGCAGGCCATATATTCATGAGGTCGATCGTTATCCGTTGCACGTACTTCTCCAATTATAGCTAGACTAGAGAGGCATACATGCGAGAGAGGCCATGAGAGCCAGAAAAGTCAATCCTGCATCCTAAGCCACAAACTCTGAGCGCATATGTCTGCCACAAACTCAGTGTGCAGGCCTGCAAAAATAGACGGTGAATTGACCTATAAGTAAGGTATATGCTATCTAGCTCATAATTCACCATTGCAATCGCCCAGCAACGAGTAGCTAGCCACCATGGTTTCTTCCTCTACTCATAGCGTCCTGCCGCTGCTTTTCCCCCTCCTACTGCTCCTCTCCACGGTCGTCGTCGCCGACACTGGTAGCGCACCAACCATAGCCCCTGCAGCTACAGAAGAAAAGTACAGATATGGTGCAAAATAGCATCAGATTCTCCGTCGTGCATCAAGGTGATGGAGTCCATCCCAGGGATCCAAGAGGTTGAAGACAAATACCCTGACAAGATCGCCAAATTGTGCCTGCATTTTGCTGCAAACAAGACAACACAGGCCAAGGGAGCTGCTGACACCATGCTTGCTGCGGCAAAGGGCAAGCCTTCCGGTTGCCTCAAGGTCTGTGCCGCCAACATCAAGTCAATGGCCGAGGTGTTGGTCAATCTCCCTGCTGAGCAGGACGACATGGATGCCTACCTCACCTTTATTAAGAGCGTGAGAGCCAAGTTCAAATACGAGAGACCACCAGCCTGCGAGAAGGACTGCTGGAACAAGACATCGTCAGCTGACGAGACCGGCATCGTGGACAAGTTTCATGATATCTGGACTCTTGTGAAAGTTGGGAATCTGCAGATTCTTCATTACTTCCCTTGGCCAGAGACGGAGAACGACGATGACCTCCTTTAGTTAGTATCTGGATTTGTATTCTATTTGTGTCTAATAATCTGTGTTGTGACATCACTATGAGCTGGTGACAATTTGATGTCATCTTCAGGAATATACCGGCTTGGATCTGTAATACTCTGGTGCTAAACATGCATAATCACTTGCATTCTTAAGCATAAGCATCATTATGCATAGCATTGATAAAAAGATTGATTGTCATTTCATGTATCATGCTTGATTATTCAAATTATGCTTGCCTTTCATATGAATTGGATAAGTGGTATGAGTGTTTGGTGTTTGATGACCTCTAAGGTAACCTAGACATGATTAGGACACCAAATGAACCTAGGTTTATGTTCATGGTTTTGGTTAATTAAGCTTTGTTGTCATGGTTGACCAAGGTGGACCATGAAAGTGGTTTTGTTTGACTGATTTGAAAGTGATAGCTAGAGTGCTTGCATGTGTGTGCACCCTAAATAAAGTTTGTAGAGAATTTCATAAGAAACAAAAGTTGTTATTACCACTTTTCATGAAAATGCATGGAAGATGTTCAAAAATGTTGAAAAAGGGCAGATTTGGGGGCTGTTTTTCTATTTGTAGGGATTTAAGGGGCATTTTATTTGGATTTTTGTATTTCAAAATCTAAGCAGAATCTGGCCAAATTTTGTATAGATAAAATGTTCTACTCTTCTAGATCTATATTTTCTTCAATATAAGTTTTGGCTAATTTGGCTTGGTTTGGGAGTTATAGGGCAGAAAAGTTTGTATTAGGGATCATAGAAATAGCATTTCAGTGATGGTTGGTCAAAGCCGTCAGGGAAATGGCCGGCCACCGCCCATGTCGCCCAGCCCGCGCGCTCCGCGTGGCGCGCGTCCACCGGCGGTCCGGGGCGGCCGCGACCGTCCCGACCGCGTTAAAGCGACCGCGGCCGCTCCCTCCTTCCTGTCCCCCTCCCTTTTGCCTGCTCTCCCTGCCTCCTTCCCCGGCTCCGCGAGCCCGCCGTCGCCGCCGCTGACTGCGCCGCCATCATCGAGCCACCTCCGCCGCTCATTTTATTCTCCAAGCACGCCACCAGACTTGCCTCGTCTTGCTCGTGCTCATGCGCCCCCTATCAGCCGTCCTCGCCGAGGGTAAGACCTCGCCCTAGAATACGACAAAAGTCGAGGTTCTTCGTGCATAACTGCCAGACACAGAGAACTTTTTTATCGGGCTTAGTGGATTTCTGTTAACCTCAGGGTCTTCGGTGCAAAAGCGTTTTCCTTTTTCTTTTAAAAGAAACAGATTCTAGATTTTGAGTTAAATCTTTGAAAAATCATAACTTCCTCATTTTTAGTCCAAATGAGTTGGTTCAACTTGCAGTATTTTTCTTTTGGGGAGATCTATGCATGAAAAATATGAAATTTGAAATTTGTGATACTTTTCTGTATAGATTTATTTATCTCTATTAATTACTTTTATCTTAGAAAATACATAAGTAATTCTCTGTTGCTCAGAAAAATATGAGACCAAGTTTGTTAGTCTTCTTATGTCATGCTCTATCTGTGAAAAATATTATAAGGTTATGTCATGTGGAAAGTTTGCTCTGTCCAATTATGGTGCCTATTTCCATTAGATAATAAATAATATATAAGGAATTTGTATACGAAACTTTTTGGAGAGTGTTTTTATGCTAATCTAGAGCTAATGATATTCTGAGATCTGTTGTTTGACATATTTTTATGTACAAAGTATTTTATGCCCAGTGAATTATGCTGCCTTGTCATTTTTGTGTAGGATAAAGTACTTATTGTTTTGACTTGAAATTTTTATGGTAGTCCTTATTTGGTATGATTAAGCTTCTGTAATTTTTATAGAATTTTCTGAATAGTATAAAGTCATGTTATAGTTATACCCTGATTTCTTTCAGTAATAAATAATGCTTTAAAGTTATCATTTCATGTATGTAAAAATGCTTTTTATGATATTTGTGAGGTGTGTGATCTGCTATGGGTTTTGGTTCAGTAGAGTATAGTGTGCGAAACAATGGTTATTTATAATTCCTTATAGTGTGCGAGTAAATTGTAATGCGAGGCTTGTTTGGAGAATTGTCGGTAGAAGAGAATGCAGATGACATGTGCTTATCTTATATGTTTCAAAATCATATCTTTTATCTTAGCTGAAACATTCATTCACCATCAGCATCAGCATTATATTTCTATGTATACATGGTATTCATACGTACTATGCATCATACAGGATCGTCAGAGCTCGAAACGGTAGTCCCGGAGTACAAGAAGAGGGAGGCCAGCAGGAAGCTTTGGTGCGGGAAGCAGCAGCAGAAGAGGATCCCGAGGTTGATCTTCCGGAGTGTCCCGACCATCAGCCAAGTTCTTTCCTGAAAGGCAAGCCCCGGAGCATTCTCCCTGTGGTTTGTAAAATATCTAACTTGAGTCCTTTACTTGTTTGATGCATTAAGTTATAGACGTTGTTTTATACCGTTGCTGCATTACTTATATTCCTTGCCACTGTTATACTTTAACCCTGTTAGGTTCAGGTACGATTATCTTCTTAGCCCTGCTTTAACTAGATCATTAGAAGTCGGGTGATTTCCTGTCATCCGCGAGCTATAGGTGATGACTGAGAATGGTTGAATACATTATTATCTTGGATAACCATGTGGAGATAATAAATCGAGACCGGACGGGATTGGTGTTGAGACTGAACTGGAGGTTCGGTGTGGTTATCCCGTCTGTGTTGAACTAGGACCCCGTCCGTTGTACGTCCTCAAGTCATATTGAATTTATGCCTCACATTTAGCTGGAAGGATAAGTCGTTCCGACCGCGAAGCCTAATTTTGATTTGAGCCAGGAGTCGACCTGCTGTACGCATCGTATTGGTGAAGATGGGCGACCACAGGTTACGCGGAGAGTAAGTCCGAGGTCAGGGTCGCCCTGAATAAGGCAGCCGGGCGGTTCCTGGATACGATGGTACCTGTTGATCCCGCGCTTTTCCCGAATTGGATGTCGGTGACCTGTAGCTCACCGTGGCTGGTGAGTGTGGTTTGTGTGAGGAATACCCGCCAGCTGGTTAGTAATCGATTATAATCGCCATCATTCCTGGACAGTGAACACTTGACTTGAGCAGCGGCATCGTAGTAAGAACTTGAACAAAGAGATGAGATGGTTGAGCTTTTGTTGGAAAGATCCTCAACCAGAATTGGTTACTTTCTTGTTGAATAATTATTACCATGCTTGTTTAGTACAGGTGCTAATGTAGCATGATAAGGTTAATCAGATTAAAATACATTGCTAGAAGGTTCTTATTAATTGTTTCTTAATGCAAGCTTTTTCGCAATTAAATGAGTCAGCTATCCCTCTTATACAGCCTTGCATACTCCTTGGAGTCAGTTTATTTTAGTTTATGACGGGTAAGTCTAGCTGAGTACATTCTCGTACTCAGGGTTTTATTTCCCATGTTTTTGCAGATGGTGAGATGTTTTATGGCTATTGTCAGAACTGCTTCTATCCCGCCTTGGGAGATGACTAGACCTTGGGCATGGCCACTCTTCTCTACTTAATGCTTTTGTTGGATGTCGATCAAGAACCTGGCACTATATTTGAACTAAGTGTGTGTGGATTTGAACTAAATCGCTTCCGCTTTATTTTGAATTTGAACTTGGTTTGTAATAACTTATTTCAAACTCCAATGTTTAAACTATGTGTGAACTATATATGTTGTGAATGGTGAACGCTAAACTCATTATGATCTTGGTCGTGCTAGAAATGTTTGAAATCCTTCGAGATTTTGGAATGACTACCGGGTTTATTAGGTCTCAATCATGTAGTTTGCTGTCTTAATGGCGAATTATGTGCTTGTGCTTTAATAAATTGGTCGGTTCTGTTACAGGATCCAACACTGCACATCCATCTTCAAAGAACAGTTTGCTCTAGTTATTCTAAGGGCAAAAGGAAAATATCAACCTCAAACAGATTTATGGCTACAAGCTTATATGTAACTTTCCTTATTTCCTTTATTGTTTCCTTAAGCTTTGTATTGATTTTGCTCTATTTATAATAAAGCACAGCAGGGGACTCACCCCTCCTGTTTTCATAAAAAAAGGTGTTGTGACAGCTATGGCCATGCATGGTGTCATGTGAGATCATCATCTATGTTGCCATTTGGATTTTTTTTAGACATTAACTCGTCAACATGCACGCATTGTACATGAAAATTTTTCCATAGATTTGACACATCGATAGAAGATTACCATAAATATTTTACTGCAAAATGACAAGGAAACATCCTCTACCACATTGAAATAAAACACCGAAATATTTTATTTTACTGTAGACTTAGTAAATAGGACTTTTTAAAATTACTTTTGCTATTTTTTATATTTTCTATTTCTATAATTTTTCACATAGTTTACAAGTTTATTGTTTTACTTGAAAAAAGAAAAGGAAGCAGGCCACGGTTCGACCTATATAGTCCACTGGAGCAAAAGGCCAACGAGGCGGATTCCAGCCCAGAAGGAGGCCCAATGTGCTCTGAACTTTGGCATCAGGGATCTAAAAATTTCTCGAATTCAATTTAGACATTTCCACCTTTTCGCTCTCGTACACTTTTGTATCTTACATTTTGTACCTGGAACTCATCTATTTCTTCTAATCCTTTTTTTCATCCTCGTCCTACCACAGAACCGCTAGATGCAAGGCCGATCTGTTTGGATCAACCACAGATAGACTAGTAGACATAAAAATTTACATCTAAAAAATTTTACGTTTTTATTTTTATAGGTATAGAAGAAAGCTGATAAATATAATGGCACGGCAAGATCGGTGCTCGGAATAAAGCATATATATAGAAAGATGGACGAATAAGACTCGGAGTACAAGGCGGAGCCATACATACATACCAGTATATCTATCTATACAACCTATAAAAGGAATATAAAGTCATCATCTGCCTAGTGATACCGAATCTTGATTCCTACTCATGCGTCCATGTTACTAAATCTTTATCTTTGCTCACATGTCCGTGTCCAATACTAATCCTACTCCACTCAGCGCTCATACTACATCCGTGTCCTACCCGGTTCTGATACGAAGACCAGATCCACGTGTCCTCATCGGATACAAAGTCCTTGGAGCCTAGGCATCCACGTCCGATCACTAAGGTTCAATTCAAAAAAAAAAAAATCAATAGCCAAGTTGTTGTTTGGTTGGTTCGGAAACATGGCATTATCAGGCTTCTTGCTTGTTTGGCTGGAATGGGCGTGGTGTGGCTCTGGATCGAGCGCATGCGGAAGAAAATTCGGTGTGCCCGGGGTCCATTCGACCGGCGTGCACCCCTATGCTGGATTTGTGACGCGTGGCAGAGGAATACATCAATGCCACCAGTATTTACGGGAGCGGTGCCTTCACATTGGCTGGCTCGCGTACCCGTATCCTCGGCTCGGTCAGTGGCTCCGGTACAAACGCAGCGGCTACGACTACGACTCGTCCCTCGTTTTCTCATCTACTGCATCACGACGTGTGCTCGTTTTCTCATCTACTGCATCACGGCGTGTGCGTTTTCTCATCTGTGTAAAACATCGCATCCATTGAGACTTGAGTATGAACGGCGGCGTACAGAACATCCGATCCATCACAATTCACGTATATAGGCTGTAGGTGCTCGATCGGATGCCCAAAAAATTATCGTACAGAACAGCGACCTACAAAACGCATCGACCCATGCTCTACTGCCATGGTTGGCCATTGCAAAGATAAACTAATTTCATTAGATCAACAGAAAATATTACAAATGTTATTGTTCCAAAATAAATATGGTTATTCTCCAAACTATGGAAATCTTTCAAAAATTCTAGAGCTGATTTCTTAGTTACATATTTTCATGATCTGACACTCCGTCAAAATGTAACTTTCTAATAGTAGGTTGCGTCGTGGTATCTTGATCAACTCCAATTAAGAGATCTGTATATCCTCCAGGTATATACGGAGCAGGCATTATAGAAGGACCGGAATATAATTAAAGTATGGCATTGTGGGAGCAGTATGTCTGCCTTGCATGAATGGAGCAGCCATGGTTAAAAAATGCCTTGCATTATTATGATCTTGTGTCATAGAATCACGAAGTGTTCATAAAACACTGTAGGTGAATAAGTTATGCATAAAAATAACTATTATTTTACAATCATTTGATTTGGATCAAAACGTTCATCCCTGCTTTCTACACTTGCATCTTCACCTACAATCAAATATATAAGTTAATAGAATTTTAAAAGTAGAATGTAGTAAGCAGCATATAATAAACTATAAAAGGTAAGATCACTACCTTTTTTCTGAACACTATTCTGTTTCCTCTTCTCTGATTTCTTTTCAAATGCATTTTTGCACCGTGTAGTCTCTGGACCTTTTATCACTTTAGGAAATTTAAACAATACTGCACCATTTAAGTTGTTGCGGTCACAGACATCTTGCACTTGAGTAACTTCATTGCTTTTTTCTTCCATCTTGCTTAGATAAATATCTGCTTTCAAGTCTAGCTTGCATATGGCTTTTTGCAGTTCATCAAGAAGTTCTTTTGATGGTGTACACTTCAATGCAAGACATGTGGCCTCTCGAGATATAAGTGTAGCATGTGTTGTTAAATCTTCATCCTCGCTTTGTTCTTTGCTAATATAGAATCCTCTTTTTGCATATTTTGTCCACCTATGAAGTATATATTGTGATGGCAAACTGTACACTCCATTCATATTCAAGACTCTAAGAGCATGCTTGCACAATATACCTATTATAGAAATAGATTTGACAGCTTCATTAAATTGTATCGAAAACTAAACTTCAAATTGAAATATTTTGGTACACATACCTATGGATTTAAACATTCTGCATGAACATTTAACGGCGTAATCTTCGGTGTTGAATGCTACTGTTGCTCCATGAACAGATTCTATATACGTAACAAAGAATGTCATGCTTTTTCCCTCGACTTGCATTAATTTAACAGACAATACAAATTGTTTTTTAAATTTTTTCTCAAACTCTGAATACATTCTCCTTGTATATGACTCAGCTGCAGTCTTCAACATAGGTAAATTTTGAACGCAAGAAACTGGGTTCTTTCGTCGAGACTTAAAATCATCATCCAACTCATTTTTACGGAGACTAATTAACACCTTCTCACATTCTAGGAGGAGTTCTGAAAGACCCAATCTCCTACGAAATCTTTTCTTAAAGACATTATTCATACCTTCGCTTCTTTGAGTAGAATTCATGTCTGCTGTAAAAGAGTTATGGTATACTGCAGCCCACTTTGCTCTCAAAGCATATAGATTTGACATCCATGAGTTATCTTCAAGGTTGTATGTAGCCAACAATTTATTCTATTTTTCAATAAAGTAAGTCTCCGATCTATCTTCATAGACACAACTTTTAAAATCTTTTAGAAACTTGTTATCCAAGTCGTCCGAGTCATGAATTACATGACTAAGATGCTTAGCAGCATTTAGGCAAATGTGCCACAAACAAAGGCGGTGGCTTGTATTAGGGAATACATAAGCAGTTGCTCCTGCCATAGCTGCATCTTGATCCTGTTGATGCAAAAAGGCGTTGGATCTGCAAATACACCGGGCTAATACCCAAGTTCGATATCAAGGCGTGCCAGTCGATTTGACCTGTTAATCGACAAGGATGATAAATTTGAATAAAACCCGAACGAACGACAGCGATACGCCCGGACGTCAAAGCTCAGAGGATATTCGATAACTGTTGAACAGATCAGACGAGACGACAGCGATACGCCCGGACGTCAAAGCCTGAATCGTGCTCGGTAGACACGGAACCTGTAAGGTCGCCGGAGATCAAGTTGATGCAGCCCGTCGATTCTTGAAAGAACTCGTTGAAAAGGAAAAGGTACTGGTGACGAAGTCGTCGAAAAGTAGATTGCTTGAAAAGTAGATAAAAATAATAGATTTGTTGTATTTTTATTTTTTATTGGTTTTTTCTTTACATTGCCTCTCGGTACATATTTATACCCTGGTACTATGAGTTCTAAACAAACACGACAAAGTATTACCTAAACAAGTCTTATCTCTAAGGAATAAAAAAATAATGACTCGTACCAAGGTCAGACTCAAAAGTAAACTATTAAAATATTGGCATAAATATTATCAGTTTCCTTATCCATTGCTTTACGATGAAACCTCTATCGGCACGCTCCTCATCTCTGTAGATTCCATCGGCAAAACCCATCGATAATGATTCATCTCTGCTTTTCACGTTCTTCAGCTCTGCTTTCCATCAGCAACCACGCCTCTCTCTCCATCGGCAACAGCCCTCTGGCTTCATCGGCAATGTACGAGATCAACATGTCCTTTATCGGCAATCATCCATCGGCAACTCAGAAGCAATACTGAAGAATAACCACCTTCTTGCCGATTTAGTTTAGTCTCCCGATCCTTATTGCACATGCCGAAAAACGGTGTCAACACATGCCCCCAATTTTGGAGTATAAAATACTTTATGCGCCGAAATTTTCTCCAGGTCATAATTGCCCAAACCGCTTGAACTTCTCCTCGAGAGTTGCACGCGCGGTAGTGGAAATCCTGTACCAACAGGCCCATATAATGCTTTCTCCGCCGTGGCCCATTTTTCATCTGTGATTCAAACCCTAGTTTTTCTCTCTCCAGCGGTGACATCAACAGGCGATCCTTTAACGATCCTAATCGGCAGCACTCTTGATGGTGATTCTTATCCTCCATTAGCATTCTTTGTTTTCTTCATCTTCGTTGCAGCTATGGCTATTCGCTTCGACGTCCCCAAGGTTAGTCTTCTTCTTTTACCAGTCCTCTGACATTTCATTTCTCCTTCTCCGCACAGTTCATGACTCTTCCTTATTCCCAATCTTTAATCTCAGGAACTTTGCAATAATCTTCTTATTCCGACGCATCAGAATCACTTTATCTGCCTAGGACCAATGGGAAATCCAGACCCAACCGACATCATAAACGCAGAAACCAATCGAATCCCCTTTAGAGCTCAGAATTTTGACTTGGGATTCTGGACTGATACCTTCCGATCCTGGCCAAAAACCACTAAGGGATGGAAAGATTGGTATTTGAGGGTTGCCAGACCAATGGAGCTATATTGGGCGGAACGCAAATTAGAACAGTGCATCAGAATATCTATTGCCGATATGGAGAGGAATGAGTCATTGTTAATTGCCACCTCCTATTTCTGGTCGGATACCCTGAATGCCTTTATCTTCAAACATGGGCCAGCTTCTCCCACCCTTGCCGATGTGTACATGCTCACTGGCTTGGACATCTCATCTGCCGATGACAACTCACTGTTCCAGCGAAAACCTGAGCATCGACTGACTACCAGGAACATTGGTGGCTGGACTGGTTATATCAGCGAGTATAAAAAATCTGGTTCAGTCAGTCACAGGGAACATTCAGCTTTTTTAAATATGTGGCTTGAGAAATTTATTTTCTACGGCAGAACAGTTGGATCGACCAACATGCACCTTCCTGCAGCAGAGCTATTGGCTAGTGGCGTCAGACTCCCATTGGGCCGATACCTTCTTGGCTCAGTCTACCATCTCCTTCACCAAGTATCACAAAGGCTGCTTCAAGGCAAATCCATCGGCAACCTGGGGGGCCCTTGGTGGTTCATCAATATGTGGTTGAATGCCCATATGCACAAGTATTTCCACATTGATCTGTTCGCCCATCAATTCCCTCGAAGTCTTCCTGAAGATTATCAACTCGGGGAAGAAGAATCGGCAACGCGCCCCCCTATCAACTTTAGAGAAGCACTGGCAGTATTACCAGGGGCAGAGGCAAACAGAGTCCAGATCGGCAATCTCTTCCACAGATTCTACATCGGCATCCCTTCTGAGCTTCGGGCCTGGGTCCCGTATGTTGATGAAGCAGCAAGATTCCCTCTTTCCTTTAACCTTACCGATGAGGCTTTGAACCAGGATGCCAACATTCTTAGTGCAATAATCACCCCTCGTGCCATCCCGGTCAACATATTTGGAAGCGGGAAGAACATTAATCCCACATACGAGTTCTATTATCTATCAGCAGCAGCAAGACAACTAGCTTTTGGACAACTACCCATCAACCTCTGTTTTGCCGATGTGATTAAACCGAGAGAGACTATTGCGAACCGTGTGGATTGGCACAAGATTGTTACTCTCCTTCCCGATGCCGATACATCTGATGTTGATCTGACCAATTGGGTACCGGCTTCCTTCGTCACCGAATCCTTCAAATTATGGTGGCAAGAATGGAAAGAGCAGCTATTCTTTGCATCTCCTCATTTTTACTGGAACCTCATTGATCCCGATCACGCCATCCCTGCCGATGCGGTAAGGGATTCTGCACTTCTTTTACCTTCCCTTTGATTCATCGGCAACTAACCCCTTTTTAATAGGTTGATGACCCAGTTCCAACATTAAGTAAGAGCGGCAAAGTCATACGGTTGCAACCGATCTCCCCAGTATCCATCATCGGCCATAAAGCTCCCTCGCTAGATGCTCCAGTGGGCCGTGGTCGTACCAAGAAGAGCACCAAATCGGTCACATTTTTGGCACAGACGTCTCAGGTAACCACCTCACTTTCTTTTGCAGATGCCGATTGCTGTGATTTACCGATTTCATATTTCAGGGCGCGAGTTCTACACCACTAGAACCTTCATCGGTAATTCGCCCTTCGTCTCCACCTGCAGCACCTTTATCGCCCCACCTTATTGTCCTTGATGACTCTCCAGAGGTTCACACTGTCTCACAGTGTTATTCTGTGATCTAAAGCCTTAGCGTATGATGCCTCCCCCTTTAAACTAGTGCCTGGCGCCTCCTTTTATAGGCGAAGGAGGGGCTCAGGGGTACATGAATTAGGACGTACGTAGCTGATGACGTATGGAGTTGATGCCGATCAAGTCGAAGTTGCTGTAGAGGCGCGCGCCGGGCATGACGGGTCCTGCAGCGACGTGCCTGGAAAATGACTCAGCCGTACTTCTTGTGCGTAGGATGACGTCGCCGATGGTTGGTAAAAGGCCGGCGCCCATGCCCATACGTGCGGATCCCTGTAGCCGTCATGTTGGGAGTTGTTGGGGTGCTGACCGGTGATGACGGAGTCCTTCTCGAGGGGGAGGTTGAGGAAGTTGAGACCCTGGACGGCATGGCCTGCCCTGGGAAATATGGAGGACCTGCTGAATTTCTCATCTTGAGTGGGTACCGGACGGGGCACAGTGCCTATTGCGGCGGAACTGTGTAGTACGGATGCTGGTAAATAACCCTCGAGGGTTGCCTGATACTGGGCACAGTGCGTGGCATGGCGTTACAGTGCAGTACGATTCGCCAGGGCATGGGCGGTAAAAGCTGGATCTGACCTTCGTACACGCGACTGTTACCGCGGTTGTAGCCACAAAGTTAGGCGGGGCAGGTAGAACACACTAAATGCCCTGAAAACTGTACCGGGAGTAGGTAATCGAGGGGTGTGCCGCAATCGAGGGTGTCCGTTCGCACGGGCGGAGTTTCGTCTTCGAGGTATGGCTCGTGCCGTCCCCTCGATGGGTTCGCTTCTGTCCAGTGCGGATGCCTGTTGGGCAGGCCGTGGCTTTGGGCTATCAAGACCTGTTCGTGGGCCGGTCCAGCAAGCCATGGCACGTGGGTTTTACTGTGTTGGCTGAGGGATAATGCCAATTAGTTTAGGCCACTGATCTCAGGGTTTAATCCTTATTAATCGAGGGTTTGGGGTACCCCTTTCCCAGATCCTCGACATAGCTGCTACTTCAAGAAGCTGTTGTTTGGTGGATCCACCCATCTATAGAAGTCACAACCACCATCCTATGCAACACACCAATAAACACTAAATCAGAGACACACTGAACCAATGAGACATCTACAAACTTAGAATAGATGAGGACAACAACTTACACGAGCCCATGCACACTTCAGATACTGCATTCCTAGGTTCAAATCACTCCATGATATGAACCTTGTATCTTTTGCACCGCATCTACATAAGTACATAACACTACTAGGGTGTACTCCAGTGGGTCTTCACGATAAGGGATGAGTGAGGATGAATTGCCATGGTGACCCCAAGAAGCTTGGCTTCCAAAACTCGTGCTGGATTTGCTTGAAGTTGCCATTTCCACATACGATGGCAGCGGCAAAGGACTCCTAGGTGATGGGCGACTACGGATGCAACAGCAGGAGAGGGGCCGACGTCAGGAAGGGCTGCACCACCGCCGGCAGAGACGGCAGCGGCGGACGAATGATGAAGTTCACGGTAGCTAGTGTTCTAGGAAGGGGAATTGAGAGGGAGATAGGGAGCCAAGTGGCTGGCCTCCTTTTTTTTGCCCGCGCCGGCGTCCTATGTGGCGGTTAATGCCAGAGTGGCGGGGTCAAAACCAGGTCCACGTCGGCAGAAAAAGCCTCATGCCCAGGTGCCAAACGTGAATGGTTTTGAATGTTGGAGTCTCTGGATCAGGCGGTTTTGTAGTTGGAGGTCGAAATTAGACGAACATGATAGTTGAGGGGCTCAAGATGTTAAATTTGTTATATCAAATAATTGTATATAGTACTACTGTTTTATAAAATATAGTGCTTAAAATAAATTGCTAATATTGATATGAAGCATTTTGTCAAATTGTATAAAGTTATTTAAGATAACAACTTAAAAATTAATTATCATACTGTATTAATATAACTTAAAGTGAATTTATTAGTGTCATTGTTATATAGTTCATCAAGAAATATTTTCCACTTGACAAGCTATTAGAATAAACATTTATCATAATATAAACATGTTACTTGGTTTACATGGTGGTACATAGTATTATGCCTACTTTTAACTTAACAGTGATAGAGTGTATAATTTAGAAATATATATATAACGTGCTTTATGGTTATTGAGTCATTTTTCTTATTATTTTAATGCATTTACACATAGAATTGAGAGATATTTTTGTTTATTTTATATAACAACTGACATGAATAGTTTAGTTACAAATTGAAAGGTTTTACATTATAATATCTTTTATAATAGAAAATGTAGGTAATCTATAAAAATATTAGGGTGTTACTTTAAATTATCTTTCATAATGTTAGAGTTGTATAATTTAGATACAAAATTAGGGATTATTTCGAAGTATTTTTTATAATGGCACAGGTGGATAATTCAGATGTTAATTTAGGGGGTTATTTGTAATTATCTTTTCTAATGGTAAAAATGGGTAATTTAGATGCAAGATTAGGGGGTTACTTTATTACATATCTTATAACGAGGAGGTGGGTAATTTTTGTAAATAAGAACATATCTAATGGTTATTATTGATGATGGTGATTAGAGTATATCAAATCAAAGGCAGGATAATTCTGATTATTGTGAGAATGTTTAAGATTTATCTTTTGTCCTGAGGGTGTCTGGTGAGAATTAATATGGTGCCTCTAATTAGTAATTGTAAGAGCACTGTGAAACCTTCATTGGAGCCTCTAACTAGTAATAATAAGATAAGGTTAGAGTTTTTTTACAAACAAGTCGTGTTTATTATGTAGGAGACTAGGAGTAGCTTATTAAAGCCCTTAGGACTGCTTAGAATCAGATTTTAGGTTAAAATATTCGAGAATCCCACCCCAACGGTTATGATTCTTTTTTAATTGTTTAGGAATTGGACAAGGAAAATAATCGAACTTGGTGCCCATTTGGAACCGCTTATCTAAGAATCGGTTTTAATCTGATCATAATTTTCTGATAAGCTGTGACCTAAAGAAGTTACTGTCTAGGTGTTTGACATTCTTGATTATTGTAGATTCTCCGCTTTGAGCGTAAAATGACATACCCTGAGGATGATGAGAGCTTAATTTTTATTGACTGAGTACTAGCTCAAGTCATGGTAAGATTTTTCTTTTTGTATGTCTAAAGAAGAAATTGTTTCGGCATTTAACACTATCGCATCACCTCTTCTTCAGACTGAATTGATTGTAAGGAAAAAAAATTGTGGTCCTCAACTGTTGTCACCTACGCTAGCGCCGTCCCTATTCGAGTCTCCCCATCCACGGAATCACCACCGCTGCAGGGAATCACTGCCCATCTGCTCCAGCTCAGTCCACGGCGCGCGAGCGGGTGGGAGCAAGGTTATGGGATTCGGCCTGAAATGACTGAATTTTGGTGAAATTTACCCATTTCCATACCGGTCAAAAAAATCAGTCAAATTCAAATTTTATGTTAAATACATAGTTCAAACATGCCTACAAGTTATTATTTTAATATAGAAGTGCAAACCTTTCGAACTATAATTCAATCATTTCATATCCATGCCAACTGATAAAATTGTGGTCAAAATTTAGTCAAATATTAGCTAAATCTGAACATTTTGACTGATCAGAACAAGTGAATTCCAGTTTGAAATTTCCGAGATTCACCCATTTCGGCCATTTTGAAATTTTTGGTGATTTGAATCCCAAAACCCTAGGTGGGGCTCACCGCGAGCGGGAGGGCTAGTGGCGCAGCATTGCGAGTCTTCGTCCGTGGAATCGCCGCTGCTTCGGAGAATTGTAGGTCATCTACTCCAGCTCGGTCCGGCTCGAGAGAGCAGGTGGGGGCACACCACGAGCGAGCGGTAAGCAATGGTGTAGTGTCGTGCGGCCATGGCGGTGCGGACGCTGGTGGTCCTAGGCGAGTGAGCAGGGGAGGCGGCGTCGCGCTGCAGACCCGAGAGGAGGGGTGGATGGAGAAGCACTACTACAACATTCTTTTTCGAGGCAGGCAAAATAGTTTTCCCATGTGGGCAAACAGTCCTCCTGCATGCAAAGGTCTACATTAGTCAGCATTTACAGAGTCAGCAGTAATGCCCGTTTGTGAAAATCAATGTTTTCGCAGGTGAAAACAATTCTTTTATGCGCAAATGATTCATGAAAAAAAAAGAAAAAAGTAAAAAACCCCATGGACAAGCCGCCGAGCACATCCACGCACAGCCGTCCGCCCCGGATCCACCACTGGGGGACACGCCCATCCTCGATCCAGACGTCGGGGACACGGTCGCCTTGGATGTATAGCTGGTTGACGCATCACGTACGACATCTGCCGGCCCGTGACCTCCGTCCGCCCAAAGACCTCACCTGCCCCGCTCGGTGGCATCGCACCGCCCCGAGACCGCCGCCAAGCCGGCATCCGTGCGCACAGCAGGGATCTAGCCACCCGTCGCTGGATCTGGCTTCCGCCACTATATCCAACTTCTCCCACTGCATCCGCCGCATCTGGAGGTGGTGGAGGGGGAGTGGGCCACTGCTGCCGTCAGCGCAGCCACCCACGCTGAGGGAGCGGCCCAGCGCCACCGGATATGGCCGCCTGTCGCTGCATGCGCCCTCTCCGGCCCCATTCCACCACATCTGCAGGTGGTGGAGGGGGAGCGGGCCACCACCACCGCGACGGCCGCTGGGACGGTTCGCCAAGAGAGAGAGTTGAGAGAGGAGAGAGGCCGCCGCATCTAAGAGAGGCGAGAGAGTCAGCCGCATCTGAGAGGCTCTCAAACCCTAACTCAGGCGTATATACGTGGACATAAGTAGTGGGCCTGCTGGGCCTCTGGCCCTTTTACAGAGGCCGGCCTCCACCTCCGCCTCTGTAGATTCATTTTAGGAGGCGGACAATTTTCGACCACCTGCGTAAATTAAATGTCCGCCTCCATAAATCCATTTTATGAGACGGGCAATTGTAAACGCCTGTGTAAATAAGATGACCGCCTCCAAAAATCATAACGTGTTTTAGGAGATGGTTGCGTTTTGTGACCGTGTGCGTTAATGTTTGGGTAGTGTCTCACCAAATCATTTTTATAGTAGTGGGGTGACGGATGGAGAAAAAGCTCATACTGAAAACGCCGGATGCAGTAAGTTCGATTCTTTTCCATCCAATTCCTAATCTATCTAAAAATAATCAAGACTGTTTGGATGGGATACACCCTTGTACTGCATCTGGCGTTTTATGAAAAAAAAACTTCGGGTACATTACACCAAAATATTTCATCTTTTCGTCTTTTCTAAAAATATATTTCTATAGGCTGATGGTTTTGAAAACCATTTTAGAGACTGTTTTAGATAGAGCCGTCTCTTCTAGAAAATAGAGGTGTTGCTTAAAAATCAATTTTATAGTGTGCATGGAGATGTTTGAGAGTTTGACTATGACCTGTTTATTTTACTCTTCTCAACACAAACCTTGGCCGAACTTTATAATGCAGGGTCACGTCCAACCATAGTGGTGAGGTTTTAGAGGTGTTTTTGCATATCTATCTACAGTCTTCATCTTGGTCAGCAGCGCCTGGGTATCTAGACGCACAGCCCGGCATTCCCGACGGCGAAATCGTCGTACTCGGGCGAGAACACCACTTGCTCGGCGTGCTCCACCACCGTGTCCATGGCCCGCTCCCTGAGCGCTGCGCTAGAGCTCAGCTCGGTGACCTCCAGCGTGGGCAGCACGTTGGAGGCGTCCACAGCCGCGCCTCGCGGGCCCGCCACAGAAACTGCACGTCGTACTTGCCGGCCGCCACGAGGAGCGCATGCAGCTGCCGCTCCTCCGCCCGAGACCTGCTGGACCGGGAGGCCGTTGCCGCCGCCGCCGCCATCTTCCTCCAGCGCGCTGGTGTAGAGGACAAGCTCGTCGTGGGTCAGCTCCAGGAAGGAGATGGCATCGCCGACGGGGGCCTTGCAGCGCTCGTCGGCGGCCAGCATGTGGCGGAACACCTCCGACCTCGCGGCCTGCATGCATGCATGTGCATCAGATCAGACGTGAGAGGCTAAATAACTGATGGGCTGGTTGGGCTTCGTTTGAAATGCATACAGGGAATGAAATATAGGCCCACTTGTTTGCATCCAGTAGGCATATCATATTTCTGCCTAAAAGGCCCACTCACTTACCAGGATGGCTTGGTGGGCCGAGATTGAGGGCCCAGTGCCCGGTTTCATGACGATGTCGGTGTGGACTCCCTCCTTCCATGCCATCGCCAGGCCCTGCGCGAGGAAGGCAGCTCTGTGGCTGTGGTGTGGTGGGCCTCCTCCTCCCTGCCTCTCGTCTCCTTCACCTGCTCTGCTCCCGCGCTCCCCTTATCCCCTGCATTGGTTGGTTCAGAAAACGAACTAAATTCTGTTTGGAAAAAAAATTATCTCTGATTTCAGTGTCATTTTGTTATCTACTACTACTTTACACTTTGAGCATGGATTGTAAGGCAGAAATCATTTCGGTAATCAAAATTAAAGTAGTCTTGGTACTATTCAGGTTTTCATATTGGATTTTCTAAAAATGAGAAATGGCAGGGTCAGAGAAAGAGTTGAACGCCCCTACTGAAAAGACACCAAAATTAAACATACTGAGAATGGGCGAGGATCAAGGAAAATCCACTGTGCACTGCATTGCTGAGATCTTTGCTGCAAAAGCTTAGGGATTTCTCAACCGTATGTTCTAATAACACGTCACGAGCGTAAAAGGCCGTGCGGGGGACAAGTGCTGAACAAGCTGCTGCTGCTGCTTTTGTAAAAGTATAAGCATATCTGATGGTTAGCTTTGCTTTCTCTGCCGGTTCAGAAGAAGGATTACGAGGTTGCTACGCTAGCTAGAAAATAAAATTTTTCGACCTTATAAATTAGGATCTACTGCTAGTTACAGGTTACGAGATTACCACTAGACGTGCAAGTGCAGCGAAAGACGACTCGATGTAGTCGTACGCGTCGCAGCAGGCAGTGCAGTTGCATGGTCGTCCGTCACCTCAATCCCCTCGCGCGGTTCGTCCCAGTGCTCCAGATGCAGCACCTCCGAGGAATCCCACACGTGCAGGGAAGAAGCGATGCGTCTCCGGACTGCTAGGTCCGCGAGGAGCAGAAGGCGCGAGCGTGGGAAGGGCGACGGCGGCTGCCAAAGGCGTGTGTATATCACCCTGACCGCGCCCCTACCCCTTGCTTATATAGGCGTCCCCAATGAGCTCACGAATTGGAGGCCCATTAGTAACCCTAAACCTTGTCTAATTCGGGTCCAACCCGAATTAGGCTTCCAGCCCCTTAAGCGTGCGACCCTGTGGGTTCACGCACACATTGACATGGGCTGAGTACTCCTACTCGTCCAATAGTTGACAGCGGCCTCTAGTAAGGCGTGACAACTCCTATGTGCACGCAAAGATCATATCAGACGAACCACTACGACCACATACAAGTTATTCCCTTTCCCTCTCGATATATGGTTTAACTCGTGGGTTAACACTTAACCCAAGCACGGCCATGCATTTGTTGATCCAATCACTTGAGTGATCCAGTGATATCTCTCTCGCGTAGAGAGGGGCAAATTCCATCTTGATTGTCTATGTCTCATAGCATGCTTCCCGACCACCTGAAGACCACCTTTATAACTACCCAGTTATGGAGCAGCGTTTGATGGTCCCTAAATAGGCCGTTTCACATCTTGAGTATATACCACAATCTTAGGTCTAAGGACATAATGTACATGACGTCAATAGAGACTTTCTCATGTCGGGTCAGTCCAGCCTACATGTCTCACATGTGCCCACATTATTAGTTTGACATCTCCATGTCCATAACTTGTGAAACATAGCCATCAACTAATACATGTGCTGGTCTAATATTCAAGTGTGTTCTTACAAGAACGCCGACCAGGAACAACTTTAGAATAACCATTCAAGTAATTGAGTTCCACAAACAATTCACATAATCACCAATCAATATAAGTTGTCTATAATGGATATTCAATGAACACTTTATTAATCATGGATATAATCGGAATATCATCATCTACATGATTGGCTCTAAGGTATATTCTCAACAGTCTCCCACTTGCACTAGAGTTAATCTCTTAGAAGTCTAATCCCCATAGACCTCATGTGCGCCTCATGCTTAGGCTGTGGAAGAGCCTTTGTCAAAGGATCTGCTATATTTAAATCCATATGTATTTTGCACAATTTGATCTCTTCTCGTTTCACAAACTCTCGAATGAGATAAAACTTTCAGAGTACATGTTTGTTCTTCTGGTGATCCCTAGGCTGCTTAGCCTGTGCAATCGCCCCATTATTATCACAATGTAAATTCAATGGGTCTGACGCATTCGGAAACACACCAAGCTCAATGAGGAACCTCCTCAACCAAACACCTTCCTTTGCAGCGCCAGAAGCTGCAATGTACTCGGCTTCTGCTGTAGAATAGGACACTGTCTCCTGCTTAGAACTTTTTCAGTTAACTGCACCACCATTTATTGTAAACACAAAACCTGATTGAGATAGTGAGTCATCCCCGTCGGTTTGGAAGCTAGCATCAGTGTAACCGTTTACAACGAGCTCCTCCTCACCTCCATAGATTAGGAACACATCCTTAGTCCTTCGTAAGTACTTAGGATGTTCTTAACAAGCATCCAGTGAGGTTCACCTGGATTAGCTTGGTACCTGCTCGCAACACTTAGAGCATATGAGACATCTGGGCGAGTACATATCATGGCATACATGATGGAACCAACGGCCGAAGCATATGGAACCTTACTCATGCGGTTGCGCTCTTCATCTGATGAAGGACACTGCTTGTCACTAAAGTGCATACCATGTGACATAGGCAAGAACCCTTTCTTGGACTGTTCCATGTTGAACCGTTTCAACACCATGTCAATGTACGTGTCTTGGCTTAATCCTATTAGCCTTCTCGACCTATCTCTATAGATCTTGATTCCCAAGATGTATGCTGCTTCTCCTAAATCCTTCATAAAAAACTATTATTCAGTGAAGTCTTTACAGATTGCAACATAGGAATATCATTCCCAATCAATAGCATGTCATCCACATACAAGATTAGAAACACAATAGCGCTCCCACTTACCTTTTGGTAAACACAACGTTCTTCTTCATTCTGATGGAAGCCAAACCCTTTGACTACCTCATCAAAATGAATATGCTAATTCTGAGATGCTTGCTTTAACCCATAAATAGATTTCTTAAGTTTGTATATCTTTCAAGCATTATTAGGATCAATAAAATCTTCGGGCTGTATCATATACACGTCCTCTTCTAAATACCCATTTAGAAAGGTTGTTTTAACATCCATCTGCCATATCTCATAATTGAAATATGCAGCAATTGCTAGAGTGATCCGAATAGATTTAAGCATCGCTACCGACGAGAACGTCTCGTCATAGTCAATTCCTTGAACTTGCCGAAAACCTTTTGCGACAAGTCGAGCTTTATAGACGTGAACATTTCTGTCCATATCCTTCTTCTTAAAGATCCATTTGCTCTCTATGGGTCTAACCCCATCAGGCGGGTCAACCAAGTTCCAAACTTGATTGTCTCCCATGGAATCTATCTCGGATCTCATGGCACTTTGCCATTTCTCAGAATCTGGATCCATCATAGCTTTCACGTAATCCACAGGTTCGTCATCATCTAACAATAACAAATCCCCATGCAATGCGTGAAGTCTCGCTGATCTTCGAGGGGCAGTGTCTCCACTGCCACGGGTGTCTCAACTTGCTCTGCTACATTAGCATCACTCGTAGAGTCAGTCCCTACTGGCTCATCTTGAACTTCTTCAAGATACACCTTTTGTCCATTCTTTTCTTTTTTGAGAAACTCTTTCTCTAAGAAAACACCATTTCGAGTAACAAACACGTCGCTCAGACACACCGTTTCTCTGAGGCGTTTCGGATGGCGTAAGCTGTGGAACAATTCCACAACTCTTAAGATGATTACTAAACTCGTGACTTAGATATTCGCCTCCACGATCAGATCGCAAGGCCTTGATCTTCTTGCCACATTGATTCTCTACTTCATTCTAAAATTCTTTGAACTTTTCAAATATTTCAGACATATGCTTCATTAGGTAGACATATCCATATCTACTAAAGTCATCAGTAAAAGTTATGAAGTATTGAAATCCGCCTCTAGCTGTCGTGCTCATTGGTCCACATACATCAGTATGTACAAGTTCCAACAAGTTAGATGCCCTCTCAGGAAATTCTTTGAATGGCGCCTTGGTCATCTTGCCTAGCAAGCAAGCTTCACATGTCTCGTATGATTCAAAATTAAACGAAGTTAGAAGACCATCATCATGGAGCCTCTTCATGCGATTTTCACTTATATGACCCAAAAGACAATGCCACATATAGGTACGACTTAACTCATTAAGCCGAGGCTGTTTAGCACTAACATTACAGACAGGTGCATCATCAAGATTTAAAATAAATAACCCATTCACAATGGATGCAAAAGCCACAAACACATCATTCTTTGAGATCACACAACCATTGTCTTTACTCGCAAATGAATAACCATCCTTCATCAAGTATGAAGGTGATACAATGTTTTGACTTAAACTAGGAACAAAATAACAATTATTCAATTCCAAAATAAATTCTGACGGCAAGGGAAGTTGCATCGTCCCGACGTTCAATGCAGCAACTCTTGCATTATTGCCCACGCGGAAATCAACTTCTCCTTTCTCCACGCTTCTACATCTTATCATTCCCTGCATCGTATTACAAATATGAACAACCGATCCGGTATCAAATACCTAAGAATTGATATAAGAGTTAGCGAGAAAAATGTCTGTAACATGAACAACAAGAGTACAAGTAGTAGCAGTACCTTTACCGCCGCCATCCTTCTCTAAGGACGCCAAGTACTCCTTGCACTTTCTTTTCTAGTGATCTTTTCCCTTACAATAAAAGCAATCTGAATTTGTAGATGGTCCAGCCTTGGCAGCAGATGGGTTTGGCTTAGAGATCTCATCTTTAGCCTTGCCCTTCTTCCTCCAAGAATTGCCCTTCCTCTTAAAACGAGGTCGGTTCTGGATCGCCAACACTTGGCTACTGCCGGCACCTTTCTTGATGTCGGCCTCTGCTGTTTTTAGCATGCCACACAGTTCATTCAAGCCCCTCTCCGCTCCATGCATATGGTAGTTCGAGATGACGTTTCCATAGCTGGTCAAAAGTGATGCAAGAATAAAATCAGTAGCCAACTCTTGGCCTATTGGGAAGCCTAGCTTCTCCAACCTCTGAGTGTAACCAACCATCTTGATTATATGTGGACCAACAGCTGCGCCCTCTGCTAGCTTGGTTTCTGCAAGCGCCTTAGAGACATTGAACCTTTCAGTCCACGCTTGAGTTTGGAACATATCTTCAAGCTCTACGATCATATCGTTCGTTGAATAATTGTTGTCGAACTACATCTGCAGATCAGGTTCCATACAAGCAAGCATGAGGCAACTCACATCAAGATCCACTTCACATGCTTTTTTGTAAGCATTTTTCTCAGCAGCAGTTACATTTTCATCAGGCTCATCTGGTAATGGGGTGTCTAGAATTTCTTCTTTTTTCTCAGCCCTGAGAATAATTCTCAGGTTGCGGATCCAATCCGCGTAATTTGTTCTATTCAACTTATCTTTCTCAAGAATTATACGCAAAGAAAATGGTTGATTGTGAGCGGCCATCTACAAAAAAAGTAACACAAAATACTAAGACAATGTATCCATGAAAGAGTAAATAAAATCTACTCCCACTAAAATCAATATCCCTCTATTGATACTTAGTGATTCAAGACCCACAACTAACAAGTCAACTAATGAGCTTTAGCATCACCGCTAGAAGACATGGTAGATCGGTAAGCAACACTTTGCTAATCATATCACATATGACTCTCGTTGTTGGGCAGCATCTCTATGCTATACTCAACCTACCCATGCTCCAAGGTCCCTAACCATTAGGATGACCTTGTTTAAGTAACCAAACCTTCTTGCAGTAAGTATCCGATATGAACCTGCCTAGTCGAGGAAAACCAGTGGCACCCTAATTTCATAGACCCACCACTGATTGTACAAGACTTATGACAGTGCAAGGTTTGGGGAAGCATTTAACTTAAACATTGCTGAGGGATCGTTCTACTTTACTACCGCACTCATGTAGATAAAAACATAATAACATGTGAAAGTAGAAAATAGTAAGAATGGCATAACACAGACATGACTTGGTATAGCCCATTATTCCTTTGGGGATCTTCATCTCCATCAATCTGTGCATCACGGCGATCTCCATCTCCATGATTCGAGTATGCCATCCTTCAGTGATGATTCCGCCAAGACTAGCTACTACTAGCGCAAGTAAAATGAAATTACATAGTCGCGGATAGATCATCACAGATTGGCACACAAGCCATTACATTAATTTTGACAATATGTATGTAGCTCCTGCCCATATTGTCCTCATGACGTGCAAGCAATGAATTAAATATATACATGCATCACATACACATAAGGGCTATACCAGTCATCAATACCTGTAAAATAGAGTTATCCGAATCCGACGTCTAATTTTGCAACACAGAAAACTATATTTTCCAAGCCTTATTTCACAATTCTAATTTTGCCAAATGCAGCGAAACGGTAGAGAACCAGATGTAAAATTTCGTTCTCTATGATTTTCATTTAGAGTTCATCTCAATCCGAGTTACGGTTCAAAAGTTATGGCTGTTTTACCGAACAGCACTTTTCTCGACAAACCGGCGCCCGGCAGTAAATTCCATCTACCACCGCCGCGCATCATATGCGCTTGGCACTTGACCTAGGGTTCAATTCGATCAATCTGATTGATCTCTAACTCGCCATGACTAGATTTACATGAATCACTTAACTCGGATGGCGGAATTCCGACCGGTACGAGTAGATCGTTTCAAGACCAACACGGCAAGATGACGAACCAAGGTTAGAGACTCATATACAACCACGCATATCACCATATGTACAAAACCGAACCTATAACGAGGTAGTAACGGCTCCGATACCACTGATGAGTTATGAGATTGCTACGCTAGCCAGAAAACAATTTTCGACCTTATAAATCAGGATCGTCAATCAATACAAGTTATCTATAATGGATATTCAATGAACACTTTATTAATCATGGATACAATCGGAATATCATCATCTATATGATTGGCTCTATGGCATATTTCCAACACTGCTTTTGTTGTAGGCAGAGTATGAGTGGCAATGCCAAAGATCAGACGACAGCCTCGACCGAGTTTTCAACCCAGTATACCCCTTCTGCGTTCAAGCACACCACACGTTGCTTCTGGGCCAATGCATGCGATTTTGGTACGCCAAAGAAAAAAGGTTTGTGCCTCTTTGCTTGCGTGGCGTGGGCCATTTGGAAAATCCGGAAGAAATGGAGATTGAAAAAAGATGATGCCTTGGAACCCCCTCTGAAAATCCTATACTTGCCACTATCTTCTGTTTAATTGGTGGCGAATGTTCAAGGAGAAATACACGACGGTGGGCTTACTCCTTAAAAAAAACCGACGGTGGACAAGCTAAGGTGATCGATTGCACAGTCGATTGGCTGCATGACTTCTGGCATCTGACGATCAGCTCTTCAGATGTTGGAGAGCTCGGTCAGGCTGGCTTTTGGGGCCTGACAACCTGCTCTCTCTCTCTCTCTCCCGGGCCTCGATTCCTCGATGGAAAGGCTGGGCTGCCCGGTGGTGGTCTGCTCATCTCTGGCCGCTGAACTGATTGTGGCTGTGGATCGACGGAGGACGCCACCAAAGTCAACAATGCAGCGATTCGGCTACGGAGAAACTCGAGTCGTCGATCCAAATCACTGCAACGGCACTGGCCTACTAAGCCCAATAAGTCTCAAAGCCCGAAAACCAACGACTTGGGTTGTTGTGTTTGGGCCATAGGCCCACCTCCTCAACAATCCGCAAAGTCGAGCCTTCCCTTGCCCAAACACAAACACTAGCGGAGCCAAGCCCTTTTTGGGGGTTAGCCGAACCCAACGAATTCTCAAAATTCCTTAATAAATCGTTTAAATTTCTAGCTTAAGTCTATCGTTTAGTGGAGTTGACCCCGACGCCATTTCTGGCTGCCTTCGCCAGCATCTCCAACCTTCCTTCTCCTTCCTGGGCAAAGCCTTCTTCAATGAGCTTTTTAGTTGTATGGTCCTGAAAAATTGCCTCTATCACTACAGCATGGCTCAATTTACACGGCATTTAAAAAAGCCTTCAAAAGTGCTCAAAAATGCCTTGAAAGAGCTTTTCAGGCATTCTACAAAATGCCGGCTATAACCTGGACGCAAAAGAGCTTTGTGGTATTTTTTCGAGGGATTTTGGTATTTCTACCCCTATTCTAAAGCTTAATGATAATTTTACCTTTTTTTTCTTAACTTTATGATTTTGCCCTCGTTTTTTTTTTCATCTGAAGCAGCCGTTTGTCCCTACGTGTAACACCGTTCCTACTGATTGGATTAAATGGCAAAAAAAATAATTTGGAAAAGAAAAGAAATGTTGACCAAATGACAGCACTCCCCCTCCTACTTTCAATCGCACAATAGCCGAAGAGGCACACCGAAGCAAAATGCACCGGCCTCCGTTTTCTCCTTCCGATTCGCGAGCTAGGGTTACGGCGGTTCATGGCGGCGAGGTCTGCACGTCGCCCTTCCCCTCCCCCTCGGCTCGTGCTCCAGCTCGCGCCGACGGCGTCCTCGTGCTGCTCCGTGACGATCTGCCGCGGTCTTCCTCGGCGCGCGCTCTCCTCTCCCACGAATTCGTCAGCCTGCTAAGGTAGGACCGTAAGAGGCCCCGACCTATCAATCGATTCATCAATCCATTTCTAATCCGGAGTAGAGTCGGGCGGGTGCATGCACCGGTGCGGTGCGGCTAACTTGGGCTGGAGCCGTGATTGTGATTGCGATTCCCTTTGTTGTATGACACACGCTAGCTGTTCGACGAAACTCCTGTGGAGTGAGTAGTGACAGAGCACTAGGGCACCGGTGCTTGTGTATATTGGATTGGATTGTAAATCTAAAGCATAAGGTCAACCTTGTTCATTTACTTTTAGTCAGTGTATTGCTGTTCATATTTCAAGAAGTAAATGCACGATGATTCTATGTCTATCTGACTGCTGGGTGTGACCTGCTGAAACAGATAGCAGTGCTGAACTGCAGAAGACAGCTGTGCTCAGGCACCGAAATCATCAGATTTGAAATCTTAAATGGAAGTGAGTCGTCCAATTGGTGAAATCATGACAAGGAAGCAATGCTCAAATTTTAAATATAGTTCTCAAAATAGGGGTAAAAACATAAAGCATATAATAAAATAAGGGCAAAAATGCATGGGCAAAGTTGTCCGTTTGCCTAAAAGTTAACACCGTTAGAGGATGTTAACTGAGCAGGGGTAAAGTTTAACTTCGTTTCAAAATTCCAGGGATAAAATTACAAAATTAAAAAAACGAGGGCAAAATCAAAAATAGGGATAAAAATGCTCAAGCCCCCTTTTTCAAAATGCCTTTAAATATAAATATATAGAGGTGTTTTCTAGATGCCTCAAATACTTTTGGAGGCATTTTCTAGTTGCCTCAGATACTTTTTGGAGGCGTTCTATACATGGCCTTCAAACAGTGGTTGAGGCATTATTGGTTGAGGCATTATTAAAAATGCCTCCAAAACCAAGTTGTACAAGCTAAATTGCTACCAATATCAAATCGGCACAACCCAGTATCAAATAGGCACAATCCATTCAAGAGCCAAAAAAAAAACCTGTGGGTATATACAAATGTTGCATGCAAAACCAACAATAATACCATATACAGACTAAAAGCATGTGGACAAAAGCACATCACAGCTATATACATATGTATGTATCAATTCAACTAACTATATATATTGTGTCACTAGCAGCAGATGAGAATGATCCTTCACTGCAAAGGACAATTTTGAAAGAATCAGCAACGAATTCCTAATAATTTTGCACGACATAAGAACAATGAGGAATCAGGGGCCTAGACCCATTCAGACATAGTTACAAAAGTAGATCATCCAATACCAGGTGGCAGAGAATTTTACCTTGAGTTGTACTCCCAGCTCCTCTGCCCTCTCAAACTGCGAGCATATACAGAAATAACAATGCACAGCAAAGGTAATAGACACTTTGCCAAAACCACTATAGGGTGAAGTTAAACCAAAGCAAGATTGTTAGGATCACTCTTCATGGAGCATCTGGTTTTCCATCTTCCACAAGGAACATTCGCTCAGCTCTCACTCTCCCATATACTGCATTTGTCAAGACAAATCAATATAACATAGAGATTGCATACAATCAAAGGCGACAGCGTGCACCAAAAAGGTACTAGCATGGATGGATAGCAAGGTTGTCTATACTAACATGGTCATACAAAACCATGTTGACATAAAAAAAATGGCATTGGGTCGGTGAAGAACCAATATAACCAACATGGTCATACAAAACCATGTTGACATAAAAAAAAAAGGGCATCGGTTTTGGATAGAACAGCAAGTGATTAGGCAGTAAACATAATTTGATTAATCCTTTTTGCACTATTTTCTGAGCATAGCACTACCAAGTAGCAAAGACACAATTTAGAGAACACTTGATTTCTTCATAATTTGATTAAGTTATTGACTGCCTTATATGCACTGAGCATTAAGGGGCTAGGGTTTCGAATTAGCACATCCAAGGAGGGGATTATGCAGATCCCAGTCAAACCAAAGTTTATTCCCCAATTTGGCGAAACCCTAGCCCACGAATTTTTGCAAACGAACCCTAAATCTCTACTGAGCTGGGCGCCATGGATAATTTTACCTTAGTCGGCGTCATCGTTGCCTTCAGGTTTGCCGGGTGGCCGAACTGCTGCTATTGTCGCGGATCAGGATTCAGCAAGCCGCCCGAGTCGTCTTCTCGACGGCTGATGGGGAGCCGCTGGACGGAGGCACGTGCGGCCTCGTCCGCGCATGCAGTCCGGCAAGTGGCCCCGCGCCTGCGACACCTCCGCTCCCGTCCTCATGCGTCCGTCATCTGCGTCGCCGTCAGCTCGATGGCGACTACTCGCATGCTGTGAGGGTTGCGAGCCTTCGCGAGGAGAGAGATCCGGGACAGGGCGTGGAGGCGATGCAGCGGTGGGGCGAGCAGAGGAAGTGATGCAGCGCGGTGGGGCGAGCAGAGGAGGCGATGCGGATGTGGAGGGCGGAGGCGGCAACGGCCACGAACGGAGGGCACGAGGGGGCGCGGCAGGTGGAGGTGGAGGTGAATGAGCTGCATGCTTTTCATTTTTTTTCTGTGTCATGACTTGATGTGGAAATATACGAAGGGGCAGGCTCGGTCCTGGTGAGTGGACTAAAGAAGGCGTTTTGGCAAAATGCCGCCGATTGCTATAGTTTAGAAGGCATTTCGGCAAAACGCCTTTTGAAAATAGAGTTTATAGCGGCGTTTTCATAAAAATGCCTTTATATATTTAGAAACTAAGGCACTTTGACAAAATGCCTTTAACAAAATGTCTTCTATTAACGACATGCTGTAGTGTATCTTGTATGGTTGAATTTTTTTGAACTTACTTGTATGACCCTAAAAGGAAAGTTTCTTAACTCTATGGCCTTCCGTCCGTTTTTTTTTTTTTTGACGGTGTTACGTCCAGGGTGAACCGACAAATATAACCCTAGTGGGAAAAAAATAAAAAAAGCAGAGTTTACAGTAGTTGACTTGCACTGTACAAAAATCCACGGAATTCAATGAGTGCACAAGACGTGTCTGACGGATTGAACGCGCCGAGGAAAACGACACTGACGACACGCACGTCACAACTCGAGAGACACACACGAGCAGGGTACGTTTATGATAAACCCGTTTATCCGACGATCCACGTGGCCTGCTCACAAATTTTGTTTTTAATTGAAGAAAGAAACGGAGGGAGAGAGAGAAAGAGGATCCCAAATCCCAATCTATTGAGCTGCATGCAGAAACCGCTGGGAACGAAGAAGCAGAGGCCTTAATTAACGTACCGAGCGAGACGTGATGATGGAGGTCACTAATCCGCGGCGCGTAGGGGTATGTGTCCCAACGAACTGATACAAGGTCACGTAGGTTTTTAGAGGTGTTTCCGCCTATCTGTCTACAGTCTTCATCTTGGCCAGCAGCGCCCGGGTGATCTCGACGCACAGCCCGGCGTTCCTGACGGCGAAGCCCTCGTACTCGGGCGAGAACACCACCTGTTCGGCATGCTCCACCACCGTGTCCATGGCGCGCTCCCTGAGCGCCGCGCTGGAGCTCAGCTCCGCGACCTCCAGCGTGCGCAGCGCGTTGGAGGCGTTCACGGCCGCCTCCAGCCGCGCCTCGCAGCCCCGCCGCAGGAACGGCACGTCGTACTTGTCGGCCGCCACCAGGAGCGCGTGCAGCTGGCGCTCCTCCGGGACCAGCACCGGGAGGCCGCCGCCGCCGCCGCCGTCGTCCTCGTCCTCCAGCGCGCCGGTGTAGAGGAAGGCGAGGAAGAGGGCGAGCTCGTCGTGGGTCAGCTCCGGCAGGGAGATGACGTCGCCGGCGGGGGCCTTGCAGCGCTCGTCGGCGGCCAGCATGTGGCGGTACACCTCCGACCTCGCGGCCTGCATGCGTGCGTGTGCACCAGATCAGACGTGAGATTAATTATCGCGTGGGCTGGCTGGGCTTCGTTTGCAGGGAACGAAATGAAGGCCCACTTGTTCGCAACTAGTAAGCCAACGTATTGCTGTCTAAAAATTAAAGCCCACTCACTTACCAGGACGGCTTTGTGGGCTGGAATTGGGGGCCCGGTGCCCGGTTTCACGACGATGTCGGTGTGGACTCCCTCCTTCCACGCCATCGCCAGGCCCTGCGCGAGGAAGACAGCTCGCTGGTGGGCCTCCTCCTCCCGGCCTCTCATCTCCTTCACCTGCTCCCACGCGTCCCTCATCCCCTGCATTGGTTGTTGGTTGGTTGAGAAAACGAACTGAACTCTGTCTGGCGCATAAAATCACCTCTGATTTCGTTGTCAAAATCTTGTTGCCTACTACTCCGTATTACTTTGACACTTTGTGCATAGATTGTAAGGCAGAAATGAATTCATTATTTACATGTTGGTAGTCTTGGTATTAGTCAGGCTTTCATATTGGATTCTTTACAAATGAGAAATTGCAGGGCTACTGAAAAAGTCACCAAAATTGAACGTACTGAGAATGAGCAAGAATCATGGGAAAAAAAATCCACTCTGCAGTGCTGAGGTTTTTGGCTGCAAAACCTGAGAATTTTACATTCTAATAACACGACACAAGCCTAAAAGGCGGTCGCTGAAAGACCTGTAACTAATAGCTTTATAAAGACCCGTTAACATCCGGGAAGTCACTTTTTACAGAACCTTTCTATTCTATTGAAGCATGCATGCAGCATACGTCGTCCCGAGATTGTAACATTCAGCTAACTAGAATTCAGGTATATGCTATCAACCCAAACGTATTTATTTTATTATTACGACAAACAATAGTGTTGGTTCAGAAGATTCAGATGTGTAATTACAGCAGTATGAAAATTCGACGAGGATTATAGTAAATCTTTTTTTTTTCAATCACGTCCGTCCCTGGACGTGTATTTCATTATAGTAAAATATTCAACCAGAATTCAGAAACGGTAAGGAACTGATTAGGCGGGGAAAGAATTCGTGCGTACCTTGGTTGGCCTGTCAGGCTTCATCACGGACACTCTGGACTTGAGAACAGAGCCATGGCTGCCCTCTTCTTGCTGCTGCTCATCATCATCCTTGTTCAGAAACCCGATGATGGCCTTGGCGCCCTCATGGCAAGGAGCACAAATGGCGTTCCTCGGGAGCCTGTACACGCCCGCCATGGGGCTGCAGATGCAGCAGTCCATGCCTCCTCTCCTCGCCTTGCTTGTCTCGGGTGCTCTGCAATGTTGCTAACAGCAAGCTGGTCGCCATGGCCTTGCGTCGGGTGAGGATTATAAGAACGAAGGAATGGCAACTGCAGGAAGCTGGAAGCAGGATGGTGTGTGTGCTCCGATATCTTTTTCTAGAACTGGTACGCGGTGGTTGCTGACTGAGACAATCAGGGAATTTAAAATTCTCCTGCTTTTCATAAATGTGTTGTGTGTAGCCCATGAATGTAGTCGGTATGTGGTGGACACCCTTTCTGTGTGTGCCAACTAGTACATTGACTAAACTGACCTCGCTTGTCCGGGTACCTCTTCTCTTTTTTTTTTTTTCCCCAGTTCAGATGGAATGGAATGATTATATAGGGATCGACAAAAGATTATAACTAGTACAACAACTAATCATCATGCAAAGTGTACGAGCAGACATTGTCTTTCTGGATTATTTCACACTTTTAGTGCAAGCTTAGGTACAATTGTCCATTGTTGGCCAAGCTAAGCCAACTGCTGTGTACCTAATGGACAGGACTGCAGAAACGTAGAGGGTACGTTGTTGTACCAAAGACGACCTTTTAAGACATACTTAGTGCAGATGAAATTCTTGGTTGACTCCGAATTAAGTATTCACAGATAAGACTACTCTCGGCCACTTTTAGCTATTTCTCTATATATTGAAGTGGCAACTGAGGTAAACATTACAAGATAGAAGGAATGTGAAATCCAAATTGTCAAATGAAAATGCTGTGGCATACAAAAAACTTTTAGCTGCTGGAAGGACAGTACGGTCTTTTCCTCTCATCAGCATGCCTATAATCAAGTAGACATGCCAGAATTAAATTGAGATAAAATGATGTGGATATATGATTGCATGATTATAAAAATCAATGAAAGAGAAGCTAAGGATAATCATGGACCAGCAGTAGGTTGCTTGAGAGGGACTTTGCAACCAAAAAGAATAGACTTTCGTTGGGGGAAACGAAAGATAGATGTTGGAGGCTTGGAGGGTGGCACGGCTTAACCTAAATAACGCTTTCATAACAAGCAGGCTGGCTGTGTGTTAACCACTATCCTCCCACTAATCCGACATGTGGGTCCTCGCTCGGTCTCTTTCAAGTCATACCGCGCATGAACGTACTGCTGTCATAGTAGGGAGAAAAGGGATGAGATTGTTTTTTCTCTCAAAAGTAGCTAAGGGGATAAAAAGGAAAAATTGAACACGAGTTTTAGTTTTTTTTATATAAAAGAAAGAAAAGGAAAAGAAAGCTACCATACTTACTAGCATACTTACTAATCATTAGTGTAATAATCAGTGTCCCAGTGGGGAAAACATAAAGGGGGTAATCATGATCATGAAAGTAATGAAGTCGTAAAGGCAATTGGAGTGAGGACATTCCGTGTTGATGCATCTGTTAATTCAAATAACGACGACGAGGATTTGTTGGGTTGGTTGGTTACTTCATAATAGTCGTTCCCGTAAGTTGCATGGCAATATAATCTCTATCTTCATTCTGTAATTCTCAACCTAATACTAAAGATCTAGCGGAACATTTCTTTCAATCCGCTATTTTTTCCCCTTCTCAACCTTTAATTCGTTCGGCCTGCCTTTTTATTCCCCAAACTGTCATCTATATCCCGGATGTAACATAGATTCACGTATGATGTTTGCTAGTTAGCGACAAACATATATATGCATACACAATGTAACAAGTGTCGTCTAATATTGTTTTTCATTTGCTCTTCCTTGATAGGGATCGATATATAGATGCATGGAAGCATCTCAATGCGGATGGCTCCCTTTGACCAACTCTCCTTTGTATATCGTGCTCATATCCTTACGGCTGCATATATACACATGATGAGTGCAAGTGGTTTTTTTTTTTTTTTTTTTTTTTTTTTTTTTTTTTTTTGAGGAACGAGAGCATGTGATTTTGTGGCAATAAACAGTTCTCGTGGACCACGTCGTCGCCGGCCCAGTAATGAGTTGAGCGAATCAGCAGCAGGGTAGGGAAGTGAACCACATGGGCTTTGTCCTCGGTTTATGGGCCATGTGAAAATGGAAGTCTGGTACTTGCCGCTCTGGGCCACATTCACGGCGCTGGGCCGCCGCTGGCCTTCATCCAAATCTGACACGTGTGCGCCTCTCAAACAGACAATGAGACACGTGTGAAGAGTGGACCTGGCCGTCCTGTCGGAATGGGAAAGAAGAAGAAATGTTTTCTACTAGAAAAGAACAATAGAAGGAGGGAGGTGGAAAAGTATATGCCTCAAGCTCTTGCAATAATTAATTACTAATGTGCTAAAAAGTAATTAATTACTGTAACTCAAAAGGCAGTAATCACACACACAGTACAAACAGCTGCATCACATTCACCATAATGTGTTTTTTTTTTTTGAGAAGAATACAAGAAGATAATTGTCGTCATCATCGTGACCATTCAATCAATAAGATGAAATGGTACAAGCTAAGTAGTACTAGTACAGGAGAAGAAGAATCGAAGGCAACAAGCAGCAGCCGGATAGCAAGCCATGGAAATCCAAGAGCGCTGCTGCTGTATCGTCGTCTCCGGAATAGCAAACCAACAAGAGAAAACCATGGGCAACTCCGATGGATGCCGCCGGCCAGCCGGACGGAAACGAAACCACGGGCCAGCCGTCTTAGCTGGATGGACTAGGATGAGGATTAGGTTAACCACCAGCCAATTATTGCTACTAATTATTTATTCTTGCTTGTTTGTTTCTTCCTCTGTCTTCTCGCTGCAAGTGAATGTGAAGGTGAGAGCTACTGCGCCGGCCGGCGCTCCTACCAGCTCCAGCGCTCGTTCTCGTTGCCGTCGGCGTCGGTGGCCGGCGGCAGCTGCGAGTAGAAGCCGAAGTCCAGGTCCTCCTGCTGCTGCCGCTTGTCGCTGCTCTTGCCGTAGTAGTGGTGCGCGAGCGCGGCTCCGCCGAGGACGGCGAGCGTGAGCGCCTGCGCGTGCATCCTGGCGTGGATGAGCCGCATGCCCGTCGCCCGCGCCGGCGTGCGCCGCCGGCTGTATGCCACCGACGCGCCCACCGCTGTCGCCCACACGGCCCCTGCACGCACGCACAGCAGAACAACAGAATCTCAGTGAATGAACGAACGATGAGGAATCTAAGCTACTAGCTTTGAGCCTTTCTTTGATTTGACTGCACCGATCTGATCTGATCTGAAATTCTCAACTGAACTGAGACGGGGATCGGAAAACACAGAGAAATATAAGTGACTGGACGGACGAGGAGGACTCCTCACCGATGGTTGAGAGCTTGTGCTCCTCCACCCACGACTGCAGCGACGAGCTCATCCTCTCCGTCTCGCTCTCTCTTGCTCCCTGGATTCGACGACGGTCCTCTACGTGCTGATGGCCACCGGACGGACGGCTGGATCGATGGGACTCCGGGGAAAGGATCAACCAAAGCGACGAGACGGCCTCCTGTGCTTGGATATTGGATTTGGTCGACTGATTGATTGATTGCAGGGATGGATGGGGTTTGCTGGAGGCAGCTGACCTACTTATAGCTGACGAGAGTGGAGAGAGTGTGTGTGTGTTCAAGCACCCTGCCTGGCCATGGAAAAGGGGGGAAACGGGCGGAGACGACGACGAAACCAGAGGCTGCCCCGCCCGCCTTCTGTTTCTGTTTCTGCCTCTCCTCTCCTTCCTTCCCCTGGTTTTCCGAGCTTCTTGTGGGCAGGACACTCAGCTATGGGTCGGTTGGCACGTCGTATCGGTCCCAAGGTTTTTCATTCAGTCAGTCAGTTAGTTCAGGCACGGGTCCACCTTGCCTGCCTGCCTGCCAATAAAATGTTCTTTGTTTCTGAGCGCGAGGCACTGACAAGTGGGCCGTGAGCGCTACGGTGGGCACCGTGTCAGTGACACGGACGTAGTAGTACCAACGGTGTCACCTACTGACCCTGATCCTGAGACTGATTAACAAGCAACAAGCTGCAGTGTTAGATTTTTTTTTTTCCTCACCCGTCCTCATGACAATCTCCCGATCCAGAATTTCAGATTCAACCGGCGCTGGAATTTTTTATTCCTCGCTAAGCATCCAAGCCAATGGAATACGAAGACCAATTTAAAAACATATATTTTACTCATTTCAAAAAAAATAATTGATACTTAGGACATCCATAATATATACTCACACTCAAAACTTAAGAAAAAATTAAGGCGACACATAAATATGTTCGACCGGCAGCCAAGATATATTTTTTTTTTCTTGTTATGGGTACGAGAGAGACAACCAAGTGACACCGACGTGACAATGACTTAACGTGCCCACCTGTTCGATAGCCTCCCCGCCGTGGATTCCTGTGGGCAGTTTCCAGCCTCGAAAAATTCAAAAAATACATGTCCCTTTTTTTAGGTCTTTGGAAAGTTGTAACGTCCGTGTCACGTGAATACGAGAGGCGTCATGCGTGGTTTGTGCTTCCCGAAACACGGGACCTTCGATGGAGAAGTGAGAATATAATCAGCGACACTGGCCTGCTTAGCCTAATGGGCATCAAAGCCCAAAAACCACGAGCGTTACCGTGTTGGGCCAACTCACTAACACAGCGTGAACTATTTGTCAACCCAAATGTATTTATTAAAGCATACAGCGTGATTAATATTCACTATCAGCGAAATGAGGCTTGACATAGTACGCGGTGTATGATTAAACATCACATTAGGGTAGAGGACTATTAATCTCGAGCCAGCCCGTGTTCCACAGGATCGCCTGCATCTTGTTGCTGTCGTAGCCGGGAGGCATCAGCAGGCGCACGTCCATCTCCTTCTTGCTGTACCTGATCACCAGGAGGGTCTGGTCCTCTGTCGTCGCAACCTCCAGGTCCTTCTCATTCGTGGACTCTCCCACGTTGAGGCTCTCTTCCCCGAGACTCCAGTCGCTGCCTTCAGATGCGCGCGGGTGCACCAGGGCTTTCCAAATTTCAAAATCAAATTACTTTACAACTTAATCCCTGTGTGTGTGTGTGTGTGTTTGTGCATATATATGTGCTACTACACCAGCTACAGGCCTGCAGCTTACCACTGGGTTCAATGTTGTACTTGTCATTCTGCACATGGCACGCGAAGAGAGCAGCCCGCCGGGACTGGGACTCCTTGGTTGAGGCCCAACGCAGAGCCGCTACTGATGCCGCCGCCGCCGGCGGTTGTCTGCTCCGGAGGAGCTGCACTGCGGCGGAGGGAGAGGACTTCCCCGGCGCCGGCGTCGGCGCCCGGCTCAGGAGGGCGGTGCAGGAGCTCAACATCGCCATCTAACTGCACTTGTGTTCTTGTGCACTGCGGCTTGCTGCTGTGGCGATGCATCGATCGTGTACGCATGCTTGCTTTATATAAAGAGGACGTGCGGGGGACAAGTGCTGTGTAGGTTTGCTTCGCCAGCTTGTTCAGAATATATATATATATATGTAGTGAACTGAAGAAGCAGCTTTTGTTGTAAGCCCTAAGCAGAGTATGCATGAGCAGTAACGCCAGCAAGATCGGACCGAGCGTGCTGCTGCTGTTCCAATGCGTGAGATTTTGGTGCCCCTAGCGAAATTGGTTTGTACCTCATTGCTTATTTGGCGTCCGCCATTTGGAAAATCTAGAAGACATAGCGATTGTAAAAGAAAGGCCTTGGAACCCTATGAAAATCCTATACTTTTTTTCTAGTATATAAAAATCCTATACTTGCCACTATGTTCTGTGTTAATTAGAGCCTATTTGGATATACCTTTACCCAAGGGCTAAAGATTGGATTGTTTGATAGCCTGGGCTATAATAAGACAGCTTAAACGTTGGGTTTAGGATAGGGATGTATTGGGCTACCTTTTTTTCTGAGGGGATTGGGCTGCCAATTTGGCGCACAATAGCTTACTGCCTTGCTCTTGCCCGTCGCCTCTGCCTGTTTGGCGCACAATAGATGGGAAGAGTGGTGCTGCTCGGCGATGCGTCGAAATGAGGCTTGGTATAGTAGGCGATGTATATATGCCGATCAAGTATCACATTACATCGATCAGGGTACAAGACTATTAAGCAGCTACACGTACATGTTGCTTGTATAAGTACATTATTGGCACATGCAGAACAGAAGAAGCAGATCGATAGAGAAGCAACACGTGCATCTATCCATGCATACCGACACGTACGATCACGAAGAGATTGGTATCTTATTGGGCTCATGCTTGGGCTTGGGGATGGTAATCTTGAGCCAGCCTTTGGCCACCATCACCGCCCCCACGTTCTTCTCGTCGTAGCCAGGCGGCATGAGCAGGCGGACGTCCAGCGAGCTCGCCCGCCACTCGTCGTTGATGTCGCCCGTGTACCTGACCACCAGGAGCACGTGGTCCGTCGTCGCGACCTCCAGTTTCTCCTGGGCCAAGTCTCCTACCTCCAGCTCCAGGACGATCAGGTCCTTGGCCGTGTCCTCCGAGATCCTCCAGTTGGTGCCCGCTGATGTTGTTGGCCGGTACACCAGGGCTTTCGTGTTCATTCCAAATAAATTTGTCGATCAACCAACCAATCGATCGATCGATAATTGAAATACAGCTTAGCACTTACCAGTGGGTTCGATGTGGTACGAGTACTTGTTTTGCGCATGGCACGCGAAGAGAGCGGCACGCCGGGACCGGGATGAGGAGGCCCAACGCAGAGCCTGTACTGACGAAGCCGGCGCCGGTTGTCTGCTGCGGAGCTGCAGTGATCCGGCGCCGGGAGAGGATTTCCCTGGCGTTGGCCTTGCCGTCGCCCGGCCGCTCATCAGGAGGGTGGTGCAGGAGCTCATCAACGACATCGCCATCTATCACCGCTAGCTAGTACTGCTGTCCAATCTACGAGGACGATCGACACGCTCGCTGTATTTGTTGCTTGCACTGCAGCTTGCTGTGGCGATGATGCATTGCATCATTGTATATAGTCATGCTTGCCTTATATAGAGGCCGTGTTGGCTGGGGGACAAGTGCTGTGTAGCATTGCTTCGCCAGCTAGTTCAGAATATTTCTAGTGAACTGAACTGAACAAGCAGCTGCTTTTGTCAGAGTATAAGCATATCGTCTGATGGTTAGCTTTGCTTTGTCTGCCGGTTCAGCATATACCATATTTGGTGAATTGAAGAAGCAGCTTTGGTTGTAAGCAGAGTATGAGCGGCAATGCCGACATTGGCTCGACCGAGCGGTGTTGCTGCTATACCTCTTTTGCTTATTTGGCGTGGGCCATTTGGATTGGGCTGCCAGTTTGGCCCACAATAGCTTACTGCCTTGCTTATTTCCTCTGCTTATACTCTGCTTCTGCTCATCGTCGTCATCATCAGTTCATGCATGCTTCGTTGCGTCCATTCTCTACCGTTTCTGTTTCTTATTTTTGTGCGGCAACCGCATAAGTGCATCTAACTTTGCACAAGATTATCCCCGAGTCCTATTTTTCTGTCTATGGCGTTCCTAAGTTCGTTTATTTATGATGATTGTGAAATTGAAACCAACTAGACTCGCTGTATATAAATCAGCCTAATATTGTGCAGCAACCTGGCTCATCCACTGTGCAACCTGCAATGTTATGTCGTATTAGTCACTCCCTCCCTCCCTTCGAGGAAGGTGGTCGACGCGGTGGTGCTGCTCGTCGCTTGGAGGCTGTGGAAGGAGCGCAATGCCAGAGTTTTCCGCAACAAGCATTCCACGGTCATGGTGGTAGTTCAGGAAATATGTGCTGAGGCCGAAGATTCGGTTCGAGGGGGCTTTGGCCCGGTGGCAGCCATAGCTAGATTAGCGTCGCAAAATGGTTCCATCATGTAATAAACTACCAAGGAATCCAGTAGCTATCGATCGACCTTTGTTAGCAGCTTGCAAACAATGGTCGGTTGATTGTATCGGGTTTTTTTTTCGTTCCCCTCTTAATGAAAAAGAAGGGGTGAAATTCCGGTTGTGAAAAAAACTCCCTCCCTTCCTCCCTGTATTGTTTTTATTATTTTTCATAGATCCTAGATGTGCTTCTAGGACAATATAATCACGACTATCATCCGTCCGAATTGACTCGAATCTGGTCACGGATGGAGCGGAGGTCGCTGAGTTCAGCCGCTTAGTTGTGTTGTTGTCAGTAAACCATGACGAGCAAAACTAAAAGCATACCTGTGGGGTGCTCTCGGCTGCCGCAAGATGACAATTGGGGCTCTTTAATAGCTCTGAAAGTGTATCAGTAACCAGATGGCTATTTAAGAGCCAATCATCAATATATCATCAAGTTGTAGGATTCTCTCACCCCACCCCCAGGTCGACTTGTCAAAAAAAAAAAGTGCCATAAGGTTTATCCATAGTCCATAGTATATCATGTCCAGTAACCATTTATTCAAGGTTACAACACTGTCAGGTCAGCTGACAGAAATGAAGGTTTATTCTCAAGTATACTACTGTCTATGAAGCAAGAAAATTACATTGAAGCAAGAAAATTACATTGGACCGATAAAAAAAGTGTACATATAGGAGCATCACACAGGATACTCATCAGCTACGTATATAGATGGAAGCAAATTAAAGAGTATTTAGATTATCAGGGACTGTAATAAGCAAATAAAAGATCCATGGATTGGATCCATAAGACAAGACACCTTGTCAGAGCATGGTGAGTCACTGTCTTTCTGTGATAGGACTGGAGCCTACATGGTCATTGATAGTGGCGAACAAATGAGACGGAGGCGGTGATGATCGTGAGCAGTAGGAGCAGCATGAGCACGATGGCGAGGCAGGCGGCATGGGGTAGAAGTACGGTACAGAAGAAAAAGAAGCCAGCTGCGGTGACTGACCCTTCCATGCTGGAGTAGAATTCCGGGATCCCAGTGACCAGACCACCGCATGTAGCAATGCTGTTCGATATGTTGAGTAAATGGTCCAGGTATTCATTCTCTTGTTTGCCGATGTCTCCCTCTTGCTTGCCGATGTCTCCCTGTGCTGCATTGCCGGTCAAGGAGGGCAGTAGATACTCCTTCACTGAATGCTGAAACTTTGGTTGAAGCAGGGCGACAGCAACGATCAGGAACAACACGGCGAGAATACTGAAGGCATACCATCCGTTGAACGGTAGAATGAGAAGGCACATCGCTAATTCTAGGAGTCACCATGAGATGCAGGCCAAGGCATTGCCCCAATTCGGCAGTTTTATCAGACTGGGAGTACTGCGTTGATGATGAGGAACACCACGATCAAGCAATATCTTGATGGTGATTGATGTTGATGACGATGGATTCATGTACGCGGAAAACAACATGGTACAAGCGAATAATAGGGTGTTTGGCCAACTTCCAACTTTTCTTTTGCCCTCCGAGATGACCGGTTGTGTTGTCATTGCTACAGATGACCTACATTTTTTTTTGGAAAAAAAAACAAGAACTTATTTTTATTATTAAACTAGATATGCTGAGAGTAATCAACAAGTATGTATGCTCTGGGCCCGAAAAATTAGCGGCTTCAGCCTTTGGCAGTCCCTCCAACATGACTTGGTCGATTTTGCTCGGCCGCTCGCTGCTTTGAACCTGCTGTTGGATCTGGACCGAGAACGAAAAATGAAAAATAAAAGCTCTAGTTAATATAGATTCGGCTATATAAAAGTTGCCATTATCCCTGGTAGATAGACAGGGTATTCGTGGTCAAGGAAACGCCAAAGTAGAGATTTGGAACGAGTACGGTACGAATAGCAAGTTTTTTTTTTCTCGTCTTGTTTTTTGAGCAACAGTACGAATAGTAAGTACCTCCTCCATCTCGTCGTCAATATGGGCCTCCTGGTTCTGGGGTGGGGTTGGGGCCGTGGAGGTGCGGCAGGCCCAGGCGAGCTTGGAAAGCGAAGCGTACATGGGCTCAATTTTATTTTTGTCGTCGGTTTGCCTATTTGTTTTTGGGCCAAGGGCGAACAGGAGGTGCAAAGCAGCGCTGGAACTGGAAGCCTGAAAAGCAGGAGGTAAAGAGGGCGTGGGTGGTGGTGGTGTCGACTGTTGAGTGGTGGTGGAGTGGATGGAGGCGGCTTGACTTGACAGGGGTTCCCGCCCACGGAAAAAAGACAAAATAGCTGTCTTGAAAAGCCCGACCGCACGCTAAAAACTAATAGGTTTGTTAGGTCTAATAGGGAAAATCTTGGTCCGAACAGGTTTGTTAGGCATAATAGGGAAAATCTTGGAGGACCATGAGCGGATGAATCTGCGCTGGCCTATCCCTCGCTTGATCAGCGTCAATCTGTGATAGTCCTGATCAAAATATAATTTCTTTGGGCCAGTCATCCCGTGCTCTGTCTTCTCGATGCAAGGTACGTACGACTTTTACGTGTAGCAACTCAAATTTGCCTTGAAATTAAGTAGCTTTCGATTATTGATTTGGGATTTGTTGTATGTGCTAAAATCTTTCGGATCTGGATGATAATTTCTAATGCTAAAATCTTTCACATCTGGATGCTAATTTGTAATGTTGTATTTTTTTTTTTCCTTTTTACAGGTTTTGGATATCTCTGCATGTTCGCCATAGGCTAATTTCTGCCGGCTTACTCATTCATGGCCATCCATGGCATCTGCCAACTGGGAGGATGCGCGGCCACGACCGCTAAAATCATCTTCTCGAAGAGGAAGTTGTTGCGCCGGCAGGGCCCTCTGGATTCTGGAAAGGCTGCATGGCGAAGTGCCGAGGGGATATGACATTGTAACAGAACCGACCAATTTATTAGAGCTTAAGCACATAATTCGCTATTAACCAGCAAACTTACATGATGAAGACCTAATAAACCCGGTAGTCATTCAACAATCTCGAAGGATTTCAAACATTTTTCAATACAGCCAAGACCGTAATAAGTCTAGCGGTCACCATTCACAAATTACATAAGTTTGCCAATAGCTTAAATACATCGGAGTTTATATAAAAATATTACAACACCTTTTAATAAAGAAAAGCGGAAGCAATTTGCTTTGACAACACTCACACTCACATTTTTAAATACGGTGCCAGCTCAAAGTCAAATCCAACAAAAGCATCTGAGATAAGATATAAGAATGACCGTGCCCAAGGTCTGATTGATTCCCGTAGTGGGATACAAACCCATCTTGCAGCCACAGCAACCTAGATGAATACCTGCAACAAGTGGGAATAAACCCTGAGTACGAGAATGTACTCAGCTAGACTTACCCGTCATAAACCAAAAATAAATTGACTCCAAGGAGTATGCAAGGCTTTATAAGTGGGATAGCTGACTCATTTAATTACAGAAAAGCTTGCATTAAGGAATAATTAATAAGAACCTTCTAGCAATGTATTTTAATCTGATTAACCTTATCATGCTACATTAGCACCTGTACTAAACAAGCATGGTAATAATTATTCATAGAAAGTAACCAATTCCGGTTGAGTATCTTTCAATCTCAACAGCTCAACCATCTCATCTCTTGTTCAAGTTCTTACTACAATGCCGCTGCTCAAGTCAAGTGTTCACTGTCCAGGAACGATGGCGATTATAATCGATTACTAACCAGCTGGCGGGTACTCCTCACACAAACCACACTCACCAGCCACGGTGAGCTACAGGTCACCGACATCCAATTCAGGAAAAACGCGAGATCAACAGGTACCATCACATCCGGGCACCGTCCGGCTGCCAGCAGGGCGCACCATGCTATATTCAGGCCTTACAACCGCGTAACCCGTGGTCCCCCATCTTTACCAATGCGATACGTACAGCAGGTCGACTCCCAGCCCAAATCAAAATTAGGCTTCGCGGTCGGAACGACTTATCCTTCCAGCTAAATGTGAGGCATAAATTCAATATGACTTGAGGACGTACAACGGACGGGGTCCTAGTTCGACACAGACGGGATAAACCACATTGAACCTCCAGTTCAGTCTCAATACCAATCCCGTCCGGTCTCGATTTATTATCTCCACATGGTTATCCAAGATAACAATGTATTCAACCATTTCGAGTTACCACCTATAACTCGCAGATGACAGGAAATCACCCGACTTCTACCGATCTAGTTAAGCAGGGCTAAGCAAATAATCGTACCTGAACCTAACAGGGTTGAAGTATAAACAGTGGCAAGGAATATAAGTAATGCAGCAACGGTATAAAACAACGCCTATAACTTAATGCAGCAAACAAGTAAAGGACTCAAGTTAGATATTTTGCAAACCACAGGGAGAATGCTCCGGGGCTTGCCTTCCTCAGAAAAGCGATGTTGATTCTTCGGTACTTGGATAACTTCTTGTTCTTCTCCTTATTCCCGATCACCTCCTGTGCGAGAACTTCCAACAAGTCGTCCTTTTGGCTTCTTGGCTTCATGACAGGGTTCTCGCATGCGATCCTATATGATGCATATGCGTATATAAATACAACGAATGCAGGCGGAATGAACATGGAATATGATGATGATCATGAATGCTTTCCATGAATGAACATGCTGCACATGATGGATTAAAACATATTACTTTAGTCTACCGAGTAGGTGCATATCCCTATTTTATTCAACTAACCATCATCGAGCAAAGCACGCAATCGCACATAGAAGCAACATGAATGTACATACCCTACGACTAAGTGCTGCATAGATAAATTCATAACCAAACCACAATAATCACACCAATAGATTATACACTTAGCGAGAGCATAGAGAAACATATTAACTAACATGAAATATAACCCAAAGCATTATTTAGCACATATTGAATTAAGGACAGAACTGCGTCACATACTTGTACTACCCAGAAAATTCTATAAAAATTACAGAGGACACAACATATCAATTATAGGTTGTCATCCAAATTTGACCTCATTTGGATAAGCCTATAATTCTACACAAAAATCACAAGGCAGCACAAAACAGGGGACCTAAAAATACTTTGTACTATGAAATATACCAAACTACATATATTATCACATCAAGAGCTACCTTATGACATATAAAGAGCCTACAAAACTTATCAACCCCAAATTGAACCGATAACATACATTTATGATTTTTCTCAAGAATAGCGCTAAAAGCACACTTGAACTATAAGTTTATATTTTTACACAGAACAAAGCTATCAAATACTTTTCTCTGATAGAGCAAGACATAAGAAGACTAAAAAACTTGGTTTCATATTTTTCTGAGCAACAGGGAATTAGTTATGCATTTTCTAAGATATAAACAATTAATAGAGATAAAATGAATCTATATATAAAAGTATCACAAACATCACATTTCATATTTTTATCATGCAGATCTACTCATAAGAAAAATACTGCAAGTTGAACCACTCGATTTGGACTAAAAATGAGTAAGTTATGAATTTTATAAGCTATCACCAAATCTGAAAATCAAAAATACAAAAACCACTTTGCAGAAAGGCCCCCGAACTTTGTCAAATTCTCGAACGAAGTCCCTGAGCTGGTGAACAGCAACCGTGCGCGCATGGCGCGATGGGGCCGGCCTCCACGGCGGTTCTCCGGCCAAATTGAGTGGGGGAAAAGCTAGAGGAGGTCTTGGAGCATCTATTGAGCAAGAAAAAGAAAGAAAATGGCGGCCGAATCGACGGGAACGCGAGCTCGAACTCGGCGGCGGCCATGGCCATGGCGGCAAGCTTCGAAATTCGGCCGTTCCTCGATGCAATTCGACAAATTGAAGGGTGGAAAAGGTAGAGGACGTCGAGGCGAGCTCGTGGGTGCATTTTGGGGAAAAAGCGCGCGGCGGAGGGGGCGGCGCGGCGAGCGGCGAGAATGGCGGCTGTGCACTGCGCGCGTGCGTGCTGCTCTGTGTGCGAGGAAACGGAGGAGGAGAAGTGGAGAAGAAGAGGAGAGGGGTGAGGTTAACCGGTCGACCTGGCGGGCTGCCGCCCCGGCCTGCCGGTCGCCGGCCGCCACGCGGCGTGCGCGGACGGGAGGCCGTGGGCGGTGGCCGGCCGGTCCGTTTCGATCGCCGGTCCGTTTCGATCGATAGCTTTTTTTTTATATAAATATATAAAGAGCCCTCTTTTAAAATAACTTTTAAAATATTCTGAATTAGATAAAACTCATAAAAGAGAAAATGTAGCTCTTGATGAGTAGAACATTTCATCTTTAATAAGTTTGGTCAAATTCTGCATAGATTTTGAAATACAAAAATCCAAAAGAAAAAGGCTTTGAAATTCAAAAATTAGAAAACAGCCCCAAATTCGGGCTTTCTCCGCATTTTTGAGCATGTTCCACACCTTTTCATGAAAAGTGACTAAAACAACTTTTATTCCTTATAAAATTCTCTACAAAATTTATTTAGGGTACACCAACATGCAAACACTCTAACTACTAAATTTTAATTAGTCAAACAGAATCACTCTATAAATAAATTTTAGTCAAATAAGCCATGCAAGCCTAATTAACCAAAGTTATAAACATAAACATAGGTTCATTTTGTGTCCTAAGCATGTCTAAATTATTTTAGTGAACATCCATCAAACACTTGAGTCACTTCATCACATTCACATGCTTTTCAAACATAATTCGAACGAATCAAGCATCACACATAAAATGACAACTAACCCATTCATTGATATCATGCATAATGATGCTTATGCTAATGAATGCAAGTACTAATGCATGCTTAACACCGAGGGTGTTACAGAAATCGACTCCCCATCCGCTCTCATGGGCCGGCCAGTGCCCACCCAGTGTGCCATGATCGGGTCAAGATGTTGTGCCTACATCTACATGTACTTCCACCTCATCTACATCCACGTCTCTCTCCCAGGGCAACACCAAGTCACCAACCACGCTGCAGGGTGCACGTGGTGATGCCGGGCCTCGGCGCAGGTGCTAGAGGCACGTTGCTCTGGGGTAATGCGCTGCAGTTCACTTGCTTCTTCCTCCTATTAGTGCAGTGTTTAACTGCTGGAGCAATTTGTGCACAAACAACTAACCATCTAATCTAACAGGGAAGATAATTGTTTGCAGCAATGCCACCATGCTCATGACAATATCATCTTGCTTTTAATAGAGACCGAGTCTCCTCCTATTTAATTCCTTTCTGTTCTGTGTTCTGACTATAATTGATTCTTTTTATCATATATCTGATGGCTCACTTCAAATTGGTGAGGGACCTCTCTGCTTTAGAGCTGATATTGTAACAAGAGGGCATGTTTAAGGAGCAATGGTGCTGGACCTACTTCGACATTGTACCTCTGCACAAAAGACTTAGGTTGATTTACATCTATATCAGGTAGGTAGCGATGTTCTTTATTTATTTATTTATTTATTTAGTTAGTTAGTTAGTTAGTTATTTATTCGATTTGAACCTTTGGTCATAGTCTAGCAACTCGATCAGGAAGTGGGTCCTTTTGAGCCCTTTTATGTAGCACAAATTTTTGTTGTTCTGATGTGTTTTGGGGCATGGATGCTTGAATTGGTTGTCATTGCAGGGGGTCAATCAGTGTTGGTGTATTAGCCAAGCCAGCAGTGATTTAGGGACTCGGACACGAAATTTTTATTCATTCTCGATTCGTGGAGAAGCGACTAACGCGGATCCACCCCAACGCTACCACCATGTACGCTTCACTGCTTCAGTCAGTGACGAGTTTGGATCCATGCATGGTTCTAGTCAATCGCTACCATGCATTGTAGTTAGTCAATCCATGGATTCAGTTGATAATTTGTTAGCTACCATGCTGACTGAATTTGTTAGTTTTGGATGACTTTTCCTCTGCATCGTATTAACACTTTTCGCTTGAGAATCTATGAATGACTGAATCGCGACCATGCATGTTTGAATCAGTTTCTTGTTCAGTTGGACCCTTCTCTGTGATGTACAAATTGATTTCGATGAGTTGAATTACACCTTTGCCTGTGATGTATGAATTTTTTTTGGATGTACTGTGTGATGGAGAGGTGGCATATGGCGGTCGTGTATCGAGCATGGGAGCGGTGGTGGTACCTAGCATTCTCCAGCATGGAAAGCCTCCAGTATCCATTTTTGTTTTGTTTTTTAAAAGCTTAACACTGTCGGGTGAGACACCGGCACTGATAGAGTGAGAGGCAGAGGGCATCACTGCCGAGTGCCAACTATGCTGTGCCGGCGCTGAAATCCGGCAATGATAGCCCTTTTTCAACCGGCAGTGAATCCCTTTTAGCGTCGTTCCACTGATAAATTTGAATGCGTTTTGATCGTATGTGCTGGTTTGGCAAAAAATGTATCGGGTTTGCAAAAGGTACTGGTCGATGTTTTTGAGCATTGGTATCCACACCACGTACTGGTTGGCAGACCAAATCTATCCACCCCCAAACCACGAACTTTCGGGCGTTCTATAGCACCTCAAGATCCCACAACTTTCAGCCCTTCTATAGCACATTGTCTAGCATTTCTGTTCTTTCTAGTGTTATTAGTGCCACGCAAAAAGACGTACTTGCCTCTATTATTGTTTGATATTATTTCCATATTTACGGGTATTGGAGACCGCTCCACGAACTCTGCAACATACACTTACTTTCTTGGTCCTTGAGTTAAGCTTATTGTTGGGTGAAATGTGTGGTACGGTCAGCTTGTTGCGGCCATTATTTTTCGTTTTTTGTTTGGTCCATCGTTTTTTTTCTTGTTTAGTCCATTTGGTTCGTACGTCCATTACCATTTTGCCACACCATCATTCCCATGGGCGTGTTTGGTAACCTGCCTTGGTTGGTTGGGCTGGCCATGGCTAGCCAAAATCAAGTCCAAATATTTTAAGTGCTCATGTTTGGGAATGTGGCCCAACAGGGTCAGAGCTCGATCCAGATCGTGTTTGTTTTGCCTGTGTATAGATGAATCTGGTTACCCTAGACTCATAATATGGTAAACATTATTGCCCCAAAGGTTGTCATTGTCATTTCATTGAAATGTGCAGGCGCCGGTGAGCGGCATGGGGAATGTGGACTCACCCACCTTGGCCAAGAGAGCCCCGATGTTTCCCTTCTTTAGTGCCATTGTAGGCTAGGAGGAAGAAGGTGGGTAGGTAGAGGGTCGTGTGTTCGCAAGTGCCTCACATGCCGCCGCCGTGGCTGTAGCCGTGGGCATGGGGCGGGGACATCGTTGCCAGGGCAGGCCGGGCATCAACCCCGATCCTCCTCTGCTCTCTGTATGCAAAGAGGAGAAGGATCTCGTGCACGAATTCAAAGAAAGGATAGGGTCCAGATACAAAAATATCAGATAGAAGAGTTTACATGTATGGGCTTGGTTCATTTATCAAAAGTCCAGGGTCCCCGATGCAAAGTGTTTATCTTTTATGAATTTCGGTTTTTGATTAAACGAATTTTCAGAAATGCTTATAATACTTAGAAAATTCATATCTCCACGAATATTAGTCCAAATTGATTCCAATTTTTTTTATTTCTGGTGATGTGTACTATCTGCTAAAAATATAATATGAGATTTTTGTGATACTTGTATATGCAGCTTTATTTAAGTCTTGAAATGCTTGATATCTTTGAAAATGCATAACTAATGATAAAATTGTAAAGCTTTTTGTGTATCTATTTTATGCTAGTACCAGACATCACAAAAAGTCTTGAATTATATGTAACAAGTTGTTTATTGTTGCTACCAACCTTTTTTAAAAATAGGGGTAAAATCACAGTGAACTCAGAAAAGTAAGGGTACTTTTATGAGGGCAAAGTTGTCCTTGCCAAGCCCATTTAACACCGTTACCTGCTGTTAACGGAGTAGGGGTAAACTGAGTGTTCATTTTCATAAAGAGAGATAAAAATACAAATGGCAAAAAGCGCGGGTAAAATCTTCGAAAGCGGCGTTCAAAACAAGGGTAGAAATGCAATAGCCTCTAACTTTTATTTATTACTTCTTCCGCTCTAAATTATAAGTTGTTTTGACTTTTTTGATATATTTATTTTGTTATGCAACGAGATATAATAATATGTAGCAAAATGGACGAATAAAAAAAAGTTAAACCGACTTATAATTTGGAACGGAGGGAGATACACTAGGTGCATAGAAAAAACAATAAAAGCCAGAAGGATTCTATAATTTGGAAGGGAGGGGTTGACTAATATCACATCTAGGACCAGAGGATAATGAAACATTTGCACACTGGATGAGCCAGGTTAAAGCACAATATGGTCATGATTATATACGGCGCGTCTAATTAGTTTCAGCGTCAATATGCCCTTCACAATCATAAGTCATAAATAAACGAACTTAGGAACCAACACACAGAAATAGGGCAGGGGATACTCTTGTGCAAAGTTAGATGTATTCACGCGGTCTCCGCACAAAAATTAAAAAACAACAAAGGTAGAGAAAGGAAGCAGGGATGTACTGAATTGGTGATGATGAGCAGAAGCAGAGCATCCGGCAGAGGAAAACAGAGTACTAGGAGAGGAAAACAGAGCACAAGGCAGAGGCGTGATTTTTTGCCAAGCCGTGTGGTTTGAGCAAACTAAGCCGAACAGGGCCTAAACTCATTTAAGCCCAACCCACTAGCTGGTCAGACCGTGGGCTGGGCTCTGTGGCAGATAAAAAGAAAACTCAGTGAAATTGCTGGAACAACCGGCCTCATAAGCCTAAAAGGGCAAATGAGCGTCACCAGCCCGCCTCAGCCCAAGAGGACACGACACCCTTCTTCTCCGAGCTTCCCGTCTCTCCAAGCCTTCCATACTACGATCCCCTTCCCCTTCTCGAACTCTCGCCGCTCCGCCTCGCACATTCCGTCGCTTCATTTCCGTTTCCGCCTCTCTTCCTCCACCCTCACCGCCGCCCTCTCCTCCAAATCCACCGCAGCAGCCCACCCAAACCGCCCAACTCCCATTCCCCGCACGCGAGCGAGATCCGATGAGGCGCTCCACCAGCGCCGCCACGCCGCCGCCGGCGTCGGCGTCGCCGGGCCCGTCGGCGCTGACGAGCCCGAAGAAGCCGGGGGCCACCAAGCGGCAGCGGAAGTCGGTGCCGCTGGGCGACGTCACCAACCTCCCCCACCTCCGCCCCGAGACCCCGACCCCGATCAAGCCCAGAAGAAACACACGCCGGTCCCTCCCCGCGCCCTCCTCCGCCTCCGCCTCCCCCTCCGCCGCTGCCTCGTCCGCCTCGGTCACGCCCGCGCTCCTCAACCCGCCCTCCTCCGCGTCGGCCGTTCCCGAGCCGTCGTCCTCCGCTCCTGTCACACCCGCGCCCAGGCCCAGGCTTCCCTCCACCGCCTCCGCCACGCCCGCGCCCGCGCCGTCCTCCACCGCCACGGCCACGACCGCGCCCAGGTCTCCGTCCTCCGCCGCCACGGTCACGCCCGCGCCCAAGCCGTCCTTCGCCGCCGGTGAGGGGATCTGCATCTCACAACTCACATCTGCGCTCAATCCGCTGCAGTTAGGTGTGGTGGTGGCATCCTCGGTCGCCATTTTGCTGTGATTTCTAATGCTGCTCTTGGTTTGCAGTCCTCCAGGAGGAAGGGGAATCGCTGACCATCTGCACGGCCTACGCAAGGCGCAGGACTACGGAGGTTGAGGTTCAGGTGCGGAGCAACCCCACCATCACCAACAAGGGCAAGGGCAAGGAACCTGCGGCGAGTTGCCCTCCTCTTGGGAAGTCTACGAGGAACACCAGGTGAGATACCCACACTTGTTATCTGATAACTGATGCCACCACTTCAGCGTTACCACATCTCTGTTGTGCAATTGTTTGCGATTTGGACATGGTTAGTGTAGTTGGAGGTCCTTCTGTGGGTGCCAGAAAGCTCTCTTGTAGCTTGGACCAATTACTCCTGTTTTTGCTTTGTGTGGAAACTAGATAACTGCAGCTAAATTTCAAAGACGCACATTCCTAATTGTCTGTTGCATTATAATAAATTCATGTTTGAGAGGTCAGAGTCATACCTAACTGATAACTGTACATAATCTTGCACAATGCACATTCCTAATCACCAAATAAAATTAATAAATTGTTATTACTTGACAAGGGCACGGAAGTTAGGATCACCATCCTTCACACTTGACATGGTGCTGCATCCTGTAGGCATGTTGCATAATATCATTGACCATTTATTTAGTGCAATGCTCAGTTCCATGACACTTGTTGGCCCTGATTGTTCTAGACTGAGATGAAATCTTTCTATTCATGTTATTTTCAGATGATGGATTTGCTGTAGTACTCAATATCTTAAACATTTGTTGTGAACTGACATATAGTGATATAGACCAGAAGAGATTGTGTTGTGAGGTCTTCCACATTTCTGTTAGAATAAGCACAGTTCATCATGTAGTGCCAAAATTTGCAAGCATAGCGTATTCAGAATTCATTCATGACTTTCATCTTATTTCATTGATATCTAACAGCTACAACCTGAGTGATTTCATTTACTAAACTGTTAAATTCACTTGTCTTCAGGAAAAAGGACATTCGGCCTATCTCTTCGTCAGCTCCTTGCCATGAAGCTAAAAAGGTAAAGCAGGACCCCATCTGTTTGCATTTCTTCATAATGATCCTACCAAGTTCTCTGTTATCAAGTCTTGTTCCGTTGCTCTCTTTAGGGGTCAGTGCACAATGAGATTACCATCACAAACTCATGATTTTGTTCAAATTTTGCCATGTATTGGTATTTATCCAACAGAGCTGTGTCTGCAAAAGTCTGTGATCTGTTAATGTTTTGCTTATGTTCTCCTTTGCATAAGTGCATCAATCGAGATAGTGACCTATGATGGCACTCTTTAAAATGAAAAAATAGGAGTAATCACCTGTGACTTCTGATTAACCAATTTCTTGATGATGGGGTCCTGAAATATTTCTTGATGATGGGGTTCTGATTAACAATGTTTTGGAGGTTAAATACGTTAAAGCTGCATGTGGAAGACTCACTGTGCTCCTTTGTATCCATTACTTTAACTTTCTGACAGCTTGCCATTTTTGGAACAGAAGCGGCCCCTCGAAAGCACACCCAAGTTACCAGAAGAATTTGTGAAGAAGCAAAAAGCATACTTTGCAGACGTGGATGCCTTTGAACTGGTAGAGGAAGAGGTATCGGAATCTGAGCTGGAGTGAGGACACATGGCCTTTCATGTACAGAAGTAGTTTATTAGAATTACTTTTATGGTGGTTAGCAATGTATAGCTAGCTCTGTTTGCACTGCTGATTTTTACCGTTGTGCAAACTTCTAGCTGTAGCATAGTCTGTTAGATACTGAGGTCTATGGGTGAGGATGGAGTTCCAACTGTATGAGAACATAAGGTTGTTTGAGACATGGGACAGGACTATTCACTCGATCTCTTTCTGTTTCATCAAAAAAAAAAAAAAAGTAGCTGTGTATTATATCGTGTCTAGTTTTTGTTTTCTACGATATGAAGTTTCTTGTGTTATTAGATCGTGGAGTTGGGTGTTGAGTGCTGACAAAGCCGTTGCAGAATGTATGGCAGGGCAGTAGTATGGCAGTGTGAATGGTGCTGGGTGGACTCTGCTGCTTCCGTGTGCCCCGCTGAACTAGTGTGCACTATTGATTTTTTTTTTTGCAGCATAGTAGATGGATACATGCCTCTCATTCTATGTTGGTTTGTGGAGTGCTTGGTAAAGAAATACTGGTGAGATGGAGTTCCGAATCATTGGCTGGAAGGATGGATGGTGTTATCAGGTATCAGGCAGGATCCAGACATCCAGAGTGGTGCTCCTTGACGAACACGGCCAGCCGGACTCTCCTGGTCGAAACGATTAGAAGCTCATTTCACGCAAAGTGGAAACAAAACAACTGATGATATATTTTTTATTAAATTATATAGCATCATCAAGTGATCAGGCCAGGTGTTGTACAGACCGGACAGAATCTCTTAAGCTGGTCGGTCAACCAGAAATGCATTTATTGTTGCCGATCGACTTATCACATCTAGAGGAAAGAATCTAGTAATAATATCATCATGCATGGTGATGGTTGCTATGTGTAGCTACTGTTTGCCATGAGGGCTGATTTCTTATCACCGCAGCAGCAGGCCATGATGCCAGTGCTCATTCTCTGGCAGAAGGTTACTTTTGGGCGCTGACACTCAACATGGCGCGTAGATTTGCTGCATAATGGATTTAGCACACAATAAGGCGATCCCTGCACAATGGAAATGAAGAAATGCAGTAAGTATACGTTGAAATATGCAATGCATACTTGGAAGGTTCTAGAAGGTCTTGAAAATAACAAGAGTTTTTTTCCATATATAAGGATGATATCATGGCAAGATGAGAAGGTTTTAGAAGATTTTGGAGATGTGGAGAGCGTAGAGTTGCCATATTTTATGGTAACTTAGGAATACTCTAGAAGTTTGGATATTTTATATGGTAGAAAAATTCTAAAGATAGATATTTGTAAGGAAGAGTGTGGAAGTTGCCACATGGCAACACCACAAGGGCCATGAGCACCTATAAAGAGGTGCTCTCCTCCCTCCCAATATACCACCACCAAAAGGACATACCATGGCATAGGCATAAGGTAGGAGATGGAGAGATTGCCATGATAGTGTGAAGGTGTCTAGGATAGCCACATAAAGAGTGTAGGGAGTCTTGTATCAAGTTGTGAGCAAGTGAATAAAGGTTTGAGTTTTCTTATAGAGAGTCGGTCTCCCGTGTTAGTATTGGTGTGAAGGTCTCTTCATAGTAGTGTGGGTTTAATGGTCCACAGAAGAAGTGGTATCACTCCAGTTTGGTATCACTTCTAGAAAGTCGGCGTCAAGGTTAGAGGTGCCGATTTCTCAACAAGTGGTATCGGAGCTAGTCAGTCAGGGACCGGTAGTGGGAGCAGTCTGAGGTGAGTGCAGAGCACTTATAGTGGTCGGTGCAGTTGTTGGTAGGCGCAGGGTGCTTATATTGCTCGATGTGGCACCGAGAGGCGCTAAAGGGAGACTCTGCCGGAGATCATAGTCCGAGACTGTGAAGAAATGCTGGTCTGGGACCAAGCGTAGGTGACGCTGGGCGTCAGTTGAGATGGCGGATCTCTTGAGTGCAGGAGGTATGAGAAGGCTCAATTGTCACAACTATGGCTATTGGCAAACTTGCATAGAGTCCTACTTGATGGGTCAGGACCTATGGGAGGTCGTAGCGGGTACCGAGAAGACTCCTCCACCGAAGGAGAATGCAGAAGCCTTGCGGAAGTGGAGAATCAAAGCAGGTAAGGCTATGTTTGTATTGAAGACAACGATCGAGGAAGACCTGGTGGAGCACATCAGAGATGTAGAGACACCAAATGAGGCATGGGAGACATTGGCGAAGCTGTTCTCAAAGAAGAATGAGGCGCGACTCCAACTCCTAGAGAAAGAGCTTGCAGGTATCTCACAAGGCACTCTGAGTATCAACAAGTATTTTACTAAGGTGAAGAATATATGCCGGAAGATATCTCAACTTGACCCGGAGGAGAAGGTCAGCGAAGCTCGGATGAGAAGGATCATCATAAATGGCCTAAGACCCGAGTACAGTGGGTTTATGGCTGCAGTGAGTGGATGGCCAGTACAGCCGTCCTTGGTGGAGTTGGAGAATCTATTGGCTAATCAGGAGGCATTAGCCAAGCAGATGGGCAACATCACTTTGGAAGAGAATGATGAGGAGGAGGCGCTCTTCATCAGGAAGAAGGCTCCACTAAGAGGCCGAGGAGAGGCGAAGGAGTGGACAAGAGGTGACAGACGCTGTCCAAAAAGAGCAGCTATTCAGGGGGAGCTCAACAAGGGAGCAGCGATGAAGATGACCAGGAGTTGGTCAAGAATGAGAGGAGAAGAAGAGGTGAGTGCTTCAATTGCGGCAAAAAAGGACATCTTGCACGGGACTGTTGGAGTCCATGGAGGCACTCAGAAGAAAATGTGGCTACAACAAAAGAAGTTGTCTTGAGTACATGCCCAAGTGAAGAAGAGTGGGATGTTGTGGCAGCAACCAAAATTGAAGATGATGGCGCTTACTTCGTGCAAGACTTGACAGAGGGTGAAACTCCATCAACCGAAGATGAAAAAGAAGAGTGGGATGCAGAAGGTGGCTTCTCCATGAAGGTGAGAGATCTAGATGCTTCTAGTGGATTCATAGTATTTGGATATGACAGTGATGAAGATTATGAGGAGGAAGATATTAAAAATGTGAAGATAGAGCCTAGTCTTCATGAACATGAGGAGCCACAATAGCATAGTGAAGACAAGTATAGAGCATTGGTGATCCATGAAGATTTGAAGGAGCATGAGAAGGCAAAGAAAATTCCAAGAGGATGCAGTGGTGAAGATCTTAGGTATGACAATACTTCACCAGCTAAAGTTATTTTGCCTTCGTACAAGGAAGCATCTAGAGGACAGATAACTAGAAGGATGAAGAAGAAAAAAGAGATGCATGGATCCATCAAGTCTGAAAGGAAGCTCACGACACAGACACATGAGTTGAAGGAAGAAAAGGCACAAGGACAAGAGAAGAAGAAGTCTCGTAACGGTAGAGCGCAGAAGATTCAAGCGAAGCGACAAGTGTTGGTTCGACCGCCCAAGACAAGTATGCATTGAGGGGAAGTGTTGAAATATGTAATGCATACTTGAAAAGTTCTAGAAGGTTTTGGAAATAACAAGAGACTTTTCTATATATAAGGATAATATCATGGCAAGATGAGAAGCTTCTAGAAGATTTTGAAGATGTGGAGAGCATAGAGTCGCCATGCTTCATGGTAACTTATGAATACTCTAGAAGTTTGGATATTTTGTACGGTAGAAAAATTCTAGAGATAGATATTTGTAAGGAAGAGTGTGAAAGTTGCCACATGGCAACACCACAAGGGCCATGAACACCTATAAATAGAGGTGCTCTCCTCTTTCTCAATATACCACCACCAAAAAGACATACCATGGCATAGGCATAAAGTAGGAGATGAAGAGATTGCCATGATAGTGTGAAGGTGTCTAGAATAGCCACATAAAGAGTGTAGGAAGTCTTGTATCAAGTTGTGAGCAAGTGAATAAAGGTTTGAGTTCCCTTATAGAGAGTCGATTTTCCGCGTTAGTATCAGTGTGAAGGTCTCTTTATAGTAGTGTGGGTTTAAGGGTCCACAGAAGAAGTGGTATCACTCCAGTTTGGTATCACTTTTAGAAAATCGACGTCAAGGTTAGAGGCGCCGATTTATCAACAGTATATATATATATATATATGCACCCTAGCATCTTAAACTACGTACCCAGTGTAATTGATTTTTTGATATTGAATAATACGAACAGAGAGAGCATTTCTAACAGCAAGGCATGCACAAATACCTTTGGAAAATCATTAGTATCATCATCGTCAGATGCGTAGGCATCTGTGGCCATGGCGACTATGATGACAAGTGCCACGAGCAACACAACACCGGTGCCTTTCTTGCCGAGTGCCATGCTGACCAACTGATCGGAGAAGCAGTGAAGAGTGATATGGAGGACGGAGAAGCTCTTGCTTTAGTTATTCTTCTACCATATTTGGATCTGCCTGCATCAGTGTTGGGCATTTTTGCTCCACCTGGGTGACCACATAAATAGCGTCACAAACAATTTATAGGCAGGCAAGAAATTAAACCACATAAATATCTTGTCCCATTTCATGCCTTAAACTTGCATACCTTATTAACCCATATATGGATCTCATTTACCACTGCAGAAAGTCAAGTTTGGCAGCAAGTAAAGACGATATATGATGTATTGTATTTGCCTAATCTTTACTTAGCTGCAGCTGTACCTGCCAAATTTATGAATATTACCAGTAGAGTACAACCAGCATTAATTTTCATGATATACTGTCCTCTAAATTTGGTAGATGATATATCGAGGTCTGAGGACGAGGGAGGCCCACCAACTGTATGAGAACATGAGTTTAGTTGGGACAGCACTAATCGACGATCGATCTCGCTCTGTTTCAATGTAGTTGCTGCTCTCCCTATGAAGTTTCTTGTGATGTTACATCCTGGAGCAAGTTGGGTCTTGAGTGTTGACAAAGTCATATATAGCAATCTATGGCAGTAGTAAGATGCATGTGTGTTACCACAAATCCAACTCTACATTGTGGCCATTTGAGACTCTCTGACACACTGAACGTTCTGCAGATGAAAATCGATTGCACACTGGAGCTGCTCTGAATAGTATGACAGTGTGGATGGTGCTGGGTGGAGGGTGTGGGTAAGTGCCATAACTAGCTAGTGCGCCTTAATATGTTGGCTTGCAACTTGTAAGCAATACTGATGACATGAGTTGGTGTTCTAAGTCTGTTGGCTACAACCTATATAAGGATGGATGGTGGTGGTAGACATGCAGTAGTGTTGCTCCTTGACTCCTTGTATCTTCAGTATCTTGGACGAATCTGTGTAGACTAGTGTCGAGTCGTCATCAGATGGACAGAAGACCCAGAGATGCTACCCCCTCGTTTGTCTGCAACTTTGCTGTCAGACAGATAGATGCTCTGTAATTTCTTTTTTGATGATACTTAGTTAAATTCCTCTGTATTTTTCTTTTTTGTTTTGTTTTGGCCGCGCAGCACTATCAAGCAGCACTGAAGATTAGTCGAAAGGAGCAGAGACTTCCTTGGCTTGGGTCGCCTCTCGGTTTGTGAGATGCCGTTGCCATTGCCACTACCAACTGCTCCGACTCTGTCTCTCAAGATATCCAAGTTCCAATTCCACTGCAGTCTGCACAAGTCTGAGAGTCCACAGGCATGCATGGCGCGCACTAATCGGGTCCATGAGTGAACTGCAGCATATCATCCATGGATAGCTACTGCCATTTTCTGCTACGGTCTGGACACGGGCAACCATGAGAAGTTTGGGGCATTCCCAGGCACCAAACAGGCATGAAGCATCTGTCTAGTGGTACAATATGTTTTCTTGTTAGTGCTGTCTTTGGCCTCAAGAAAGGAGCCTGAATTGCCAAAGGTGTCTGATTCCGCTGCATTTGGTTAACAAAAAAAGTAAGATTGGGAGAATCAAAGTTCACACCTGAGGCCATGACCAAGCTGACTATCCATGCTAAGGCCTCACTCATATGGCATCTACAATATAACTACTTTGCTTTGGAGACACTTTGTTGGCTTTTCGACCACCATTTGCCAAAAACTGTTGTTACAGTAATTGTTTGCTTGTCGAATCTAGGTAGGCCATGTCAGAATCTACAGGTCTCCACGCACTCAGCAGCCTTGTGGATATACACACAGCTTAGCAGCAATACAGCAGCCTTGTCAAAGTTTTACTCAAATTTCAAAACTGATGCTCCATCCAGTGCTCATTCAAGATGGATTCATGATAAATACAAGGCATGGCAGTGTTCTTTTTCTTTGTTCCGTTTTGATACTACATATGCCGCATTTTAAATGTCTCATTTTATTCTGTATAATTGATGGACAGAACCTCTGCTTTATGTAATGTTTTCTAGTAAATTAATAACGTACTCAGCACCTTATCAGCCACCCCATCCCCATGGGCTTCCAAATTTCTGAAAAAAGAACTCTGATGATTGGACTGCCACTTTGTTTCCTTCTACCAACCTTTATTCCACCCACCAGAATTTTTGTTTGATAAAATTTCATCTACTTGCCTGGGAGATCAATCTCATGCAGGTTTCCTCATCAACTTGCACCGCCTTACAGATAAAGAAAATGATGTGAACACCACTAAGGCATTTTGCAATTAGCCATCTATGAAAATTTCATATCAAGAAAAAATAAACTTAAACAGTACAGAGGTATACTTGATGGACAGAGTCAAATGTAGGCAAACCCCAATTTGGAGACAGCTTTATTGTCTTTTCAACCATCATAAGCCAAAACTGTTCTTAATGGTTTGCATGTACAATTCCACTTAAACTTATCAACAATTTCCAAATGGTTCAGTGCTACACATTACCTTTTTCCTATTACAAACTATATGTTCTACGACAATTAGAGTTCACATATAACTCTTGTCTATATGTACAGAAATAGAAATTTCAAAATTGATCCTCTAGTGCCCATTCAAGATAAAATCATGAAAAAAGTAGAGTTGTACATGTTCATGAACAAGCTTCAGTTAAAAATTTATACTCCATAAACACTGCTGATATGCACTGTACAGCGTGATACCAGTATTGTTTTTCTTTGTTCCCTTTTGATTATATATTATAACATAATATGCTGAGTTAAATATGTGCTGTAATTCTTTTATGGAACCATTTGTATATCTGGGCAACTCCTCTACTTTAAGCAATGTTTACAGTCAATACTCAGCACTTAACCAACCATCCCAATGCAGTTCGAAAGCACTGAAAAAGGAACTCTGACTGTACTGGCACAATATTTTTCTTCTCGCAACCTTTCTGCCAGTCTGTCAAATTTTATTTGAGGAATGGCATCTACTTACCTGTGATGCACGTTTCTCCCAGCAATTTGCACTCTTATATAGCCGTTGAAAATTATGTGAACCCCAAGTGGTTATGGTATATGTATATATCAATTATATGTATGCAAACTTTATCAAGAAAATAAATTAAACAGTACAGATGATTGATGAATAGAGTCAGAATATTATTGAATCAAAAGTCCAATATGCATAAATTGGTTAGAACTGGAGACAGCAACAAAGAAAGAATCATCAACGATGAACTCAAATTTATGAGCATAAATGTTACGAACCTAGTTCTGGATGGCCCAGAAGCCAAGATATGGATTATCCTTTTAACAGATATGATCCTACATTGTGTCATGTGGGGCCGTACTTACTCACGGAACAGGCGGGCCAGGGACATCTGCCGAGCTGCAAACGCGCAGAGCGCGACCACCACGCAAGCAATGTAACCGTGCCACGGGCGGACTCCGAGCACACGTACAGGACGTGATCTCCAGGCGCACGGTGCAGCCAGAGATAAAATAGGAGTCCGGTTAGGATTTAGTTAGAGTCGTAGGAGTTTTAGTTTCCTTTTGCTACCAGCTGTATGAGCTATTTATAATCCCTATAATCCTGAACGTGGAGGCAAGCAAGATATTATTCATCTAATCTCTCTACCTTTCTTCTCCAACGAAGCCTAGTAGTCTGAGGGGCAAAACCTCGACCTCTAGAAGACAACGGCGCGAGACTACGAGCTCCGTAGTTGAGGGCCTGCTACCCTAGATCATCACGCCCTTGACAACTTGGTATCACGATTCCGGCGATCCTCGCCACCACCACCACCAGCCGCCGCATCCACCAACACGCAGCAATCCTCTGCGTCTTCCTCTTCCGCCAGCAACATGGGTGACGACAGCGATCTCAAGGACACTGTCAAGATCCTTGCGGAGGCCGTCAAGAACCTGCAGTCCACCATCAAGGCCAATGCAAAGGCCATCACGGCCCTCACCACCGACCGTTCCTCCGGCTCCAAGCAGCCCACGGGCGAGCACCGCACTGATCGGCCTCCCAGGCACCAGAAGATGGATTTCCCCCGCTACGACGGCAAGACTGATCCTTTGATCTTCATCAATCGTTGTGAATCATATTTACACCAGCAGCAGATCATGGAAGAGGAGAAAGTTTGGATGGCATCATACAATCTGGAGGACGGTGCCCAACTCTGGTACTACCAAGTCCAGCAGGACTGTGGTACCCCCAACTGGAATCACTTCAAAGACCTCCTTCATCTGCGTTATGGTCCGCTGCTGCATTCTAACCCGCTCGGCGAGCTCGCCGTGTGTCACCGCACGGGGACTGTGGAGGAGTTCCAAGATCGGTTCCAAGCTCTGCTTCCACGGGCGGGGCGTTTGGACGAGGCGCAACGCGTACAACTGTTCACAGCCAGGCTTCAACCTCCGCTTAGCCACGACGTGGAAATCCACAATCCTCAGTCGTTGGCCACGGCCGTGAGCCTCGGTCGCAAGATTGAGCTCCGGAACAGCTACGTCGCGCCGGTCGGCCGGGCTCCAGCACGTGACCATGCTCTACTACCGGCTCCCCCGCCGTGCCTCGCATTGCCGGCGCCTCCTGTTGACAAGACCGCGCCCTCCACGGTCACGGTCGAGGGCCGTCCGGTGAAGCGGCTCACTCAGGCGGAACAAGAGGAACGCCGCCGGTTGGGACTTTGTTACAATTGTGACGAAAAGTACGGCCGCGGCCATAATCGTGTTTGCAAGTGACTCTTCCTCCTCAATAGCATTGAAGACGAGGAGACTAATGACCAGGCGGGTCCAGACGGTGTTGCCGGTTCAGGAGATGCTCCGCTATTCTCCTTGTATGCAGTCGCTGGTGTGGTTGTGGGGGGCACTTTGCAGGTCAAGGTCGTTCTAGGTGGCATCACTTTCATCGCGCTATTGGACTCTGGCTCAACTCATAATTTCATCGCTGAAGCTGCTGCTCTCCGCACGGGGCTGCCAATTCAACCTCGGCCTCGTCTAATAGCCACGGTGGCAAACGGTGAGAAGGTCACATGTCTAGGCGTTCTCAGGCGTGCTCCTATTTCCATCAGTAACAACGAGTTCCACGTTGATCTCTTTGTGATGCCGCTTGCTGGTTATGATTTGGTGCTGGGTACACATTGGATGGCTACCCTCGGGCCCATCGTCTGGGATTTTCCTGCTCGCTCCATGTCCTTCACAATCAATGTGCGTACAGTCTGTTGGCAAGGCGTGCCAAAGGCCAACGCGCTTAGTCTGCGTGCAACGACGATCAGTGACTCCCTCCAAGATGAGCTCCTGGCCTCTTTTGAAGATGTCTTCACCGAACCCACCGGTCTTCCCCCAGCACGCACCCGTGACCACGGCATCGTCCTCAAAGAGGGTGCGCAGCTGGTGGCGGTCCGGCCGTATAGGTATCCGGCGGCCCACAAAGATGAGTTGGAGCGACAATGCGCCACCATGATCAAGCAAGGCATCGTACGTCACAGCGATTCAGCCTTCTCTTCGCTAGTCCTCCTGGTCAAGAAGGCAGATGGATCATGGCGCTTCTACGTCGACTACAGCGCCTTGAACGCGCTTACGGTCAAAGACGCATTCCCCATCCCCGTCGTCGATGAACTCATTGATGAACTCCACGACGCGCGGTTCTTCTCTAAGCTCGACTTGCGCTCTGGGTACCACTAGGTCAGAATGCGACCGGAAGATATTCATAAAATGGCTTTCTGCACCCATGACGACCTCTATGAATTCTTGGTCATGCCGTTTGGGTTGTGCAATGCTCCAGCGATGTTCCAAGCTCTCATGAACGATGTGCTTCGGCCGTTTCTTCGTTAATTTGTACTTGTTTTCTTTGACGATATTTTGATCTATAGTACAACATGGGCGGATCATTTGTGATACCTCCAAGTGGTTCTTTCGGTGCTCCGCCGTCACCAGCTTTTTGTCAAGCGCTCCAAGTGTGCCTTCGCGTCACCTCGGTCTCGTACCTCAGCCACATCATCTCCGAGGCGGGCATCGCCATGGATTCAGCCAAGGTACAGGCTGTATGTGACTTACCAGTACCTCGGTCAGCGCGTCCGGTACACGGTTTCCTCGGCCTCGCAGGATATTACCGGAAGTTCATCCACAACTACGGCTCCATCGCCGCGCCACTCACTGCCCTACTGACGAAGGATGGTTTCTCTTGGAACGAGGCTGCGGCATCGGCATTTGTGGCGTTCAAGGTAGCCATTACCTCGGCACCCATCCTGGCAATGCCGGACTTTGCAAAGGACTTCATCGTTGAGTGCGACGCTTCATCACACGGGTTTGGCGCGGTGCTGATCCAGGAAGCACACCCGATTGCGTTCTTTAGCCGGCCCATCGCTCCTCGACATCGTGCTCTCGCTGCTTATGAGCGGGAACTCATCGGGCTCATCCACACCATCTGACACTAGAGGTCGTATCTTTGGGGTCACCATTTCATCGTCAAGACAGACCACTACAGCCTCAAATATTTGTTGGATCAGCGTTATCAACAATTCCCCAACACCATTGGGTTGGCAAGCTATTGGGCTTTGATTTTGTTATTGAGTACAAGCCAGGAGCGGCTAATACGGTGGCCGACGCTCTGTCCCGCCGTGACTATGAAGAAGGTTCTGTCCTTGCTGTATCGGCACCGAGGTTCGACTTCATCGATCGGTTGCGCCAAGCTCAAGCCACCGATCCGGCTATCATCGCCATCACCGATGAAGTCCGTGCTGGCACTCGCGGGGCTCCGTGGTCAATCGTCGATAACATGCTTCAGTTTGACAACCGGCTCTATATTCCGCTGGCATCACCACTTGTCCAAGAGATATTGCTGACCGTTCACTTAGATGGGCATGAAGGGGTCCAACGTACTTTGCATCGTTTACGGAGGGATTTTCACTTCCCACACATGTGCAGGTTGGTGCAAGATTTTGTCCGTGCCTGTTCAACGTGCCAAAGATACAAGTCTGAACACCTTCATCCGGCGGGTCTTCTTCTTCCTTTGCCTATGCCAACGAAGATTTGGGCAGACATCGCCCTTGACTTCGTGGAGGTGTTGTCGAAGGTCCGTGGCAAGTCTGTGCTCCTCACGGTGGTGGATAGGTTCAGCAAATATTGCCACTTCATTCCCTTGGCGCATCTGTATTCCGCCGAGTCGGTTGCCCAGGTGTTCTTCACTGAAATTGTCAGGCTGCACGGCGTTCCACAGTCCATGGTGTCTGACTGTGATCCCGTCTTCACCTCGACATTCTGGCGTGAACTTATGCGCCTTTTGGGCACCAAGCTTCACATGTCAACGGCGTTTCATCCTCAGTCCGATGGGCAGTCCGAGGCAGCTAATCGAGTTATTGTGATGTACCTACGCTGCTTCGTTGGATACAGATCGCGCGAGTGGCTTCGCTGGCTTCCGTGGGCAGAATTTGTCTATAATACGGCGTACCAGTCGTCCCTTCGTGACACTCCTTTCCGCATTGTCTACGGCCGTGATCCGCCCACCATACGCTCTTATGAGCCCGGCAATACTCGGGTGGCTGCGGTTGCCAAGAACATGGAGCAGCGCGATGAGTTTTTAGATGACATCCGCTATCGGCTTCAGCAAGCACAAGCGGTACAGAAAATCCACTACGACAAGCTCCATCGGAACGTCGAGTACAAGGTCAGAGACTGGGCGCTGCTCCGCCTTCGTCAACGTCTGGTGGCGTCTCTTCCGTCAGAGGTCTCTGGGAAACTCAAGCCAAGATACTACAGGCCATACTGCGTCATCGAGCTGATCAACCCCGTCACCGTTCGATTGGCTCTTCCTCCGCGCGCTCGACTGCATGACGTCTTCCACATCGGCCTCCTCAAGAAGTTCACTGGGCCGCCTCCTTCAGCATTGCCTCCTCTACCGCCAGTTCATCATGGGGTGACGATTCCGGAGCCTGAACGCGTGGTGCGCGGTCGCTTGGCTCGTGGCGTCCAACAAGTCCTCGTCCACTGGAAGGGCGAGTCCGCCGCATCAGCAACCTGGGAAGATCTCGACGCGTTCACTGTCAAGTATCCTGCATTCCAGCTCGCGGAAGAGCTGCGTCTTGAGGGGGGAGAGATGTCATGTGGGGCCGTAGTTACTCACGGAATAGGTGGGCCAGGGACATCCGCCGAGCTACAAACGCGCAGAGCGCGACCACCACGCAAGCAATGTAACTGTGCCACGGGCGGACTCCGAGCACACGTACAGGACGTGATCTCCAGGCGCACGGTGTAGTCAGAGATAGAATAGGAGTTAGGTTAGGATTTAGTTAGAGTCGTAGGAGTTTTAGTTTCCTTTTGCTACCAGCCGTATGAGCTATTTATAATCCCTGTAATCCTGAACGTGGGGGCAAGCAAGATATTATTCATCTAATCTCTCTACCTTTCTTCTCCAACGAAGCCTAGTAGTCTGAGGGGCAAAACCTCGACCTCTAGAAGACAACGACGCGAGACTACGAGCTCCGTAGTCGAAGGCCTGCTACCCTAGATCATCACGCCCTTGACACATTGAGGTATTCAAAATTTAAACATAAAAAACCTCCCTTGTATTCTATGTACGTATATATATATATGGATACTATATCCATATTATATATTTCCCACGTAGAACTATGTTTAACTGACAATTCAGCATAATAAACCACAAAATATACCAGTTAATAATGTAGTCATGCCTTTCTCCGAACACATCTGTTTATACAATGCGCTTTCAGACTATAGAGTACAGACCACTCCATTTAGTCTGGTGAAGCAAACATAGAATATTCAAAGCCACTTGCATAAAGTAAGTTAGAAACTCATCGTGCGCAAATATTCTGCCTATAAATATCTGCACACATTGACACTGGCCAACACACTGCTCTAAAACCCTGAGCAAAATGGCTTCCCATAAACCCCTTGTTTGCAGTGTCTTAGCCTTGTTCTTTGCTGCAAGCTTGGTTTCAGCTCAGCTTACTGCAAATTTCTATGACAAGTCATGCCCAAATGCATTGTACACCATCCAAACAGCGGTAAGGTCTGCTGTTGCCAGGGAGAACCGCATGGGAGCATCATTGCTCCGCCTCCACTTCCACGACTGCTTTGTTAATGTAAGTGTCCCGAAATCTGCACATATGTTTTAAACTTCACATTTTCTGGATTTCTAAGCATGACAATCTTAACTATGAAGGGCTACGATGGCTCAGTGCTGCTTGATGACACCGCAACCTTCAGAGGGGAGAAGACTGCTGTTCCGAACAACAATTCCCTACGTGGATTTGACGTGATTGACAGCATCAAGGGAGAGCTTGAGAGGATCTGCCCACAGGTGGTATCATGTGCTGACATCGTTGCTGTGGCAGCGCGTGACTCTGTTGTTACGGTAAGACAAAACAAAAGAAACATTTCAAGTTAGAAGAAACAAGTTAAATGCAAAAGTATCTATAATTGTGAGCCTCGCAAGAAACCACAACTAAGTGATTATACAATTTTTTAACTGAAATGAGGATGGTACAACTCTTATATTTGAGAGATTATGATAACCTTATAATTATGATAACCTTATAACCTAGACCAAAACAAACCTAAGGGAGCACTAAACTAAACTACAAAAGTCAACATTCATATTAATCAATTCTATAGCGACTGATTGACCAAGTGCATTTCATGCATTCCAATTTAGCTATTCCAATAGAATTATAGAACAAACAATAGTAAGAGTTGGCAATTTCTATTTCAGCTTGGAGGGCCTACTTGGCCTGTCAATCTGGGAAGGCGTGACTCACTGACAGCAAGCCTAGATGCTGCAAACAACGACATCCCAGCACCAAGTCTGGACCTCAGTGATCTCACCAAGTCCTTCTCAAATAAAGGACTGGGTTCAACTGACATGATTGCACTATCAGGTACTACAATACAATGCAAATTTTGTGAACAAACATACATCTGATTCATAAACCATAGTCAATGCTAGATTTGTTCCTTGAATGCAAAAAGTAGTAATACTAATTGATATGGAATAAAAAAAAATGTTGGCAGGAGGTCACACCATTGGACAAGCAAGATGTGTCAACTTCCGCAATCGCATATACAAATTGTCCCAACAAGACTGGCGACAATAACATTTCACCCCTTGACGGCTCGACACCCTATGTTTTTGACAATTTCTACTACAAGAACTTGCTGAACAAGAAGGGTGTTCTACATTCTGACCAGCAACTGTTCAGTGGAGGTTCAGCAGACTCCCAGGCTACGACCTACTCTTCAAACATGGCAAAATTCTTCACCGATTTCAGTGCGGCGATGGTGAAGATGAGCAACATTAGTCCCCTGACAGGATCCAGTGGGCAAATAAGGAAAAACTGCAGGAGGGTAAACTAACACCTTGTAATCTCTGTTGGAAAGGGAGAAAGTTTCCCTTTTGCTTATACTGTAGTCCTCCCCAAAGATGTATCCACAGCTTCGCAAAGCATACATATGAAAAGAATAAAATGACATGAAAAATGTTTTCGAAACAATTTTTAGTATGCCTTTTACCAACCATGAACTTGAACAACCCAATACATAAAACACTGTTTTGTTAATGGGACAAGAATTAAACCACTGAGATGACTCTCTTAGATGGATCACATATAAAAAATATGAAATTGAAGGAAACAGAGACAGTAGTCAACTATTCATCATAATATGAAACTGAAGTACAAAATTTGTACAGCAGAACAGGAAACAGTTCTGCACAAGAGGGTTAACAGCCCACACAATTCCAATAAGATGATAAAAACAATACATGATTGCAGGCAGGCTCATGACTGATGAATGTTGCGTATGGCTGCATTGATACTTTTACAGTCAAAGTCCATGATCTTCATCCAGTTCTCGAAATCTCCAATTTCCTACAAATGTAAATGGACAGGGATGCTTCAGCAGCTACAACTAGCACATGGTTTGGACTGAAACTTCTGTAAACGAATTATCCAAAAAAAAAAAAGAAGAAAGAATGGTATCCTAGCTAATCACATGAAGTCAGCGTTCTAGTTTTCCTTATCACAGAAAATGTTCTCTAATCAATGTAGCAGGATTCAGAGTTTCAGTTCACCATGGGCACACCTTACATTAGGAAAGGAATCGACCAGACAGAGAGCAGGAGTCACACTACTCCCCCCTGATAATTCGTTAGCTATTATTATTACCTTCAAGACGGAGTTAATCTCGTTGGTGGCGGCCAGCCACTGATCACTCTGCCGCCTGTAGCGCGCGATGGTACCGAGCAGCGCGCGGGCCTCGAACTCAATCCGCGTCTCGTTGACGAAGAGCTCCTGCACCCCGCCGTCGACCGCGTCCACGAGCAGATCAGCGACCCGCGCCGCACTTCTCAGGGCGTTTTCCTTCGCTCTCTCTGCGCGAGCGCGCGCGTGCGTGTGGAGCAAGATGGGGTCAATAATTTGTTGGGTCTGTCATTTGGGCAGAGCCGCAGAGGAGATAGCAGTGGCGGCGGGCGGCCGGGGGCGTACCAGTTTGTTGGCGTTGGCGGAGGGATTGGCGGTGGTGCTGATGCACGATCTGGAGAAGCGCTTCTTCCAGATCCTGCTTCCCAGGTGGCTTGGCTCCGTCCATCCCCTCACAATCGCCGCCGGTCGCCGGAGCAGTTCCCCAGCAAAGAGGATGACTTTCTGATAGTTACGATGGGCCACGGACAGGTAATTTGGTAAAGGCCCAATCGAGATCTAAGCCCATTCGGCTTGCACGACGGGCCGTTGCACGCGCGCTCTTTTTCACTCATTTCCAACGATGTAAACATGGCTCCTACATCACGTGCTCATACACTGTCTCGTAGATTGCTATATAGGATTTTTGATGACGCGGAGGAAGAGAGAGGTGGGAGAATTTGAGATCGTTACTTCATGAAACAACCGTCTTATGAGTTAAAATTTAAGACTATGAGACAACTGTTTTAGCATTGTATGAGTTGTTGTCGTCATATATCTCATAATCCTACTTGTATTCTCTCTATAAATTAAGAAATTACGAGTTGCTATGAGACAACTTAAAAAGACAACTATTGAATATATAGTCTATTAAGTCGTCTTAAATTATATGGCAATCTATGAGACTAGTTATGAGACAACATCAATGTACATGCCCTAAGTCCTAAAATGTCCCAATCCCAAATTTTGATGACATGGCAATCTCAGTGATGTTTAATTTGAGTTTCACTCACATTTGATACAATAAAATATATCAGCAGATTTGATTAATAATTGGTAAATTAATTATAAAGAGAGAAAAAAACTGTATCATGAAACTCTCCGTAAAGATTGACCTTAGGAGCTATTTCTTTTGGAATGAGCCTCCACCTCTGGCATCACCTAGAAGTACACGCAGGCGACTAAAGGACTTCGAGCAAGATATCCAATTATTAGACTGAAGGAAGCAAAATAAGATTATTTGACAACAACAAACGTGTCCAAGAGAAAATTTATTGGGAACAATATTTGGGAACAAATTTGACAATAACATACATGTCCAACAGCAAATTATCTTTTTTACGGTGTCCACGGGTAAAGTGCAGTCACTTTTAGTGTTAGGAGCCTATTTTGTCAAGATACTATTAGCTTTACCATGCTATTGGTCTGTTGAAACTTGAGCAGAGCCACATTTTGACATAGAAAACGAAGTTTCAAAATCTTTCGTACGTGCATACAGCTAAGCTAGCTGCACTGTTTGTCAAACTGCCCATTGACAAAAGGAGCATCAGTTGTTTAGTAAAAGGCCGGCCGGCGTCAAATCAAAACTCAAAAGGTGTCAAAATCATACAGCTGCTTGCCATGCACCACGAGACGACGTCGAAGACCACGACGGCGATCTAATCTTCCCATAGTGTCTGCTACTCGTCTCGATCCATGCATATGCTGTTGGGAATATACCCTAGAGCTAATCATATAAATGATGATATTTTAATTGTATCCATAATTAATAAGTTGTTTATTAATATTTATTATAGACAACTTGTATTGATTGATGATTATATGAATTGTTTGTGGAACTCAATTATTTGAATGGTTATTTTAAAGTTGTCTCTGGTCTGCGTTTTTGTGAAAACATACTTGAATATTAGACCAGCACATGTATTAGTTGATGGCTATGTTTCACAAATCATGGACATAGAGATGTAAAACTAATAATGTAGGCACATGCGAGACATGTAGGTTGGACTGACCCGACATGAGAAAGTCTCTATTCACGTCATGTACGTTATGTCCTTAGACCTAAGATTGTGGTATGTACTCAAGATGTGAAACGGCCTACTTAGGGACTATCAAACGCTGCTTCGTAACTGGATAGTTATAAAGGTGGTCTTCAGGTGGTCGGGAAGCATGCTATGAGACATAGACAATCAAGATAGAATTTACCCCTCTCTACGCGAGAGAGATATCACTGGATCACTCAAGTGATTGGATCAACAAATGCATGGCCGTGCTTGGGTTAAGTGTTAACCCACGAGTTGAACCATATATCGAGTGGCAAAGGGAATAACTTGTATGTGGTCGTAGTGGTTCGTTTGATAAGATCTTCGCGTACAGATAGGAGTTGTCACGCCTTGCTAGAGGCCGCTGTCAACTATTAGACGAGTAGGAGTACTCGGTCCATGTCAATGTGTGCGTGAACCCATAAGGTCGCACGCTTAAGGGGCTAGAAGGCTAATTCGGGTTGGACCCGAATTAGATAAGGCTTAGGGTTACTAATGGGCCTCCAACTCATGAGCTCATTGGAGACGCCTATACAAGCAAGGGGTAGGGGCGCGGTCAGGGGAACAAACGCCTTTGGTAGCCGCCGTCGCCCTCCCCACGCTCGCGCCTTCTGCTCTCGTGGACCTAGCAGTCCGGAGGCACATCGCTTCTTCTCTGCACGTGTGGGATTCCTCGGAGGTGCTGCATCTGGAGCACTGGGACGAACCGCGCGAGAGGACTGAGGTGACAGACGACCACGCAACTGCACTGCCTGCTGTGACACGTATGACTACATCGAGTCATCTTCCGCTGCACCTGCGCGTCTAGTGGTAATCTAGTAACCTGTAACTAGCAGTAGATCCTGATTTATGAGGTCAAAAAATTTTATTTTCTGGCTAGCGTAGCACCCTCATAACCCTTCAGTGGTATTAGAGCCGTTACTGCCTCGTTATAGGTTCAGTTTTGTGCATATGGTGATATGCGTGGTTGTACATGAGTCTCTAACCTTGGTTCGTCTTCTTGCCGTATTGGTCTTGAAACGATCTACTCGTACCGGTCGAAATTCCGCCATCCGAGTTAAGTGATTCATGTAAATCTAGTCATGGCGAGTTAGAGATCAATCAGATTGATCGAATTGAACCCTAGGTCAAGTACCAAGCGCATATGATGCGCGGTGGTGGTAGAAGGAATTTACTGCCGGGCGCCGGTTTGCTGAGAAAAGTGTTGTTCGGTAAAATAGCCGTAACTTTTGAACCGTAACTCGGATTGAGACGAACTCTAAACAAAAATCATAGAGAACAAAATTTTACATCTGGTTCTCTTTGCTTCGCCACATTCAGCGAAATTAGAATTGTGAAATAAGGCTTGGAAAATAGAGTTTTCTGCGTTGTAAGATTAGACGTCGGATTCGGATAACTCTGTTTTGCAGGTATTGATGACTGGTATAGCCATTATGTGTATATGATGCATGTATGTATTTAATTTATGGCTTGCATGTCATGAGGAAAATATGGGCAGGAGCCACATACATATTGTCAAAATTAATGTAATGGCATGTGTGCCAATCTATGATGATCTATCCGTGACTATGTAATTTCATTTTACTTGCGCTAGTAGTAGCTAGTCTTGGCGAAATCATCACTGAAGGATGGCATACTCGAATCATGGAGATGGAGATCACCGTGATGCATAGATTGATGGAGATGGAGATCCCCAAAGGAATAATGGGCTATACCAAGTCATGTCTGTGTTATGCCGTTCTTACAATGTTCTACTTTCACATGCTATTATGTTTTTGTCTACATGAGTGCGGTAGTGAAGTAGAACGATCCCACAGCAATGTTTAAGTTAAATGCTTCCCCAAACCTTGCACTTTCATAAGTCTTATACAATCAGTAGTGGGTCTATAAAATTAGGGTGCGACTGGTTTTCCTCGACTAGGCAGGTTTGTATCGGATACTTACTGCAAGAAGGTTTGGTTACTTGAATAAGGTCATCCTAACGGTTAGGGACCTTGGAGCATGGGTAGGTTGAGCATAGCATAGAGATGCTGCCCGACAACGAGAGTCATATGTGATATGATTAGCAAAGTGTTGCTTACTGATCTACCATGTCTTCTAGCGGTGATGCTAAAGCTCACTAGTTGACTTGTTAGTTATGGGTCTTGAATAAGTATCAATTGAGGGATATTGATTTTAGTGGGAGTAGATTTTATTTACTCTTTTATGGATACATTGTCTTAGTATTTTGTGTTACTTTTGTTGTAGATGGCCGCTCGCAATCAACCATTTTCTTTGCGTATAATTCTTGAGAACGATAAGTTGAATGGAACAAATTACACGGATTGGATACGCAACCTGAGAATTGTTCTCAGGGCTGAGAAAAAGGAAGAAATTCTAGACACCCCATTACCAGATGAGCCTGATGAAAATGCAACTGCTGCTGAGAAAAACGCTTACAAGAAAGCATGTGATGCGGATCTTGAAGTGAGTTGCCTCATGCTTGCTTGTATGGAACCTGATCTGCAAATGCAGTTTGACAACAATCATTCAGCGAACGATATGATCGTGGCACTTGAAGTATGTTCCAAACTCAAGCGCGGACTAAAAGGTTCAATGTCTCTAAGGCGTTTGCAGAAACCAAGCTAGCAGAGGACGCAGCTGTTGGTCCACATGTAATCAAGATGGTTGGTTACACTCAGATTTTATTCTTGCATCGTTTTCGGCCAGCTACGAAAACTTTATCTCGAACTACCATATGCATGGAGCGGAGAGGGGCTTGAATGAACTGTGTGGCATGCTGAAAACAGCAGAGGCCGACATCAAGAAAGGTGCTGGAAGTAGCCAAGTGTTGGCGATCCAGAACCGACCTCGTTTTAAGAGGAAGGGCAATTCTTGGAGGAAGAAGAAGGTCAAGGCTAAAGATGAGATCTCTAAGCCTAACCCATCTGCTACCAAGGCTGGACCATCTATAAATTCAGATTACTTTTATTGTAAGGGAAAAGGTCACTGGAAAAGAAACTGCAAGTAGTACTGGCGTCCTTAGAGAAGGATGGCGGCGGTAAATGTACTGCTACTGCTTGTACTCTTGTTGTTCATGTTACAGACATTTTCCTCGCTAACTCTTATATCAATTCTTGGGTATTTGATACCGGATCGGTTGCTCATATTTGCAATATGATGTAGGGAATGATAAGAAGTAGAAGCGTGGATAAAGGAGAAGTTGATTTTCGCGTAGGAAATAATACAAGAGTTGCTGCATTGAACGTCGGGACGATGCAACTTCCCTTGTCGTCAGGATTTATTTTGAAATTGAATAATTGTTATTTTGTTCCTAGTTTAAGTCGAAACATTGTACCACCTTCATGCTTGATGAAGGATGGTTATTCATTTGCGAGTAAAGACAATGGTTGTATGATCTCAAAGAATGATGTGTTTGTGGCTTTTGCATCCATTATGAATGGGTTATTTATTTTAAATCTTGATGATGCACCTGTCTGTAATGTTAGTGCTAAACAGCCTCGGCTTAATGAGTTAAGTCCTACCTATATGTGGCATTGTCGTTTGGGTCATATAAGTGAGAATCGCATGTTGAGGCTCCATGATGATGGTCTTCTAACTTCGTTTGATTTTGAATCATACGAGACATGTGAGGCTTGCTTGTTAGGCAAGATGACCAAGGCGCCATTCAAAGGATTTTCTGAGAGGGCATCTGACTTGTTAGAACTTGTACATACTGATGTATGTGGACCAATGAGCACGATAGCTAGAGGCGGATTTCAATACTTCATAACTTTTACTAATGACTTTAGTAGATATGGATATGTCTACTTAATGAAACATAAGTCTGAAACATTTGAAAAGTTCAAAGAATTTCAGAATGAAGTAGAGAATCAATGTGGCAAGAAGATCAAGGCCTTGCGATCTGAACGTGGAGGCGAATATCTAAGTCATGCGTTTAGCAATCATCTTAAGAGTTGTGGAATTGTTCCACAGCTTACGCCACCTGGAATGCCTCAGAGAAACGGCGTGTCTGAGCGACGTAATCGGACCTTGTTGGACATGGTTTGGTCTATGATGAGCCAGTCGGATCTACCTTTATCATTTTGGGGATACGCTCTAGAAACAACTGCATTCATATTGAATAGGGTACCATCTAAGTCCATAGTTAAGACACCATATGAGATTAAGATTCCCAGCTTGTCTTTTCTGAAAATTTGGGGTTGTGAAGTTTATGTTAAATGACTTATATCAGATAAACTAACACCCAAATCGGACAAGTGCTTTTTTGTGGGATATCCAAAGGAAACTTTAGGGTATTATGTCTATAACCGGTCAGAGGGCAAAGTGTTTGTTACTCGAAACGGTGTTTTCTTAGAGATAGAGTTTCTCAAAAGAGAAAAGAATGGACAAAAGGTGTATCTTGAAGAAGTTCAAGATGAGCCAGTAGGGACTGACTCTGCGAGTGATACTAATGTAGCAGAGCAAGTTGAGACACCCATGGCAGTGGAGACACCGCCACAACCACGAAGATCAGCAAGACTTCGCGCATTGCATGGGGATTTGTTATTGTTAGACGATGACGAACCTGTGAATTATGTGGAAGCTATGATGGATCCAGATTCTGAGAAATGGCAAAGTGCCATGAGATCCGAGATAGATTCCATGGGAGACAATCAAGTTTGGAACTTGGTTGACCCGCCTGATGGGGTTAGACCCATAGAGTGCAAATAGATCTTTAAGAAGAAGAAGGATATGGATGGAAATGTTTATGTCTATAAAGCTCGACTTGTCACAAAAGGTTTTTGGCAAGTTTAAGGAGTTGACTACGATGAGACATTCTCGCTGGTAGTGATGCTTAAATCTATTTGGATCATTCTAGCAATTGCTGCATATTTCGATTATGAGATATCACAGATGGATGTTAAAACAGCCTTTCTAAATGGGTATTTAGAAGAGGATGTGTATATGATATAGCCTGAAGGTTTTGTTGATCCTAATAATGCTGAAAAGATATGTAAGCTTAAGAAATCTATTTATGGGTTAAAGCAAGCATCTCGGGGTTGGAATATTCATTTTGATGAGGTAGTCAAAGGGTTTGGCTTCCGTCAGAATGAAGAAGAACCTTGTGTTTACCAGAAGGTAAGTGGGAGCGCTATTGTGTTTCTGATCTTGTATGTGGATGAGATACTATTGATTAGGAATGATATTCCTATGTTGAAATCTATAAAGACTTCACTAAATAATAGTTTTTCTATGAAGGATTTAGGTGAAGCAGCATACATCTTGGGAATTAAGATCTATAGAGATAGGTCGAGAAGGCTAATAGGATTAAGCCAAGACACGTACATTGACAAGGTGTTGAAACGGTACAACATGGAATAGTCCAAGAAAGGGTTCTTGCCTATGTCACATGTTATGCGCTTTAGTGGCAAGCAGTGTCCTTCAACAGATGAAGAGCGCAACTGCATGAGTAAGGTTCCATATGCTTCGGCCATTGGTTCTATCATGTATGCCATGATATGTACTCGCCTAAATGTCTCATATGCTCTAAGTATTGCGAGCAGGTACCAAGCTAATCCGAGTGAACCTCACTGGACACTTGTTAAGAACATCCTAAAGTATTTACGAAGGACTAAGGATGTGTTCCTAATCTATAGAGGTGAGGAGGAGCTCATTGTAAATGGTTACACCGATGCTAGCTTCCAAACCGACGGGGATGATTCACTATCTCAATCAGGTTTTGTGTTCACAATAAATGGTGGTGCAGTAAGCTGAAAAAGTTCCAAGCAGAAGACGGTGTCTGATTCTACAGCAGAAGCCGAGTACATTGTAGCTTCTGGCACTGCAAAGGAAGGTGTTTGGTTGAGGAGGTTCCTCATTGAGCTTGGTGTGTTTCCGAATGCGTCGGGCCCATTGAATTTACATTGTGATAACAATAGGGCGATTGCACAGGCTAAGCAGCCTAGGGATCACCAGAAGAACAAACATGTACTCTAAAAGTTTTATCTCATTCGAGAGTTTGTGAAATGAGAAGAGATCAAATTATGCAAAATACATACGGATTTGAATGTAGCAGATCCTTTGACAAAGGCTCTTCCACAGCCTAAGCATGAGGCGCACATGAGGTCTATGGGGATTAGACATCTAAGGGAGTAACTCTAGTGCAAGTGGGAGACTGTTAGGAATATGCCCTAGAGCTAATCATGTAGATGATGATATTCCGATTGTATCCATGATTAATAAAGTGTTCATTGAATATCCATTATAGACAACTTGTATTGATTAGTGATTATGTGAATTGTTTGTGAAACTCAATTACTTCAATGGTTATTCTAAAGTTGTCCTTGGTCGGCGTTCTTGTGAGAACACACTTGAATATTAGACCAGCACATGTATTAGTTGATGGCTATGTTTCACAAGCCATGGACATGGAGATGTAAAACTAATAATGTGGGCACATGTGAGACATGTAGGCTGGACTGACCCGACATGAGAAAGTCTCTATTCACGTCATGTACGTTATGTCCTTAGACCTAAGATTGTGGTATGTACTCAAGATGTGAAATGGCCTACTTAGGGACTATCAAACGTTGCTTCATAACTGGGCAGTTATAAAGGTGGTCTTCGGGTGGTCGGGAAGCATGCTATGAGACATAGACAATCAAGATGGAATTTGCCCCTCTCTACGCGAGAGAGATATCATTGGATCACTCAAGTGATTGGATTAACAAATGCATGGCCGTGCTTGGGTTAAGTGTTAACCCACGAGTTGAACCATATATCGAGTGGCAAAGAAAATAACTTGTATGTGGTCGTAGTGGTTTGTCTGATATGATCTTCGCGTGCACATAGGAGTTGTCATGCCTTGCTAGAGACCGCTGTCAACTATTGGGCGAGTAGGAGTACTCGGCCCATGTCAATATGTGCGTGAACCCATAGGGTTGCATGCTTAAGGGGCTGGAAGCCTAATTCGGGTTGGACCCGAATTAGATAAGGCTTAGGGTTACTAATGGGCCTCCAACTCGTGAGCTCATTGGGGATGCCTATATAAGCAAGGGGTAGGGGCGCGGTCAGGGGAACACACGCCTTTGGCAGTCGCCGTCGCAGACCTAGCAGTCCGGAGGCGCATCGCTTCTCCTGCACATGTGGGATTCCTCGGAAGTGCTGCATTTGGAGCACTAGGACGAACCGCGCGAGGGGACTGAGGTGACGGACGACCATGCAACTGCACTGTCTGCTGCGACGCGTACGAGTACATGGAGTCATCTTTCGCTGCACCTGCGCGTCTAGTGGTAATTCCGTAACCTGTAACTAGCAGTAGATCCTGGTTTATAAGGTTGAAAAGTTTTATTTTCTAGTTAGCGTAGCACCCTCATAACCCTTCGTATGCTACTCCTGAAGTCTTCAGCTTTTTTCCCCAAACTTTGCCGCTATCTCCTCACCTTTGAAGCTAATTACTACCTGCCTAATTAGCTACTACCAGTCAAAACACATTCTGGATTCGTCATCGACGATGTGGTGAGAAAAAGGATGAAAAACTGAGTTTTGTTCCAGAGAGACATGTCATGACATGGATGTAACTTTGGACCTCTAACGTCACTAGCTATTTTATTTTTATATGTATATAATGCGATGGATGTTTTGACTTTTGAGATCCATTTATCCGTCGAATCATCTGTGATCCTGACTGCGTGCAGTAGCTGGACGATTCTGATCCAAATTTCTGTAGAATTCAATTTGATTAGTGTTGACACTGTTTTTCAGCACGTGTCAATAAGGATCGGGAGACCAAACTAAATCGGTAAAAGGTTGGTTGTTCTTCGACATTGCTTCTGACCTGCTGATGGATGGTTGCCGATAAAGAGCATGTTGATCTGGAATATTGCCGATTGGGCTGAAAAGCTGTTAAGGATCATTACCGATTCGACGAAAGAGCTGTTGCCGATGAGATAGGCAGGAAGGCTAGAAGGTTGTTGCCGATGCCAGGGATATGCCGATGAAGAGATAACTTCATCATAACGGAAGCGGACAGAGGATTGGCGACACGGAGCTTACGATTTTTCATAGTATAGTTTAAGTTCAACTCCTATACGAGTTTTATTGTTTTTCCTTAAAGAAATAGAGTTCGTATAAGAAATTAGTTTATTTCTTCTTTATTTGAGCTTTGCGTATTAAATTAGGACTCTTCGATTAGTAGAGTATAAATATATGCCAAAGGGCATTATAATGGATATCCAAGCATCAATAAACAAATCTACTTTTTACTTACCTTTACCAGTACTTTACTTTTTGACGACTTCGCCAAGTACCTTTTTTCTTTTTTCAATGAATTCTCTCAAGAATCGACGGGCTGCATCAACTTGATCTCCGGCGACCTTGCAGGTTCCGCGTCTACCGAGCATGATTCAGGCTTTGATGTCCAGGCGTATCACTGTCGTCTCATCTGATCTGTTCAACAGTTATCAACTACCTTCTGAGCTTTGATGTTCGGGCGTATCGCTGTCGTCTCGTTTGGATTTTATTCAAATTTATCATCCTTGTCGATTAACAGGTCAAATCGACTGGCACGCTTCAGATATCGATTTTGGGTATTAGCCCGGTGTGTTTGCAGATATAATTTTGCATCAACACATCTTTTGACACGCCTGGTGGGACCAAGTCAACAGATCTATCATGAAGAATCCTGCTGATATCAATCCAGAGAATATCATCGAGATATCAGAATCAGATCTCAAGGAGGATCAGAAGCTAGCCATGGAAAAAGCTATGGAGGATTACAGGCAGCTCTACTTGAAGTCTTTCAGCATGAATAGGGGCGGAGAAGTCATCCAGAAGCAAGATCTGCCGTTGCCTCGGCAGGTAACCTTTGACTCCAACCCTGGTAAATTACAGGAGAAGGTTAATTCTGCATTAAATCAAGCTTTGATCAACCACTCCACCATGTTGTCCAATACTGTTTACAATGCTGTTGTGCAAACATTAAGAGAAGGACAAGCACCAGGTTATGTCGGGCCGGCATATCATCAGCCGGGATCGGCATCTGTCAGTACTCCATCGGCAATTCCAGCCATTGAGAGTATGGAAGCGTCTACTCCTCCAGTTATATCAGGACCATCTATCATTGAAGCCACACCGATAGGATCAGATCTAACGTCTTAGGAGAGGCCTAGTATTCAGTTGAGCACAGATCTATCGGCATCGGCAATATCAGGTCCTTCAGACCAACACAGTCAAATTGTTGCCAATTGGTGGGGATACGGGATGCCTCTAGGTCCATCTACTGCCAACTCTGGACTGCCTCAAGTGCATGATGTAGCAGGAAAGGGTTCAATAACATCGGCTACTCCAATTCGGCCGATGGCTCAAATGTCACATTATTCTACTGCACCTCCTGCTATATAGCCATTGTTAATGGGATTCTACGCGCCTCCACAACAGATATCTTATGCGAATCCATTGACTAATCCTCCACCAGTTCAACAGAGAGTTTCCACTGCAGGATAGCCCATAGTGCCATTCATATCTCAATCTGGGTTATCTGCAATTCAGGGAAATCATGCTGCTGGCTATCATCTACCTATACAAGAGCATCAATTGTCTGCAAACTGTCAGCCATCGGCAAGTCAGGTGCCGATAAGTTATAATCTCAATTGGTTAGGGCAAGCGCCAGTTCAGCAATCTGCTATTCAGCCAAGTTACCAAGCAATGGGGACTCACAGTATAGTCCACAGGCAGCATTCCAGGATCAAACATCGGCAAAACAACCGATGAACTTTACTCCACAGATTGGTGCCGTGAATATGCCGATTCCTCCAAGCCAAGTTCCACAGGGGTATGTAGAAGCATATCAGCCAACACCTCCAGTAGAGATTCAAACAGTGCATTGGCAAGGCACTCTTGACCGATAAGATTGCAGAAGTGATGAAAGAGCAATTTGGGATTCAGCCCAAGATCAATACTTACTCTTATCGGACTCCGTATCCTTCAGCTTATGACTCGATTCCTTTCCCAAATTGGTACAAGGTGCTAGATTTCACTAAGTTTTCTGGGCAAGATGATACGTCAACGATGAAGCACATCAACCGATTCATCATCCAGTGCGGGGAAGCAGCGAACAGGGATGAGCTCAGGATCTGTTTATTCTCATCCTCTTTGTCTGGATCGGCATTCGCATGGTTCATCTCATTACGACCAAACTCTATTCTTACTTGGGCTAATCTAGAGAGACAATTCCATAAGTACTTCTTTGCTGGTGTCCATGAAAAGAAACTTACCGATTTGATAAAATTGAGACAGCGAAGCGACGAATCGGTGGAGAGTTTTGTGCAAAGGGTACGAGACATGAAGAATAGGTGCTACAGCTTAGTGCTTGATGATTGCCAATTAGCTGGTTTGGCTTTCCAGGGTCTGTTGCCGCATCTCAGGGACAAGTACGACTCTCAGGAATTTGAAAGCTTAAGCCATATTATGAAGAGGATCTCTGATCAAAGTGCTCAAGCTCCAGAACATAAGAAGAGCTAGAATAAAAAGGTGTCCTTTGTAGAAGAGGCAGAGGAGTCAGATTCAGATGAAGAACCAACTATCGGCCTGGCTGAGTGGGTGAAGGGTAAAAAGCCTTTATCTTGTCCTTTTGGTCAGAGAGAGCCAGAGAAATTCATGTTTGACATCACGAAGGCCGATATGATATTTGATCTGTTGCTTCAAGAGGGCCAAATCAAGCTGTCACCCAATCATGTGATTCCATCAGCAGATGAGCTAAAGAAGATGGGGTACTGCAAGTTCCATAATGCAACTTCGCACAGTACCAATGACTGCAAGGTTTTCAGACAGTAATTGCAATCGGCGATTGAATCTAGGAGGATTAAGTTTGACAACTCTAAAGCTCAGAGGCCAATGAAGATTGATCAACATCTTTTCCTAGCAAACATAGTGGATGCCATAAGCAAGACCAAAATATTGACATCGGCAAGCGCTAAAAGGAGAGCATCGGTGGATCCTAGAAATCAAGCAACTGCCAATGACTTGAAAGGGAAAGAGATAATTAAAGAAAATAGTAGTTCCAGAAGACCTCCTAGACCTGCTCCATACAGAATTTTAGGTAACCGCTATTGACATCGGCAAGAGGAGTTGCGTCGGGAAGCGTGGCATCATCACGAAGATCATTGGAGATGCCTGTTCTTCATCTATTGCTGGGAAGAAGGCATTAAATTGCCTACTGTTGGTAACTGCCCCGAGTGCAATGGTTATGATCAAACCGATCGGGCAAAAAGAAGACCGCACTACGGTAATAAGAGCAAATACGTCAATGAGCCGATCAGGAGAAAAACATCGATACATGATCGGCTGGGGAGCAGAACCAGTGTGCATGAAAGGCTGGGCAGGCATGATGACTGTCTGCCGATGAACCGAGAGGGGCTCGAGGAGATGGCTAATGCAAAAGTTCCTGATGAGGCGATTCTTTGCAGAAACTCCAATATAAGCTGCCCAGGTTCAAATATAAAATTGTATCAGCACGTTTGGAAAACGAAGTTTCCTCAATGGTGCCGTGTAGGTCTAACAAAGACTCAGAAGAGGAAATTGCAGCGTGAGCATAAAGAGGAAAATTCCCGTGGAGCAAAAACTCAAGTGTGACAGCCAAAGCGCAAAAACGAAGGCTCATCGGTAGATATCAACATGGTTTTCGTATTGTCGATGAAATTTTGAACACTTGCTTATGAAGAAAATGAGTAAAGTACTTGTTCAAAAAGAGTGTATTGGCGCTACGTTAATGTGAAAGTTTTACAAATTGCCGATGCATTACTTTGCCGATGAGGAAGAAGATTTACAAGTTCAACAATGAACGGATGGTTGATATCGCACGCAAGCGAATTTGGTCGGCTTCCTCCAGTGTCTTTGCATCTTCATCGGCATTGCCTTCAACTGGCTTGATCTTCTTCTTAAGCGCCAGCGTCTTGAGGGCATGATTGTCCCTTTCTTGCTGGAGAGTTTTGATAGTTGCGGGCATTTGGGCTTTCTCCTGATTTGCTGCGTCCAAGGCTCCTTCAATCTTTCTCAGCTCCGCTAGCAGGGTCTCTCTTCTTGCCGATAGTTGAGCAATCTTTTCTTCCAGATCTGCATGGGAGGCTTCTAGTTTACCAATGTCTTTGTGCTTCTCATCGGCAAATTGCTTGTGCTTCATCATGTCCTCCTGGAGTTTTGCTTGAGTGGCTCTATCGGCAATTCATTGGGCAGCCCTCTGGTACTGCAGCTGTCGACTCTCCAAATGCAGCTTGGAAGAGTGCTTCCTCGACATCGGCAGGAATATGGCCTTGAATTTCTTTGAAAGTTGCTCTTGCGGAATCAGAGTCCTGGATCAACAAAGAAGTCTCCTGTTGCAGCAAGGATAATAACGTCTCCAGCCGGGATTTGGTTTTAGATGATAAAGCTTCAAGGGCTGGAGCAGAGCTTTCTTCAGGCTCTTCATCATCAGGAATAACCCCACTGATAGAGAAGAAGAACAGACTGTCGGGGGAATCTTGCTCCTAAAAAGGAAAAAGAGACGTCAGCAGAAGAACCTAAGTATCAAAGATTAGCAAAGGAAGTTGACTTACTTGTTTCAAGGCAATCTCTTGCCTTTGGCTTGAAGAAGCAACCCCAGGTACAGTTGCCGATGGCGTTTCCTGTGTTGGTACCTCGATCGGCTGCTGCTGCGATGCCGATGCCGATGAAGATCCTTGTACGGGTACAATTGCCGATGGAAGAGCAGTTGCCGATGGAGAAGTCTGCGCAGGTACATCAGGTGATGTCGTGCGAGGTGAGGATGCTGATGGTGAAATTAGAGCTTGTGTAAGTCTCGCCCACTTTGATTGTGATACTTCGCCCGATGAAGCCTTACGCTTGTGCTGTAAAATATCGGCATCGGATGGCTGGGGGGCATCGGCAATGGATGGCTGAGGAATCGGTATACTTGGGACGGTTGTCGATGCAATTACTTGGTGCCGTGAGAGAAACAGATGAGTAAAAGTGCCGATCCAATAATCAAGGTTTAAATAAAGAATACCTCTGGAGAATCATCAAGGACGACGAGGCATGGCGACGAAGGTGCTGCAGGTGGAGAAGAAGGGCGAGTTACCGATGAAGATTCCATTGGTGTAGAACTCGCGCCCTGAAATGTGAAATCAGTAAATCACAGCAATCGGCATCTACAAAAGAAAGTGAGGTAATTACCTGAGATGTTTGTGCCAAGAATGCGGCCGATTTGGTGCTCTTCTTGGAACGACCACGGCCCGTCAGAGCGTCTAGTGAAGGAGCTTTATGGCCGATGATGGATATTGGGGAGATCGGCTGCAGCTGTATGACCTTGCCGCTCTTACTCAGTGTTGGAACTAGATCATCGACCTGTTTAAAAAAAGGGGGTTAGTTGCCAATGGATTAAAGGAAAGTTGAAAGAAGTGCAGATGGTCAGACTTACCGCATCGACAGGGATGGCGTGATCGGGATCGATGAGATTCCAGTAAAGGTGAGGAGATGCAAAGAATAGCTGCTCTTTCCATTCTTACCACCATAATTTGAAGGACTCGGTGACAAAGGAAGCCGGTGCCCAATCGGTTAGATCGACATTAGATGTATCGGCATCAGGAAGGAGAGTAACAATCTTGTGCCAATCCATGCGGTTCGTGATGGTCTCTCTCGGTTTAATCACATCGGCAAAGCAGAGGTTGATGGGCAGTTGTCCAAAGGCTAATTGTCTTGCTGCTGCCGATGGATAATAGAACTCGTATGTGGGGTTGATGTTCTTCCCACTTCCAAATATGTTGACTGGGATGGCGCGAGGGGTGATTATTGCACTAAGAATATCGGCATCTTTGTTCAAAGCTTCATCGGTAAGGTTAAAGGAAAGAGGAAATCTTGCTTCTTCATCAACATACGGGACCCAGGCCCGAAGCTCAGAAGGGATGCCTATGTAGAGTCTGTGAAAGAGATTATCGATCTGAGCTCTATCTGCTTCCGCCCCTGGTAATACTGCTAGTGCTTCTCCAAAGTTGATAGGGGGGCGTGTTGCCGATTCTTCTTCCCTGAGTTGATAGTCTTCAGGAAGACTTCGAGGGAATCGCTAGGTGAACAGATCAATGTGGAAGTACTTGTGCATATGGGCGTTTAGCCACATATTGATGAACCACCAAGGGCCTCCCAGATTGCCGATGGATTTGCCTTGCAGCAGCCTTTGTGACACTTGGTGAAGAAGATGGTAAACTGAGCCAAGGAGATATCGGCCAAGTGGGAGTCCGACGCCGTTAGCCAACATCTCTGCTGCAGGAAGGTGCATATTGGTTGGTCCAACTGTTCTGCCGCAGAAGATAAATTTCTCAAGCCACATGTTCAGAAAAGCTGAGTGCTCCCTGTGACTGACTGAACCGGATTTCTTATACTCGCTGATATAACCAGTCTAGCCGACGATGTTCCTGGTAGTCAGCCGATGCTCAGGTTTTTCTCTGGAACAGAGTGTTGTCATCGGCAGACGAGATATCCAAGCCAGTAAGCATGTACACATCGGCAAGGGTTGGAGAAGCTGGTCCATGTCTGAAGATAAAGGCATTCATAGTATCGGACCAGAAATAGGAGGCGGCGATTAACAGTGGCTCGTTTCTCTCCATATCGGCAATAGATAGTCTGATGCACTGTTCTAATCTATGTTCTGCCCAGTACAACTCCATTGGCCTGGCGACCCGCAAAAACCAGTCTTTCCATCCCTTAGTGATTTTCGGCCAGGATCGAAAGGTATCAGTCCAGAATCCTAAATCAAAATTCTGAGCTCTAAAGGGGATTCGATTGGTTTCTGCGTTTATAATGTCGATTGGGTCTGGATTTCCCATTAGGCCTAGGCAGATAAATTGATTTTGATGCGTTGGGATAAGAAGATTATTGCAAAGTTCCTGAGATTAAAGATTAAAATGGGGAGGAGTCATGAACTGCGCGGAAAAGGAGAAAAGAAATATCAAAGGACGGGTAAAAGAAGAAGATTAACCTTGGGGACGTCGAAGCAAATAGCCATGGCCGCGACGAAGATGGAGAAGTTGAAGAATGCTAATGGAGGCTAAGAATCGCCGTTAAGAGTGGCGCCGATCGAGTTCGTCGGAGGATTGCCTGTTGATGTCGCCGCTGGAGAGAGAAAAGCTAGGTTTTGAATTGCAGATGAAAAAATGGGCCGCAGCGGAGGAGGCATTATATGGGCCTGTTGGTACAGGATTTCCACTACCGCGCGCGCAACTCTCGAGGAGAAGTTCAAGCGGTTTGGGTAATCATGACCTGGAGGAAATTTCGGTGCATAAAGTATTTTATACTTCGAAATTGGGGACATGTGTTGACACCATTTTTCAGCAAGTGTCAATAAGGATCGGGAGACCAAACTAAATCGGCAAAAGGTTGTTCTTCGGCATTGCTTCTGACCTACCGATGGATGGTTGCTGATGAAGAGCATGTTGATCTGGAATATTGCCGATTGGGCTGAAAAGCTGTTAAGGATCATTTCCGATGAGACGGAAGAGCTGTTGCCAATGAGATAGGCAGGAAGGCTAGAAGGTTGTTGCCGATGCCAGGGATATGCCGATGAAGAGATAACTTTATCATAACGGAAGCGGACAGAGGATCGGCGATACGGAGCTTACGATTTTTCATAGTATAGTTTAAGTCCAACTCCTATACGAGTTTTATTGCTTTTCCTTAAAGAAATAGAGTTCGTATAAGGAATTAGTTTATTTCTTCTTTATTTGAGCTTTGCGTATTAAATTAGAACTCTTCGATTAGCAGAGTATAAATATATGCCAAAGGGCATTGTAATGGATATCCAAGCATCAATAAACAAATCTACTTTTTATTTACCTTTACCAGTACTTTACTTTTTGGCGACTTCGCCAAGTACCTTTTTCTTTTTTCAACGAGTTCTCTCAAGAATCGACGGGCTGCATCAACTTGATCTCCGGTGACCTTGCAGGTTCCGCGTCTACCGAGCATGATTCAGGCTTTGACGTCCGGACGTATCGCTGTCGTCTCGTCTAATCTGTTCAATAGTTATCGAATACCTTCTGAGCTTTGACGTCCGGGCGTATCGCTGTCGTCTCGTTCGGATTTTATTCAAATTTATCATCCTTGTCGATTAACAGGTCAAATCGACTGACACGCTTCGGATATCGATTTTGGGTATTAGCCCGGTGTGTTTGCAGATATAATTTTACATCAACAATTAGTAAAGCTAGCTTACCTTACTCAACTTTGTCTTTTATCATTTAGGTAGGTTATATGCAATCGATCCACGTCAGGCTTGTCAGCTCAATGTCAATCATCTGTTACTAGCAGCGCCTACCCAAAATCCGCATAATGTAAGTATTTATATTTGCCTAATACATCATCTAAAAAATATATTCTTTTTTGACTAAAACATTATAACATTTTTATTTCAATAAAAATAGTATAATTGAAATTATTCTATTATTTTAAGAAATAATACTGTATAAAAACTTTTGCTAGAGAAAATTTAGCATCTTGGTGAAGGATGTTACTGCAAAACAAAGCTTCCAATATCCATGGTCTCCTTAGCTTTTGGAACTCTTTTGGAGTAAACAATAGCCGGGGACTTAATATGAGACTCCAATTTACCCTGAACCAATCACTGAATTTGAAAAACCCTTGAACTCCAATAACGTACAACATACACAATTTAATTTTCAAAACTAGATAAAATACTCACTCTTATACCACTTTAAAGTGATTTATTGTGTGGTTTTGCTAACATGGAGGTAGGGCCCACATGTCAGGTGCTCTTTCTTTCTATTATATAAATTAATCATAACTTGTTTATACAAAGTAGGATGCATACAAACTTTATATCCAAATTATAGAGCTCGGTATGATCTACAACTTTGTAGTTTTTAGTTTTTTATTTGATAGAGGCTTAAATATTCATTTAAACTTGCTAGATTTGATATTTTGATTTTTGAATTCTTCCAAGGATATAGGATATTGACGGTATATACCAAAACTATAGCTCTAGTGTGATCTATAATTTTTTTATCTGATATAGTTTAGATGCCCAAATATTCATTTGTATTCTAGGAGTTTTTTTAAACAACCTTGGATGCTGACATTGTTATGTACCAAAATTATAGCTCTAAATGCGATTTACATCATTCATTTATACTATATGCCATATCTCGTAGAGGTACCTTCTAGAGAGAGAATATATATATAGATCTAGATGAGAGAAAAAATAAAGAGTAATGAACAAAAGACAAAGAGACACTTTCAATTCTTATGTTTCTTATTCCAGATTCAGATAGTCCGTACACAGCACGGTCTGACGAACTAGTATATCCCTGATCTCCATGTGGAAACTTTTTTTTTGTTCGAAATAGTATGTGCCCAACGTGCCACGTCAAGATCAGTGCTGCTGAAGCTCAACTTCCCTTGAAAAATATGAAATCAATGAAGCAGCATGAACCCTGGAGCAGAGGGTGGTGTGATCCAGCACCAATCTTTTTTTTTATGGAAATCCAGCACCAATCTTAATTAGAGCAGATTTGCATGGGGGTCCAGATTTCAGAAATAGATGAGAAATCTGGTCACCTGCGGACCTGCTACAATGATACGTGTTGCAAGAGATCGACGATGGCTACTCACGAACTAATCCATCAACACAAAATCGGTGTATAGCCAATGACGAAATGAAAATCACATAGATAGGCTACATATAGATGTTGGAACAATTTCACTGCCTTGAAATAAAACATATGGTTTGATAGGCAATCAATTATTTTATATTGTGAGATGATGTACCTTCTAGAACCTACTTAAATTAAACTAACATGTAATAATTAATAAAATTAAGCAGCATTGTTTGGAATCTTCTCCATCCTTAAGATTCTTCCCTTGAATTAGAAGCAAGACATGTTATCTAGAATAATGCCCGAACTAAATAAGCGAACAGGCCGGGGTTTTACTAGTGCTACGTACTTTCGTTCGTTCCATCCATGTGCGTGGCCACAAGTCTCCCAAGGCCGGGGGTGGTTGGGCGTGTGAACAGTGAACCGTACCTAATGGCTTTATCACATTCTTTGACCATAGCACGTACAGTATCAGATGCTTCTGGTGCTGTGCACGCATTGCTGCAGAAAGTTGACAGGGCTGATGAGCTGATCTGAGCCGTTGGATAGAAATGCAATGTCCTATTCACAACAATTTAACTTAACTTTGATTGATTGATTGGTTATAATAAAAAGGGCAATTTAACTTTGAAGCAATGCAAAACATTCTGAGAATGGAGACTGTTGACTCTTCGTTATGCGTGTACGCGTTGTGATGAACAAAATGGAGCTAGATTGTTAACTAACTAACTAACCATGCATGATGACTTTATTAGAGGAAGCATGGCATAGGTACGGGGACATGTCATATTTTATCCTACTACGTGGTGAAGAGCTGTGGCATATATATATATATATATATATATTATCACTTTTGTAAAGTTGAAAGAAGACTTTGTTATACTTGTTGAGTAGGTCCGTAGTAGTGCCCAACAAAGTTGACCATAGCCCATGCCTGCATGGGTAGCATCTATCTATGACGACGTGGATGACCGGAATGATGAGCATGCGGATATACTCAATCATATCGCTCAGATGACATAAGAAACAGTTTGGAAAATTGATGATGATAAATGACACTATGAGGGACTCGAGTACGTACTCGACCGCCAACATATATATTCACCAGAACCAAATAACCGTGAAGTACATGATGCATCCGAGATGATGGTAGGTAAAGTATACATGCATGTAACTATACCAAACTAAACCTAGCTAGCAGATACGTGGCAGAAGCTTATTTGTTTGACGGTTTCTTATAAGAAAAGGGCACGTAGCTAGCTGTCGGCCGAGTCGTATGTAGCTTTACTCAACCGTGTGTGTGTGTGTGTGTGTGTGTCGGCTTTCAGTTTGCTTCGTTAGTTCGATAAAGTACGTACTGGAGGTCCAAGTGTTCACATTCACCATAACCACATCTGCATGGGCATTCATATGCTGTGTCCTAGACTACAGTGGTGGTGCTGTGCTTTTACAAAGTCAGTGAGTGGTTGGTGTGTTTCACGCGTGATTCCTGCGCGGCCAACACCTGCCTGCATCCCTTTATTTCGTCCACTGCTGCTTTTTCAACTCCAAGTCCAATTAACACATGAGCAGTAGTAGGTGATGATGATGATGATACATGCATATATTTTATATATCAAAATCTCGTGATGTAATGCATCTAATCATGTTTGATATGCATACGTGGTGCAGGACTGCAGTCTGCAGGATATGTACGATACACACAGAAACCAGCTCCAGGTGTTTCTGCTATAAATATGGACCTCCTCCAGGCAACAAGGCAACGCAAGCAAAGGACGCTCTGCACCACTATTCATCTTGCTCATTACCAATCGACAGAGGTTGACCATGGCCACCACCACTCGTGCATCATCCGCAGCTCCTGCTGCAAGAAGGAGCAGCAGCTGCGTCGTCGTAGCTACTCTCCTCTTGCTGCTCGCCCTCGCCGGCACCTCGTCGGCGCAGCTGTCCAGGGGGTTCTACTCCTACTCCTGCCCGGGCGTCTACGGCGCCGTCAAGTCGGTGATGCAGTCCGCCATCGCCAAGGAGAAGCGTATGGGCGCCTCCATCCTCCGCCTCTTCTTCCACGACTGCTTCGTCCAGGGCTGTGACGCGTCGCTGTTGCTGGACGACACGTCCACTTTCCAGGGAGAGAAGATGGCGACGCCCAACAACGGCTCCGTGCGGGGCTTCGAGGTCATCGACGCCGTCAAGTCGGCCGTCGAGAAGGTCTGCCCCGGCGTCGTCTCCTGCGCCGACATCCTCGCCGTCGCCGCAAGGGACAGCGTCGTCATCGTGAGTAGTGCTTGCAGCTCTCAAGTCTCAAGTCTCAACTGATCGATACTGTTAATGCGAGACTGTGAAATGAGAACGTTGATGTATCTGATGCTGATGCTTGATATGCAGCTGGGTGGTCCGAGCTGGAACGTGAAGGTGGGCAGAAGGGACTCGACGACGGCGAGCTTCAGCGGCGCCAACAACAACATCCCACCGCCGACGTCGGGCCTCGTCAACCTCACGTCACTCTTCGCCGCGCAAGGCCTTTCCCAAAAGGACATGGTCGCCCTCTCTGGTGCGTGCGTAATATTCTCATATTTTTCTAAAATATCACTTCTCTCTCAAACACAAATACGTAAGGAATTGTATTCCAAAGGAGGCATATATAAAAATATAGCAACACGCTTTCCACGTAGCTTTGTTAGGTGGATGATGCAGTTGGTATATATATTGTACTACCACCATCGGAATTTTATACTAGTTCCGTATAGTTCCGTTTTGACTTGAAGCCTCACTCTCTTCGTCGTCACATGCCAAGCTGCGAAATGCATGAATAGCCTAATTTTGGCAGTTAGCTAGTTAGAAAGACTACACAAATCATTGGTGTTTGAACCATGTGTGTTCATACTACTACTAGACAAAAATATGTTCTAAAATTTTGTCATATGAAAGTTTTGCAGAAACAGTTATATTAGCTAAGTTAAAAAATGTTAAAAGAGATGATATTACCACATATTGTCGGCAGTGGTTTCTTGTAGAAATTCTTTTCCCAAAGATTTTGTTTTCTCTCTGCCTCTAACTAAATAGCGACTTAGTGAACTTTCGATGGCTGAAAGATCAGTCTGCTTCCACCTAATATCTTTATTCGACCAAATACTAAAGCATCTGCATAGAAGTACTTGCACATTATAAACATATATACCAAGATACAAGTTAGGTACAAACCATACATGATGTGGTTCCTTTTGTTTCGCTTCATTCCTAGAATCAGATACCTTTATTTTTCTTTACAAATTTATTATACAATCAAGAACAGCCTGTATGTTGTTTTTTTCTCAAAAAAGAAGATGCTTCCAAAAGTTTATGTGCTAATTTAAGCTGTAAATAATTTATTTTATCACCACCCCATTTGTAACTTATTTCGATCATGCATATGTTTCTCTCTATATATATAGTAATCAAGTCAATAAGCACTTCTCTTTGTGTAATGCCTCTTTTATCAGGAGCTCACACCATTGGCCAAGCACGCTGCACCAACTTCAGAGCCCATGTATACAATGAAACTAACATCGATGTCACCTTGGCAAGTACAAGGCAATCAAGCTGCCCTAGAACCTCAGGTTCAGGTGACAACAATTTGGCGCCTCTGGACCTTCAAACCCCAACCGTCTTTGAGAACAACTACTACAAGAACCTTGCCTGCAAGAAGGGGCTTCTACACTCCGACCAGGAGCTCTTCAATGGCGGAGCCACCGATGCGCTAGTCAAATCATACATTAGTAGCCAGAGCGCATTCTTCTCAGATTTTGTGACGGGCATGATAAAGATGGGTGACATCACACCATTAACCGGCTCCAGTGGGCAGATTAGGAAGAACTGCAGAAGGATTAACTAATAAGAGGGGCGGTGCACACTATCCAGCAAGGGGTTTCAGTGTGATTTCCTTAAGTTTGTAATATGTCTACTTTCACAAAATTGTGAGATCATCATGTTGTACCAGGGTGTTGAGTTGTTCATTTAAATAATTAATCCATCATTTGTTCTATACACAATCTTTTTCTTGAGTTTATTATTATACATATATGATTTTGCATGAGAACTAAATGTGCTGATGTATGCGAAGGAAAAAAAGGATGAACCATTAGAACTAAGACTCTCTCTCTCTCTCTCTCTCTCTTTCTCTCTCTCTCTCTTCATCTCCTGTGCACTCAATGGTTTTAACAATCATATCCTAGTTATCGCCTAATAGTCAAACGTCTATATACACACTTACTAATAAAGACGCTTAAATTAAATGATGTTATATATGACAAGATTATTTTTAAACTATATCCCTTCCATCCAGAAATAACATAAGGTTTAAATTAAATAATGTTGTGACATGATTATTTTAAATTGTATTCCGAGGGGGGGTTGTGGGGGGGGGGGGGGAATTGGGAGGTTCTCGACACCCGCCACCACTGATGGAGCCCAAGCAGACCAACTTCCCCGGCCGCCGCCGCCCTCTAGCTACCAGTGGTGGCAGCCCGCTGCATTGCTCAAAAGGCTCCCCATAGTAGTGTCCATCGCCTCCCTCTCCAAACCTCCCCTTTCTCACTCGACGTTGGTTTTCCATGGTGCAAGGACGAGCAACAGCGGCCTTGATGAACTAGTATGGCCCCCTAAGCCTGGATCCGACGTCTCCCGTCCCAGATTTGGCACGTGATGCTGAACTAAGCGTACTGCGCCACTCATGGCGTAGCTTGGCACGGGCTGTGGAACGTGGGGGCATACCTAGCTCCAGCCTTTTGTGGCACGGTGTCACGGGCGCCCTTGGCATGGACCAGATGTCGTCCTGGCATGGTGACGAGTGGGCTGTGTGGCGGGTGTGAGCTGCACTTAGGCATCCAACATCACGACGAATGTGATGGTCGGCTACTGGCCTCCATGGAAGCAGCCTATAGGGGCTGCAGTGGTAGTGGCCAGACTGCCAACACCCTTGTGTCTGCCTGCCTAGCAACATGCGGCAGCCAGAGCACGACTACTAGTCAGGGTGTGGCTAGGGGCATGGTATTTCTACAAGCTGTGGCATCAAAGGTCCTCTTCGCACTACTGGATCCACCGCCTTTGCTGAGTGCCAGCCGCACTCGGCAAAGGCTTTGCCGAGTGCGGCTCTCGGCAAAGCCTACTCGGCAAAGAATTAGTTGGCAAAGGAGTCTTTGCCAAGTGCCACCTGGCAGGCACTCGGCAAAGGTTTTGCTGAGTGACACGCCAGCACTCGGCAAAGGTAACGGGCGACGTCAACCTCCACAACTTGCTCGAAACTTGCTCGACGTCATAACTTGTTCAAAACTTTCTCAATTTTTTACCACAGCCTCCACATGCGATGACAACACACCTAGACACGTTTCGTCATTTTCGGATTTCGTTTGGATTTTATATAATTTAAAATACTTTTTTCGCACGTAACTCATCATGTTACGACACCAACATGGTCGTAAATTCATACGAGGTCCTGGATACGGCCTCAACATACTCCGAATATCATAAATACCATTTTTTGAATGACCAAATTCCATTATTTCATGTACCTGCAGTTCAAATTTGGAGTTGTCGAAAAAATTTAAAGAAACAAAAATAATTGAAGAAATATAGCACAAAAAGTCAAAATTGTCCCAGCTTTTGAAGTTGAGATGTATTTACTGTATCAAGGCCCCACAAAAAAAGGGAAGAAAAAAAAAATTATACTTTGCCAAGTGCCAGCGCCGGCCCTCGGCAAAGAGGCCTTTGCCGAGTGCTAGCCGACGTGGCACTCGGCAAAGGCTGTTGCCCTGACCGACCCTAAGCCCGCCACTTTACAGGCCTTTGCTGAGTGCCGGACACTCGGCAAAGGTGTCTCCTTGGCCGAGTGCCTAACGGCAAGGCACTCGGCAAACGTGACGGCCACGGATGCCGCTTGTGCAGGCCCCACTTTGCCGAGTGCCCCGCTTTGCCGAGTGCCTGGCTCTCGACAAAGAGCCCATTTGCCGAGGGCTTCGCTTTGCCGAGTGCGAAACACTCGTCAAAGAAGTCTTTGCCGAGTGCGGAGCCTGGCACTCGGCAAAATGCCTCTTTGCAGAGTGCCTTTGTTTTGCCACTTGGCAAAGTTTGCGGCACTCGGCAAAGCCCCTGTTTCCCGTAATGTCGGCTACTACTCATTGTAGACGAAGTCCGGTTTGCAGCATTGTGCTCTTCGGCTACTATTCACCATAGGCATATGAAATTTGGTTGAAAACCCTACATTGCTGTTGCTCTAGGACAGCGACAATGACACAACTAACATCAAATCTCTCCCTAGATGCGTCACCGTAGATTCCATCCTGCTATGGTGAAAGTCAATCTGAGATTGCTACATTCGCCTAGAAGGTATGGGGCCGAAAGCTGCTATGGCATGGTGCTCTATTCATCGATGGTGTAATCCGCGGACATCACTTCCCTTCTTGAAAGCATCCATACAAGCACACATGCTTCTGCGTGCAACCCCATACATGACCTTGTGCTCCTTTGATTGCTCCCCTCCCCTCTTGTTGCTATGGCTGCCCTTCTACCCCTTCGCTTCTGCAAACACTACTTGTGGTGCTGTCATGTGCTAGCCATCAACGACTTGCTCTTTCGTTCTCTAGATCACTTGATTGTTCCACCTCATCATGTGCCGTGTTACCAGGACCTTGATATCCTCTCTAGATCTCCTCGCTCTCCTCTTGGCAATCCTCCCCCTTGAGGCTATCTTTCCCCAAATGACATTGGTAGGGGTCGTTTAGAGCTCAGATGCGCTCTTACGTGATGCTACTCACGATTTCCATCTGTTGGCTTGGACTTAATGCCTCTAGTGTCCTAGCTGATGTCTATCGGATCCCACTTAATATACCTTATAACTGCATGTGGTTTAGAGCTCTTCAGAGTATGTCATTTGTGGTGGCACATGTTAGGAATTAGTGCTTGCAGTCGCTTCGGTTAATAGCCTAACTTGGTAGCTGAATTGTGTTGTGTTTGTTATTGTTATGTTAAACGTTGTAATCCCTCTCTCCCCCCCTAAATGTCATGTACTTCTCTGAACTTATATATTGTAGTGGGATGTCACCACCCTCTTGGACCCCTGGCTTGACCTATGGAATGAAAAACTCAGGTGGGGAGAACTTATGCCCCCAGTGTTGTTGATCTTAAGAAAACTACAACATTTTAAGGCTTCCTTTTATCTTATCTTACTTTACATTGTTGCTTGAACTTGACAACATTCGATGGGATGATGATCTGCCTATGGTGGAGCATGTGGATGGAGCGGAATCGAAGAATTTTTCAGAATGTATCGAGGCCCTAGACAAGTAGCTTTTTCTTTGCAATGAAGAAATGGAGCAATACTACAGTTGGCGATGAGAAATCATGGGGAAATCCAGCAGCATCTACAACAGTAACACCACTCGTAGCTTTAGCTGTTTCTTTGGGTCTGTTTCCGAGGTAGTTGTAGTCTGTCTCAGTTGTCAGAGGGATCAGGTCGAGGGGGCGGCGGGGAGGCTGTACTAGTGGTCTTCTTAGTGGCCTGTGTTTCCCTTTTGTAATTCTTTTGTATTTCTATTTTGTTCTTCCATCATCTAATAAAAATCTAGCAAAATTCTTGCTGCCTTTCTTAAAAAAACCGTATCATACCTGCACGGTACGATAAAATTTCTCTACTGCGCCACGTGTATCAGAATGGCCTTGCGCTAGCTAGCGGTCTACCGGATATATAGAAAGCTTGTCGACCACGCTCAGCTTGGCATTGCCGCTCACTCTTACAACAAAAGCTGCTTCTTCAGTAGTAGCAGTTCACCGAACATTATTCCAAATCGTCAGACCAAGCAAAGCTACCCATTTCATATGCTTGTATGCTTTTACAAAAGCGACCAGCTTGTTCAGTTCACTAAAAATTCTGAACTGGCTGGCGAAGCAAAGCTACCCCAGCACTTGCGGCCCCTGCACTCTATAAAAGGCAGGGTGTGCAGCAGACACACACCATTGTCCTTGTATAGTAAGCTAGCACTAGTGGTAATAGCTAGATAAATGGCGATGTTGAGCTCCTACACCCTCCTTAGCCGAGCGCCCGCGCCGGGACCAAAGTTCTCTCCTACAGCCTCCGCCACAGCCACCGCCACTCTGCAGCTCCGCAAACAACTGCAACCGCCGGCGCTAGCGTCTTCTGTAGTGGCTCTGCGTTGGGCCTCATGCAAGGAGTCCCGCCGGGCTCCCCTCTTCGTGTGCCACGCGAACAAGTACGAGTACGACATCCAACCCAGTGGTAAGCTTGCTGTAGCTGGTGATAGATACTATTTCTGAAGCCGATGGATCCAAGTTCATTTATTTATGATTGATAGATACTATTTCTGAAGCCGATCGATCCAGTGGTAACTTGGTTTCAAATATTTTTTGGAAAGCTAGCTCTGCAAAATGCTCCCAAATCAGCGTCAGCCGGCGAACACTGGAACGTGATGGTCGACGACGACCTCGTCGTCCTCAAGTTGAGGGTGGGAGAGTTGGGAGAGTCGGCCAAGAAGAAAGTGGAGGTTGGCACGTCGACGGACCAGACGCACCTGGTCGTCAAGTACACGGGCGACACCAACGACGACACCGAGGCGAGCAAGCTCAACGTCACGCTGGCGCTGCTGCCCGGCTACGACGGCAGCAAGGTGCAGCCCAGGTGGTTTGACGGCTGGCTGGTTATTCTTATCGCCAAGAATAAGCACGGTCCCAACAAGTTTGATATCGAAAGTAGCTTATATAAGTACCACTAACTGAATGCATGAATGCAGGCCATCCCGGCCGGCCCTGTGATCGATCAGTACGGTGTATGGATAGACAGACAGAAGATGTGCTTCATTTAGTTTGGATCTCAGGCAACTTCGATCTGTTATATGTGCTACTAATACATATTATAGTGTTGACAACTACTGATAATCTTGTATTATTGTACTATAATCTATTCCCTCCGTCCTGTAATATAGTACATTCTGGCTTTTGAATTTTTTTAAAATATAGTGCATCTAGAGAAAAAAAGATAATATTTACTTAAATAAAACTATATGATTATTTTTATATAGAAAGTAATTTATTTACTTGCCTATTTTATATAAAAAGACTGAGAGTTCATCCTTTAATTATGGGAATCAAATTAAATTTTAATATATTAGGAAGATAAATGAGAGGTACATGGGTCTATTGTTCTCTTCTTTATTTTGTCCCAAAATGATAAGAATACACCGTATTTCAGGATAAAGCGAGTAATGTTTAATCAGACATGTGTATTCTTTACCTACCTCGCTCGGCCTGGTCCCCAATGGCGCAAAGCCATTGTTGCTGCATGCACAAGTCTAAAAAATCCAGCAGTTTTAAGGGTGCATTGTATCTTATATTTTTGCTTGAACATGACAGGGAGGTGATATTTCTGCACAAGTCCAAAAGTGCGCATACTACGTAAAAAATTAATGTGCATATCCAGCCACCTAACAAATAACATGAGCAGTTTTATATTGAGCCGTCCCTATAAATAGACGTGGCGGCTCATGAAGGGGCTCCTCCTCATGGCGGCTGCGAGTGGGCACGCGGACCTCGCGTCGCTCCTCCTCTGCCGCGCCCCGGGACTCCTAGCGGCGTGCAACGCCGCGCTCGACACCCCGCTCCACCTCGCCGCTTCTCAGATCCACCTTGCCGTTGGAGGGGCCGTGCTGGCCACCGTGCCGGCCCTCTGGCCGTGCCGTGTCATGGGCCAGGCCGGCGGCCCAGGCATGGCATAGTCCTTCGGGCTGTGCCGGCACGGCCGCCGCCCATGGGCAGTGCCAAAAGGCCGTGCCATGGGCCATGCCGACGGCCCATGGGCTGCATGGCCATATATATCCACTGGCGACTGGCAGCAACGTCAGTGAGGGTCCTGCCGGCGGATCCAGCTGTCTCGTGGGCGGATCCTGCACGGATCTTCTACGCGGCCGCACGGATTCAATCGGAGGAACTCCGTTGGTTGAGCCTCAGCGGATCCAGGCCGGACAGGGAACAGAGTGGCGCCTGACCGGTACCGATCCCGGAGAGGATCTCGCTGCCAGGACCAGGCGGATCGTCTTCGTGCTCAGCGCCTGCTTCCAGGTCTCAAGACACATGAGATGATGAACTTTCCTTTCTCGGTGTAATCCTGCTGTTGCATCGTTTTTGTTCGTTTTTTTTTCCTGCATTCGCTGTATGAAGGATGATTTGCAGAGGAGGAGTGGTATGATGAAGGACAATGGTGGACTGGGGCGGCGGGGACGTCGGCTCACGTTAGCTGCATCCATTGTTGCCTCGTTACGCCCGAATACTTCTCTGCGCAACCAGGATGAGGATCAGTCGGAGGAGGGGAGGCGCGCGGAGGGACTAGCGGAGCTCTCTAGAATGGTGGAATTGGTGGCTGAAGCTTGTCCGCGTCCAAAGAGGATTCATGCAGTCCAAGACAAAGCGGAGGTGATGCCCGTCAAATCAAAATTTTGGTCGCAGGAAGGCGATTCGGACGAGTCAGATGACAACGATCCAGAGTCTCCAACAACACCGCAATTCATCAATGAGGCCAAGGAAGCAGGCTTCACGGTTGATCAGCTTCTCAAAGCGGAAAACGCACTGAGCTCAGGTAATAAGTCTCCTAAGTCTGAAGATATTCATCTTTCTAAGATGATTGTTGTAAAAATGATCGCTGGCGTTATGTATGCAGTGCCACGGAGGTTTGCATCCATTCTGATAAACAAAACTTATTTTTAAGGTTATATTGACACATATTTTATAGGACTTATTTTTAATGTCATGATCCCTATCTTTTCAGAAATTAATATTTTGTTGCCAAGTTCACCTTTTAATGCAGTCATGTCATACAATGAAAGTTTTATGTGTCATATTAAAAATGTGTCCGGATTATGACCAATATCATGATGTAATCATATATATTTTGGTAGTACAACGAACATGTAATGGAACCTGTGAATTTGCTCGATACGGAAGCACTTAGGGGAATCAATCACACATTCCACACTTTTTTTTACAAGAACACACATTCCACACTTTAAGCTGCTCAAAGCGGTTGCAGTTTTTCTCTTTTTGCGAATTGCTCACACGAATGTTAATGAGACCAATGTTTGTTGAATGAACATGAATAACTATTGCGTGCTTGCAAGTAATAAATATATTTAACTTTTCCAAGATTGCATTTGATCACACGACCGAGTAACTCCTTTGGATGCCAGTTTGTAACATAGCTCTCTATACGACTTCTCAAGATTGCATTTTCTTTCATCAAATATATGCTTTGAAGCATTGGAGGGAACCAAAACCAAGCCAATACTTCATATTTGTGTTTGTGTAGTCAGTAGTCAGTTTAGTCGATTAGGACTGAATTGAGATCAGCTCTTCCAGCCAAGTAAGTGACCTTTTGCTGCCTTCCTTTTTACATTATTCTTGGTGTCTTGTGAACAAATACTCTTGAGCGGAGAAGTTACCGACAAGATCGCTGCCCTGGTGAAGCGGCTACATGATCAAGACGTGCACAAGGTTTGGTGAACCTGGTGCCCCTATGGGCTGCAATCTGTGGCAGTCCGTGGCCACGAACTATAGCAGCTGTGAAGGCCATGACAATGCCCTCACCAATATCCATACTGAGGTACTTACAATGAAACTCGATGGATCACACGACGTTCTGTTGACCTGTACGCTGTGTTCACCAGCGAGCTTTCCAGTCTCGGTATGTAAATACATACATACATACATACATCTTAATTAGTCGTATTAGATGCATTGAATCCAATTGCTTAAAATTTTATATATTCATAGACACTATGTAAAAAACAAATCACAGAACAAACATGGAATGGAACCAGTGAATTTGGCAGTTGGGGGAATCAAGCTCAGGGCAGGTTCATTGGGCAAGGAAACATACATAACCACAATGCAAATGAGTTTTTTTGCGAATAAATAAACTTTACTAAAGACCAAATCGTATCATCAGACAAAACAAAATTTGGAAAAGAACCAAAAAAAAGACTTGACTATGACTCAACTCCTGCCTCACATTGCACCACAACACGGCATGGCGCTCATGTGCTGACTTTCCCACACAGCACAACGGGCACCAAAGTCTAGACTCAATCCTGCGACCATATCGGTGACACGCTGCAACGTTGCGTCATGGCACGTTAGGTATAACATCGAGCACCGAGCGAGCATGACCTGCGGCGTGCAGAAGCCATCCATAGTATGCATCCAGAGAAAGAGAGAGAGGAGATACGATGCCTCTACCGCTCGACGAGAGGCCACAATGAAGGCTCGAATCCCTGCCATGGTACATCCTTCCCTTGCAGCAGGCAGCGCATGTCCATGGCATGCATGCAATCTGATGTGGCGTGGTAAGGCCAGAGCGAGGGGTGCTATGGAGTCCGCACGACCACGACTACTAGTTGATGGGGAGGTAGTGGGCGTGAAGGGGAGGAGCCGAGCCGGTGGTTGGGTGACTGGCAACACGAGGATGAGCGGGGGCTACGACAGTCCGAGGCCAGGGTTAGTGGGTTCACAAACACTGGCGATGGCGATGACCTAAGCGGTCAGAGACATTAAGCACACAATGTTTCCATTTGTGCCTTGTGTTTGAGTTTGCTTGGATTTGAAGTGTTGTGGTACGGTATAATAAGGATTAGCTATATGCATCAGTTGGCTGGCATATTAATATATTCTCTTTTTTTTAGAAAAAAGTGTTTCTGTTTTGCAAAAGCGCCACCAAATCAATCTCAGTGCCAACCGGAAATGAAACATAGTCAACTAACTAAACTACCAAATAATTAGCTTGCTCTAGCTATCTCCCAGTGCCAGTTTCGGCGGCTTTGCCCGGCCATGGAGACATTCTAGAAGCTTTGAACACAATCCTCAGGTGTGAAATGTGTGGTTGTCTCAGGTGTCTGTCTCTCCTAGTCCCAGCTTTGGCAGCTCATCTTCAGGCCGTGGAGACCAAATCTCAGATGGGGATGGTTGTTTCTTTGTTGCTTGCCATCTAGAAGCAGAGCTCTCCAAACAATGCATGTGAGTTAGAAGTTATGGCTTGGTCAATGCCTGCTATCTAGAAGTACAGCTCTCCTAACATGCGAGTTAGAAGTTACGACTTGATCAATGGTCTTCACTCCCATGTCCGGCGGCTGGCATTGTGTGTGTGCTGGTGATCCGTGCCGGTTCCGCCACTTCACCAGCCATGTAACCGAGCTAGGTCTCCTTTGATTGTTTATGGGAGGTCTTTATTCTCTGCTTAGCATCTAAACGAGTACGTGACTTCACTAGTTATGCAAGATTTCTATACTGTTGCGTTGCCGCTTTGGTTTGCTCCAGTACCTCACAATGCGAAGTGACCCTAAATTAAAGAACAAGGCGGGTGCAAGTTTGTGACTGATGTAGCAACAACTCTCAAGTGTGACATATAGACTCCCAAACAAAATTAGCGGACCGTATCTACATTTATATGACCTTTAAACATGAAATATTTGTTGGAGGTCATCCAAAAAGTATGTCATTTACTTATCGTGTTTAGGTGCATTGCAAAAACATTTTAACGGGCCATCATTGTTCAACCACGCATTATCCTCAGTGTGATCACCTAAACATTTTTCCTGAGGATACAAGCAACTACCTATGCAAACTGCGTGATGTCAAATGTTATGGAACAAATATCAATTTTCTGCCATGAACTGACTTCTACTTTTGTCGGTTAGAAAAAGATTCGACTAGTGAAAGCTGCTGACTCAGCACCAACCTTTCAGTAGCACCAGATCATCCTGCCGGTGTGAACTGCTACTTGTCCGACACCTTCAGATTCGCACAGGACCATCAATTTGTACCGAAATTCATGGTCAGGCATGCCATACTCAACTCTAATCTTTATTTACCCTCCCTCACAAACCTAACCTATTTGGAAGGTGGGTTTTAATTACAACCAATGTAAAACTCCACTCGGATGGGCCGTTAGTGAAACCAACTTACACTACACAATACTCATTATATATTTATTTTCCATTTAATGATTTTTCACCTCACATGTAGTTCAACTTTTAAGTAATTTTGATAAATTGGTAGGAATATGCTCAAAATCCATAAACACATATTATTTTCAAAATATAATGAAAACATTTATTAGATGGACAAACGTATGGAATCAAAGCTACCTTAATTTTCATGTAAGAATGTAAAGTCTACATGACCCAGAGTGCTATTTGTGTGTCTCTCCAATGCAAAACATAATAAGTATATATATTTTTTTGATGTGGAATAACTTATAACATAATGTTGATAGCCTAGTTGTGATGGCCTTCTGTAATGATTATAGGCACGTGATGAAACCTTGAAATCTCTTCCGCTATGGTTCTTTCTCTCCATTTTTTTTCTAAAATAAACAGCTAGCCAGGTTAGGTACAAGAAAAGGGGAGAAAAGAAGCACGCTTGGGCCAAATTCGGTACAAGGGAGAAAAGGCCACATGCCATGTTGGTGGGCTTTTGCAGTTACTAGCCACGAGTCGCACCATTTTCACATGGATAACATAGCATTTGCAGCCGTGGGGCTCCAACCCCCGGTCAGAGCCCTCGCGCATTCTCCTCTAACAACTCCACCCATGAGTCACCTGTGTCCATTTAGATTATTCGACCGCCTATTTTATTTTCATCCAGTTTTAAAATGACTACCCTAAATGAACCCAAATGAAACCAATTTCAACTACAAAATTTTATAACTTTTTCAATTCTTCAACTTTAATTTTGGTCGGTTCTACATCTCTGATGTCATTTGGTAAATTCGATTGAAATTTAGGAAATTCAAACATAATTTTCAATGCATACACACGATCTACAAACTTTTGTTTTGCTGATTTCTCCATCCAAGGACATTTCAAAAACTTAAATTTTAAATATGAAAATTTGAATGCATATATGATTTCAAATGAATTGTGTCAGCTACAGAGTTGTGTAACAGTTCATATCTGTTGATCAAAAAAGTTTCAATATGTACTCTTGTTACGGTGTGGTTTCTTCATCCGAGGTCACTGGATAGAAGGGATTAATGAAGCGTGGTGTTGACTTGACATGATTGGTCTAGTACACATATTTGTGTTGATACTGAAAAAACTTAGTCCAGTTAACATATAAAAGTGTCAACGGTTATCTGGATAATTATCCAGATTCACTGGATAGTTTAGATATGTTTTGGCGTCTTTTCTGTCCTTTCCAGTAGCTTTGGTTTTGGCTGGTGTGCGCTTTCTGTAAAGGGCCATCTTGAGTACAAGTTCAGGCCATCTTGGCTGGTGTGTCCTTTCCCTTTCTCTGTTTCTTTCCCCCTTTTCTTTATGTTTATTTATTTTTCTCTGCTTATCCATTGCATTAGCCGTTGCAAGTCACCCGACAACGACTGCCCAGGAACTGTCACAATTTTCAGTAGCAGGTTGGACAACGACAAATGTAGTTGTAGTAGTTAAGTGACAAATGTATTGCCCTCAAACAAAATTTGACAAATGTATTAGTAAGTTGAAACTACAAACACCGGTGCGGCAATGAGACCTTAATTGTATGTATGTATAATGCTATATATTGTTTCAAAAAAAATATAATGCTATATATGTATACACTAGTACTATAGTATGTCTGTATGTATTTTCTAGTAGAGGTAGAGATGCAGATGTTGTTGGCCTCTGCTGCGAATGATTTCCTAATCTAATCAATACAGTAGAGGTCAAAACTCTGATTTACTTTGAGTCCCTGCGGTTGAGGTCCTCATGATGTTAGTACTTCCATACGTGGCATTCATTATTGTTGGCATGCTGGTGGGGAGAAAAGGTGATGCATTGGGCCGGCCAGTGGCAGTTTCAAAAATCTATTGGATTCTTATTTTTGTTGGAGATAAGTAAAGTGTAAACCGGAGTGCAACCATTCAGGAATGAAATTGTTGTTGAAACCAGCACAAATAGCGCTTGGCACCTTTGGCAGTGCTAACCAGCCATTCACAGTCATGTCATGATTAATACACAGCACTACATCGTGTCCTATTGAAAAAGCATGATACATGGGCAGGAGATATAATGTACACCTGCAGGGGACAAGCGAGGGTGCAGCAGGAGCATTAATATAGAGAAGGTTCAGCAAGCTCACCAAATTCAGCAATTAGAAGCTTCTATGATAAGAGTCGCACAAAATCGTTTCTACTGATGAGTCTGTCAAAAGAGTTAACAGACGTGTGCTCATGTGTTGTGCATCTGTGATTTGCGGTAACCGCAGCATCTGTAATCGGAGTTAAGATGCGTTGTGATGTGTTTTTTTACATGGTGTGTATGTATATATAATTTTTTAAGCCAATGCATTCAATGCATATCTAAGACGGTTAATTAAGACAGATGTATGTATTTACATACTGAGACTAGAAAGCTCGCTGGTGAAGACGGCATAGATGTCTAGCGTATCTTGTGAATTGTGATCCATCGAGTTTCTGCCTAAGCTCCTCGTTGTGGATATTGGCGAGGGCATTGCCGTGGCCTTCACGGCTCCTGAAGTTGGTGGCTACGGATTGAAGCCCATAAGGGGGCACCAGGTTAACCAACACCTTGCCCATGCCTTGATCACGTAGCCGCTTCACCATGGCAGCGATCTTGTTGGTAACTTGTCCGTGCATATAGGTGAAGCCACATCTACTGATTTTCTAATAAGTAAGCTTCACTGATTAGGACCGAGAGCACATCCTTGATGGAGCAATCGACTTGCTGCAAAGGTTCTCTTATTGGAGGTCGAAGTCAACTATAGGAATCTTCACTGTTTACTTATTTTGGTTCCCCCCAATGTTTCACGTACGGTGCAAACTTCCCCCTAGATCTAATGAATACAAATGCAAGCTTAAAATTTCAGAGTTCGATGTAACATATATGCTGGTATCCAAAGGAGTCATATATATAGACATGTCATTTTCAAGCATGCTAAAGTTATTGGTCGTCATTCAATATAAACGCTGGTCATTCGCTTGTCGTGTAAACGCATTGGCGAATCATTTGCATTGTTTAGTTATTATTTAGGACAGACTTGTGTCAATGTAAAGGGAATGATAGTGTAGGCCATTTGTTCGCTAGTCTAGTATCCAACCAGCCAGCCAGCCATAATATTACCTTGGGAGTATCACGCGTGTTGCCTGTGGTCAATCCAAGGGCAACAACTAGTAGATGGAATTTATCTTTGACTGCTTATACCATGCAAATTTGTACATTGTTTCTAATATTATGAAGAACACATTGATTTTTTGTTATTAAATGTTTTGAAATTTTTTAAACACTCTCGAATGGATATACATCATGGACCAAAGTTGTAGTGCCTGGCAATATTTAAATTCTTTTTACTGATTTTTTATGAGATCATTTAGCGGATAAATATTAAATATAGGATTACCAAATTTTAATACCAAAATAGCATTTGTATATTTGTTCACAATTGAATAGCTGTTTTATGTGACTATTCCTGAACCTTAATATTAGGTGAAGACTTAGTGAAAACTATTCAACAACCGTTTTATGTAAGTATTGCTAAAACAAGCAGGCCCAGTTTTGCATTACAGTTCCATGCGTTCTATATGTCTTTCAAGGATATACCAAGTAAAATGTTTTGACAATATAGGAGGTTTAATGCAAAGTGTCTAATTTATCAACTACTTCCCAAGGTAGACTAATGATGCCCTACCCATGTGAGGTGAGTGAGAATGAGACATGCGTGATGGTCAATAAGTCCCCCTATATATACACTCAAATGAGCGCCTCATTATCTTCATTTCTTCAATCATTCTTGATCATCTTCTAGTGGGCATGACCGCATAGTACCAGCACAACATACTAGGGTCGACCCAATGGCCACAGACAGATTGCCACTCCTGGCATAGTACGTTTACTGTGATATAGGCATTTGCCAAATCGAACCCACACAAGCATCCCAATTTTAGCTGAGTGTAGACTCTAGATGTAATGAGATATTGGAGATAACCAAATCCAAGCTGGATGCAAAAACATGTGTCCCACCAATCCTGAAACAAACTCTTTGATTAACCACAGTTCACACTACTGGATTCAGGCGCTTTGCCGGGTTTCGAATGCACCCGGCAAAGGCTACATTGCACTCGGCAAAGCCTTTGCCGGGTGCAGCACTCGGCAAAGAGCCTCCGGCAAAAAGTTAGTCGGCAAAGATTTCTTTGTCGGGTGCTTTTTATCTGGCACCCGGCAAAGATTTTGCCTAGTGCAAACTTGGCACCCGGCAAAGAAAAGTAACCGAGATGGCGCCGGTCCGTCAGCCCTTGCTTTGCCGGGTGCCATGTTAGAGGCGCTCGGCAAAGATTTTTTTAGTTTTCTTTTTATAATTGCTTTGCCGGGTGCCGCCCCGCCTGGGCACCCGGCAAAGAGTTTTTATTTTTTTTCATAATTTCTTTGCCGGGTGCCCTGTCAAGGAGGCACCTGGACAGAATTTTTTTTGAAAAATCTTTGCCGGGTGCCCTGGCCCCAACACCCGGCAACGCTGGGAATTCTGAACATAAGGAATTCCCAGCTTTGCCGAGTGCCAGGGCAAGGGCACCCGGCAAAGCCTCTAAAATTAATATTTTTTATTTTTTATTCTATCATCACAAACACTGCATATAAAAGATATATATCACATCTGTGATATCACAAATACAATATAGCACATATATATCACATTCATCTCATAACAAACTCAAAGCCACATATATATAATATCGCGAGCACACAATATCTCATATACACGATATCACAAACATAATAGGTCCAATATCCACCGTAATAAGTCGATAGTCGTTCACGGTGCATCACATGTCCATCAAGCAGTGAAAACAAGAAACAAACTATAGGTGGGGAGGAAACTAAGTGCCTAGTGAAGGAAAAGCGCCACCGTCTCCTGGTTGCCCCTGAGATGGGTTATTCGAACCCGCCGACGGAGGCTGCATAAAGGATAAGAAATTGCATCTGTTAGAGTGGGTCATCTAATGAAAGCACTAGTCGAAGCAATATGGAACTCACTGGACTAGCTATAACTGGCGGCGGCGGTGGAGCGGACTGCGGCACAGGTACACCGTTCACTTGCCCAAAGTTCTGCAGGAACATCATAATCTCCACCAGCTTCTTGGCCTGTCTCTCCCGCTCGGCCCGCTCAGCCTATCTTTCCCGCTCGGCCTCTGCATGCCTCGTCGCTAGCTCCCGCAGCTCCTGAGCCATTCTCTCATTCTCGGCCTGCAACATTTCAATCGAATGTTTCAGTGATGCAAAGGCAACTAAGTTATGTAAAGATCAATGAAGAGTTAAACGGGACAAACCTGGAGTGCATCGACGCGCTGCTGTGAAGGGGACAGCCATTGGCGTATGGCCGGCCCATCGCTCGGGGTCTGTGCTCGGACCTCGAAGAGGGTGGGAACAGAGCTGGACTCGAGGGTGCCATCACCAAGCCAGTACTGCCCAAAGACCACATACAGATAGAGGGGTTATACCTAGGATGTCGGTGAGGTCCGAGCAGCGGGGTGGTGGAGAGTCGGTGCAGTGGTGAGTCGACATGGTGCAGGAAGACCCGCAGTGCCGAAGAAGGGGTTACGGGTTCAGTACTGACTACCTGCTCCATATTCCTTCTTTATGATATATGTATCATCCATTTGTATATGGTATATGGATTTTTTTTTCTTTCCTAAAAGAGTTTGGGTCTAACAATTTTTTTCTATTTCTCGGAATCAGGGTCTCCAGGTCCCTCCCATAGGTCCTCCTCCTGCAAAAATGGGCAAAAATGGTTAGTGTCGACTTAAAATTTCGGCAACACCTCCCCTGCACGGGGAGGTTCCCAAAACCTGCAAAAAAACATGGCACAAAGGCCAACAACCACATATATACCAAACATGGCACGAAGGCCAACAATGACATATATACCAAACATGGACATGAAGGCCAACAATCACCAATATATCAAGAGGAGCCATGTAATTTAGTTCTTTTTCCATGCATATGAAAGTATTGAAGTAGTACAACAACAATTACTACTAACCTTACAACTACTACTAACAACTACTTAACTACTAACACTACTAATACTAAGAACTACTTAACTATTAACAACTACTACTACTAACCACTACTACTTACTAACTACTACTATTTACTAACCCTACAACTAACACTACTAACTACTACAACTAACACTACAACTAAAACTACTAACTACTACTAACACTACAACTAACTACTACTACTACTAACACTACAAGGGTAGGGCTTACCTGGGCGGCAAGAACGGCAAGAGCGAGGGCCGGCGACGACGGCGGGGATGACCGCAACAGCGCGAGGATCAACGGCCGGTCGGAACGACGCGAGGATCGACGGGCGGTCGGGTCGGCACCTTCCTCTTCTTCCCCCTCCCTCTTCTCCTTCTTCTTCTTCCTCCTCCTCCTCCTCTTTTTTCCTCTTCCTCCTCCCCTTCTCTTTCTTCTTCCTTCCTCCTCCCTTCTTCCACCTACCTCCTCTACTGCTGGCCGACGGAGGAAGGAGCCCGGCGGCCGGAACATGGGCAGCCGGCCTCGTCGTGGACGATCGGCGAGGCGGGGCCGTGTGGTCGCCGCGGCCGGCGAGGCTGGGGTGCCGGGGCCGGGCAAGAGCGCCGGTCGGCCAAGCGACGCCGGGGTCATTGGGGCGGGGTCACGGTCGCGGGGCCGCCAGATCCGGGCGGGAGCGCCGCCGGGCGTGGGCGCGGCTCGTGAGGGCGCTGGGCCACCGGCGCCGGCGCCGCGGGGTCGCCGGGACTGGGCGGTAGAGCGAGGCGCGGGCGAGGCGGCTGCGGCGGCGGAGCGCAGGCGCGGGGTCGAGTCGGGCGCGAGTGCTGGAAAGCCTAGGTTGGGACGTGAGCCGGTTAGGCCTTTTTAGTCGCGGGCCTTTGCCGGGTGCCAGGTGACGACGGCACCCAGCAAAGAAATTTTTTATTTTTTTTAAAAAAATTTCTTTGTTGGGTGCTTCCTGAGCTGGCACCTGGAAAATTATGAATTTTTTTGGCCCCATTTTTTCTGAGGCCTTACTACAGTAACTAAAACTCCATATCAAATTTTGGGACAATTTTGAGTTTTTATCCTATATTTCTTTAATTATTTAATTTGGCCATTTAAAAAATAATATTCATGATGTTTGGCGTATGTTGAGGCCATATCCAGGACCTTGCATTAAATTACAACCATCATGTTGTCGTAACCTGATGAGGTAATCGTGGGAAAAGTATACTTAAATTATATAAAATCCAAAAGAAGTCCAAAAATCATGAAACTTAACAATGTATGTTGTTATCACATGTGGAGGCCCTGATAAAAAATTGAGAAAGTTTCGAGCAAGTTGCGACGTTGGATGCCTAAAATCCAGACATCTCCACATGTGGTCACCCATTAAAGGCATCTAACGGCGTGGCACCCGTCAAAGGCTGACGGCAGGTGGCCGCCGTCACGCCGACTACCTTTGCTGGCGGCCATATTTTGCCGAGTGTCCGGCACCCGGCAAACACCAATTTTTGCTGACGGCTGGAATTTGCCGAGTGCCCAGCACCCGGCAAAGGCTTATTTGCCGGAGGCCTTTCTTTGCCGGGTACCGCCAGGCCTGGCACCCGGCAATGAATTCCTTTGCCGGGTGCCCGTAAAAAAACACCCGGCAAATTATTTTACTCCCAGCAAATCAGCCATTTCGGTAGTGTCATGACCGTGGGCACAACCTTCTTGTACCTGTGTTCCACCAATCCCATAAGAAACAAGAGTCTTTACATCATGGAAAGCACACCTCAGCTTAAGCATCCCGTCTCTCAACGCACCTTGCCACCGCCACGGCCATGGTCACCTCTTGCCAACACTGGTGCTGCCAGCACCACCAACTTGTTCATGCCAACACCCTTTCGTGCCAACGCCACCTCCCACCACACCTCCAGCGCGAATGCAGCAGCTTTGCAACTGTTGCTACCTCTAGAGCATCATACCTAGGTTTTTGGCCATCCCAATACGCGGCGGTGACGGGCGGCTTGGTGAAGGTGAACTGAAAGGAGCTGGTGGAGAGCAGGAGCATGGAGCACGGGACACACAGGAGCTGCTCCGTGTCGGCCAAAACGGCTGGTACACCTCGAAGACAAGGTGGTCGAACGCGACGCGTTGGCCGGGGACGACGGTGTGCCAGCATCGAGCTCGGCCGTCTCGGCTGAGGAGTGGGGATACACGTAGCTTCTGAGGTGGGGTGATGGTGGCCGGGATCAAGGAGAGGAGGCTGGCGTGTGTTTTAGTAGTCAACACAATTTTCATGAATTTCTAGTCACCTGGGCTCTTATGTGAATCGAATCATGTCATGTAACCGGTTTTCTCCAGGGCTTCTAAGTTCTATAATCCATGTTGTTGCTGCTTTACCTGTTTGGTGCATGCCGGTGTGCAGGACGTTGGGTTTGGGTATGCCCCCTCTTTGTAGAAAATGGCAGCTACCATCGTAGCCATATGTAGTTGTGTCACCCTATGCTCCTCTGGGAGCTGCTCCTCAGGGAGCATGGCTGTAGTGTTCATTATCAATTATCAATGAATCAAAGGTGCCCAGTTTCCAAATGCTATGCTGTAATGTACCGTGTGCAACTTGTCGATGGCTGTAGTGTTCTCTCTGAGATATGCTCCAGAGCGCCACGGAAGTGAATGCGTCAGCCACACTGTACGTCGCCGAGCCAGTGCAGCGTAACGCGCATTACTGGAAACAGCTTTTTTGCCGAGTGCCATCCGTTTTGCCGAGTGGCAAAGCACGGGCACTCGGCAAAGACGTCCTTTGCCGAGAGCCAAGGACATTACTCGGTAAAGATTTCTTTACCGAGTGACTGGCTCTTGACGAAGCTAGGCACTCGGCAAAGAAGACCTCTGCCGAGTGTTGGACACTCGGCAAAGACAAGCACTCGGAAAACCTTGACGGGGGCAAACGGCGTCTGTCGCCGTCCTCTTTGCCGAGTGCTCTTTGCCGAGTGCCAAGCCCAGCACTTGGCAAAGACCCATGTGCCGGGTACTGGGCCTAGGCCGGCCCATCTTTGCCGAGTGCCAGGCTGGCACTCGGCAAAGATGGCTTCTTTGCTGAGTGCTACGTCACAGGCAGTCGGCAAAGATGCTGTTTGTCGAATGTCAGTCTTGGTACTCGGTAAAGTTTTTTTTGAATTTTGAGCTCAAATTATTTTCTGTAGCCCAAGCATATTATATTAAAGCATATGTTCGAATTCGGGACTTTTTTATAATATTTTGCTATATTTCATTTATTTATTTTATTTACTTGAATTTTTTTGAATAATCTAAATTGGAACTGTAGGTGCATGAAATAATAAAACATAGTCATTCCAAAAATGATATTCATGTTGGAGAAACGTAGACAAACGTTTCGTGATTTTTGGATTTCGTTTGGATTATATAAATTTAAAAACATTTTTAGTGCACCTGGATGATCATGTTTCGTAGACAAGGCCTTCAAACTTTTGGATAAGTTTATGGACACGGCCTCAAAATACACTATCCAACATAAATATTATTTTTTAGAATGGCTACGTTTTATTATTTCATGCACCGCAATTCAAATTTGGATTATTCAAAAAAATTCAAGTAAATAAAATAAATAAACAAAATATAGCAAAATATTATAAAAAGGTCCCAAATTCGAACGTGTGCTTCAATACAATATACTTGGACTACGAAAAATGGTTGAATTTAAAATTTCAAAAAAAAATGAAATCTTTGCCGAGTGCCAAGGCTGACACTGGCAAACAGGCTCTTTGCCGAGTGCCTGTGACGTGGCACTAGGCAAAGAAGCCCTCTTTGCTGAGTGCTAGACTGGCACTCGGCAAAGGGTTTTTCTGTTAAAAAAGAAAATAATCTTCCACACTAACCCTAATGGGCCGGCAAACCGGCCCACACACGCACACACTCACGTGCACACATGCACACACCCGAAGCCGAAGCCCCACCGCCGCCACACCGGCCGGAGCACCGCCGCCACGACTGGAGCTCTGCCGTCCCCACCCTGACAGTGGCCCCCTCCCCGCCACTACCCCGTGCTGCTGCCGCGGCCCCTCTGTGCCGCCGCGGCACCGCTACGCCGCTGCAGCCCCAGCCGTGCATCGTCGTGGCCCTGCTCCGCAGTCGCGGCCCCACTCCGCCGTCGTGGCCCTCCAGAGGTCGGCCGGAGCCCCACCTCCCGTCCCCATCCCGATCGAGCATGGGAGCTCGGCCGCCCGGGCCTGGCCCAGCCACCCTGCTCGTCGTCGTGGAAGCAACTGGCCCAGCCAGCGCTGCCGACAGGCAGTAGGAGGAAGAGGAGGAAAGGAGGAAGAAGAAGGGGATGAGGAAGGAAGGAGGAGGAAGAAGAAGAAGAATAAGAAGAAGAAGAAGAAGAAGAAGAAGAAAGGAGGAAGGAGGAAGAAGAAGAAGGGGAGGAAGAGAAGAAGAAGAAAGGGAAGGAGGAGGAGGAGGAAGAAGAAGAAGAAGGGAGGAAGGAGGTGGAGGAAGAAAAAGAAGGGGTGAAGGAGGAAGAAGAAGTAGAAGGAGGAAGATGGGAGGGGAGAAGTGGAGGGAGAAGGGAGGAGGAGAAGGACCTTGGTCCGATGACCGTCCACGCCGTTCCTTGACGACGTTCGTCCAGGCCGTCGTTCTCGCCCGTTGTCGAAGAAGGTAAAGCCCCAGGTTGTCGGCCATCGTGCCGTATGTGTCGTTGATGGCCTTCATGCTAAGTTTCTTGATGTGTGGCTTTCATGTCGTATATGTGTTGTCGGCCATTGAGCCGGCTTCTTTCTTGCAGGTTTTAGAAAGATGTATACAGAGATATTCATAGGCACGGATTCATGGCAAACTATACCCGCTGGATCTTCCATGGTGAACGCAATCGCATTAGAGAGGAGGAGGTGAGAGCCCGCCTCGAGGAGTATGACGGAGATGCCGGGATGGCTGACATGATGGTAGACAATAACGAGACACATGACAATGAAGGATTGGTGGAGGAAGATCCAAAGGAAACCGCAAAGGCGTTCTACAAAATGATGTCTTCGGCACAGAAGCCCCTTCACGAGAAGACAACAATGTCACAACTGATGGCATTGGACGCCTAATAGCGTTGAAGTCACAGTTGAGCCTGAGCCGAGACAGCTTTGATTTCTCGTTGAAAATTTTTGGCACAATGCTTTCGGAGGGTCACATGCTACCAAAGAATACTTATGAGTCGATCCATTCTTGTCTGAACGGGTGGGTCCTATTTATGGGAGACCACGAGAAAGCAATGCATTGTCCAAAGTGCAAAGCCTCTAGGTTTGTGGAGGTAGAGGGTAGTGATGGCAAGAAGAAACAGTCTAAGATCCCCGAGAAGGTCCTATGGTACCTTCCTATCCTACCAAGGCTCCAATGGATGTACATGACAGAGAAGTCCCCAAAATAGATGCCATGGCACAAGAAAGGCAAAAGATACAGTGACAAGATGGTACACCCATCGGATGGTGACGCATGGAAGAACTTTGATCACCAGCATCAATATAGAGATGGAGGCTCGAAATGTACATGTAGCGATTGCGACGGATGGGTTCAACCTGTATGGAATGATGGCGGCCTCGTACACATGTTGGCCCATGTTCGTGGTCCCCCTCAATCTCCCCTCCAGCAGTCATGTTTGAACCCAAGAACGTGTTCTTGTCGCTGATAATACCTGGACACCCGGGAAGCAATATGGGTGTTTTCATGCATCCATTGTGGGATGAATTGCAATGTGTAGTTACAAAGAAGAACTTCACAATGCATGTGTGGTACCAGTATTCAATCCATGACTTCTTGGCGTGTGGCCTATTCAGCGGGTGGTGTGTTCACAGGAAGTTCCCTTGCCCAGTATGCAAGGCCTCTGTGATGTTCACCTAGCTGAAGAAGGGTGGCAAGTTTTTTTCATTCGACAAACATCATCAATTCCTGCATGATGAGCATGAGTTCAGACGAGACATCAATGGTGGTTTTAAGAAGTATGGTGTGGAACACATGTGGACTCATATATCGGGCTTGACTAGGCTCCCCTACTTCAAGGACCTTCTTCTTCCACATAACATCGATGTAATGCACACAGAAAAGAATATCGCCAAGGCACTCTAGGGAACACTCATGGACATAAAAGGAAAAGTCAAAGGACAACGTTCAGGCTAGACTGGACATGGAAGAGATCTACGATAGACCAAAGTTGGTGATGAAGACCCCGCCGACCGGCAAGCATTGGAAAAGGGGCCTGGCCGATTACATCCTGAAAAGGGACGATAGGAAGGAAGTGCTGTAGTGGATCAAGATGTTAATGTTCTCTGATGGGTATGTGGGGAATTTGAGTAGGGGAGTGAACCCTAAGACTATGAAAGTCTTAGGGATGAAGAGTCATAACTTCCACATATGGATTGAGCAGCTCCTTCCTGCGATGACTCGTGGATACCTCCCCGAGCCAGTGTGGCGCGTCTTGGCAGAGTTGAGCTATTTCTTCCCCCAGCTTTGTGCCAAGGAGTTATCTCGTCCACTGATTCTTGAGCTGGAGCACGTTGCACCTCTGTTGCTCTGCAAGTTGGAGATGATCTTTCCACCCGGCTTCTTCCTGCCAATGCAGCATCTGATTTTGCACCTACCGCGTGAGGCACGGTTGGGGGGTCCCGTGCAGGCCCATTGGTTCTATCCAATCGACAGGTGTCTAAATATTCTTTAGAAAAAGTGTAGAAATAAATCCAAAATTGAGGCTTCTGTGGCAGAGGCATTCAGAGTGGAGGAGGTGTCGAACTTCACAAAGGAAGGCGTACTATACTGAGAACCTTCCCAGTGTGCACAATCCACCCACTCGTTACAATGCCGATGAGAGTTCATCAACCCTGAGCCTTTTCAATGAGCAACTCGAAAGAGGAAGCGCAAGTACCCCCAAGCAGTTGCTCCATTATGAGTGGCGCACTATGTTACTCTACGTGTTGTTGAACCTTGATGAAATGGTTCCTTATTGAGAGTAAGTTTTCAATGAGCTTGTTACATACGCCATCAATATCCTCCACCTATCGATCTGACCCCCTTTGTCTCTTGCTTTTTTAGGGAGTTTATTAATAAACACTGGATAGGGAATATGACTCCTACTGACGAAGAAGAAGACCATCTTCTCAAAAGTGTCATGCCCGATTTTATTTCCTGGTTCTGTACGAAGGTACCATCCAACCTACCTCGTTCCAACTTTGAGATTCCACTTTGCTCCTAGGAGTGAGTAATGTAACGATCTACCTGGCCTCACCTTGCAGGCCCGCACGGATGCGAAAATTGTTGGGAATATGCCCTATAGGTAATCATAGAGATGATGATATTCCATTTGTATCTATGACATGCATTAAGTGTTCATTGAATATTCATTATAGTCAACTTTTATTGATTGTCAATTAAGTGAATTGTTTGTGGAACTCTTTACTTGAATGATTATTCTAAAGTTGTCCCTGGTCGGGGTTCTTGTGAGAACACACTTGAATATTAGACCAGCACATGTATTAGTTAATGACTATGTTTCATAGGTCATGGACATGGGGATGTCAAACTAATAATGTGGGCACATGTGAGACATGTAGGCTGGACTAACCCAACATAAGAAAGTCTCTATTGATGTCATGTACGTTATGTCCTTAGACCTGAGACTGTGGTGTGTACTGAAGATGTGAAACGACCTACTTAGGGATTGCCAAATGCTGCTCAGTTACTGGGTGGTCAGAAAGCATGCTATGAGACAAAGATAGTCAAGATGGAATTTGCCCCTCTCTGCGTGAGAGAGATATTATTGGATTACTCAAGTGATTGGATCAACAAATGCATGACCATGCTTGGGTTAAGTGTTAACCCACGAGTTGAACCATATATTGAGTGGAAAAGGAAATAACTTGTGTATGGTCATAGTGGTTCGTTTGATATGATCTTTGCATATGCATACGAGTTGTCATGCTTTGCTAGAGGCTGCTATCAACTATTGGGTGAGTAGGAGTATTCGGCCTATGTCTATGTGTGCGTGAACCCATAGGGTCGCACGCTTAAGGGTTGGAAGCCTAATTCGGGTTGGACCAGAATAAACTTGAAGTAGAAGTCAATGCTTGAATTCCTTGAAAATACTTAGTGTTCAGTATAAATTTCTTCTAAGTTTTGGGATATAACTGCTCTGATTGAAAATCTTATTCTGAATCTAAAATATGTGGGAAGTGACTGCTTTAATCTAAGTCTAGGTGATTGGCAGATATGATATGATAAAGTTTGAGCTTTTGTTTATCCTGTCCCTAGTGATGCTGAATTTCTAGAGAATTTATCTTTTGGAAAAACTTAAAAACCTACATGATGAGTTCATGTATAACGAGAGCTTAAAATTCCTACCACAGCCAAATATACATGCTAAGTAGAATAGGACAACCTCCTTTATTTTAATGTACTGCTTGTATGCATTGAGTTTGTTCTAGCTGTGTCGATCCTTAGGAACTCCTCATATGGTTAAAATCAAGATTCACACACACTTTCCACCCTTTCTACTTCTACCTATAACAACTTTCGTTCTTAAAGGAAGACCAGAGGCCATTATATTTGCGCCCAGGAAGTCCACACGTATAACAGAAAATAGTATATCATAAAACAATGTATTATATAGTAGAAACTTACTTAAACAACACTTACAAACATCAGAGTATCATGGAATTGATGGCTACAACTTCTCTTCAGAGCTCCATCCTTCTCAGGGACAGTTGACTGGGGGCTCCGTATGCCAAACACTTCTGACACTCAACCTCTTTATCCTTCTTAAGAGTAGCACCTTACTATAAAATATAGCAAGGGTGAGTTCCATATCGAAACTCAGCAAGTATAGGTGGAAAGTAATGACATGCATGGCTTATACAAAGTTAAGGCTAAAAGGTAAAGACTGCAATAGCATTTTAATGTAACAATTAAGATTTAACACTTTGCAACCTATTCTCTAATCAACTTGGTTGAAACACCCAACCCTTAATTAAGGTTCAAGTAGTATTTAATGAGTCATTTATCATCATAGGTATAAGCACATATCCATTAAAAACATGAACCTTGAGACTGCCATCTCAAGCAACACAGGAGTGCCATCCCATTCAGAAATAGAGGCATGCCACCTCCTCAAACAACATCACCATGATTTAACAATTTATTCCATTGGGCTAAGTCATGTGAGGATCTGGGCCGCTCATGACCGTGAGCACAGACGATATGTCGATTTTAAACTTTGCGCAGAGGTGTACACATTCACTCCAAGAAGCAATTCCCATTTGCCTGGGGTCATGACTCCCCAAAACACTTCCAAGGTGAGCGGTCAGGGTTTCACTACAAGGATGTTCACAGGGCATAGGCAGTGGCAACCCGCCAGCAATGAGTGCAAGCGTATCGGAGACTTCCCTATAAGGTCGCCCCCTTCCTGGATCTACAGCCCACCCCGTACTTGAACTTGAAATAACCCTAGTCACCATAGCTATAGTACCCATCGGTAAGCTGCCCAGCCTGCCTATGATGGTCCTGCTAATAAACCAAGCCAGCGCCCATTAGCATGGAGCTGTACGGAAGTCCCAGGTTGCCGCTCCACGATAAGGTCCACAAGGGGGAGGAGATACGGATACTCTCATCAACACGAGTCCCACTAGCATCCATTTCCCCCGTCATTCACCGCCAACCAACGATGCGGAACAACATCAACATCTCCAACGGCCAAAGCCAAGAGCCCATGGCTCCAACATCTTTATTAAGAAGCAAGTTTTATCTTCATTATGCAGGTGAAAGGTGAGGTAGAGCACTAGCAACCTAATAACCTATCAACTAAAACCCCCATAGGTGATATATGGATAGAGTGGCTAGTCATTCCTATGGTTTGCTGATTCAAGACACATGCAATGAATTAATTAAAAGTGAATAGGCGCAATATGATTAAAGGTGCCTGCACTTGCCTCAAATCCAAAGTCTAGCTGCTCAGTAGACTTTACTTGTTCTATCTTCTGGTCTCCAGCTTCAGCTGCACTAGTCGGTCCTCAGCTCCCGATCTTCAGCACTCATGGACTGCTCTTCGTCTATTCATAGCAAACAAGTAACACAAACACACCAATCTAAGAACAGACATCATACAAAAGAGACATGGAAGAAAGAGCGGTCTACACGATAGAGCTCATCACTATGATCGCGAGAGCGTAAGAATGACCAACAAAGGAGCTATCGTTGTGGTGGCACAACTAACGAGGTTGATCTAGGCTATTCGCATGTTGGAAAAGGCATAGATAGATCATTATTCTAACCCATAAATAAGTCACACTTTGAAAAGCCTAGAACCTGGTAAATGTCACTATGATTGTGTAGCTTACGTCGATACAATTCTAAAAAGTATAAGTTTGCTAAAAACGGAGTTAAAACGTGAAAGTTATGGCTAAAACAAGGTCAGGGGCATAACCATAAATAAACAGAACTATTTTTGTATTCAAAAATAATTTTAAAACTAAAATAAAACTCATTTTGAACCTAAAGCATAAATACCGATGGCTTCAGGGTTAAAACTGCAAAAAACATGAACTGATTTGAGCTGCGGTGGACTGATCTATAAATACAGAAAAGTCTAGGGGCTTTTCTGCAAAATAGTCACAGTTGTCGGCGGCCTGACCGCGTTGACGGGGTCAGCGCACACGTGTCGCTTGCGTGGCACCTACGTGGCAGTAATGTCAGCTGACATGTCAGCAGGCGCGGGGCCCATTGACCCTCGGTTGACCAGGGGGTCAACATTAGATTTGGGACGTTGGGTCCCGATCTAACGGCCAGGGCTTGGCCGGCAAGGTCGGGTTGCCGGCCCTCCCGGCTGTGGCGTTTCGCCGCAGGCTCACCGGAGTTTCCCGGAACAACGCTCCGGGGCGCGGCTAGCTAGGCGAAGGGCACCGAGATGACGAACGTGACCTTGCGGACTCGACCGCGGGCACCATGGCAGAAGGGGGTGGCCGGAGGCTGTGCGGCACAGCCGGGCACGAGAGGGAGGACGGGGATGCTACCGGCATGATGCTCACCTCGACGCGAAGCTTGTGCTAGGGTTCTCGTTGGTAGAGACGCAACGGCTGTGGAGATCGACGGCGGCGGCGCGAGCTCAGGATGACGGCGGCTAGGGTTACGAGACTCGGCGAAACCGGGCGGCGACTAGGGTTCTGAAGGGCGGCTTAGGAGGCGGCGCTTGCTCTTTAAAGCACGCGGCAGACCGGAGTCCGCGTGCACGATGCGAACGGGCACGGCGCGGGCTGAGCTGGGGTCCTGTAGCTGGGGGGACGACACTGTAGCTGGGCCCACCGCTAGCAGGACCCGCTGATCAGTGACCGAGCAGAGGCGCTGCTGCGGCCGGCCGCTGCTGGTGCTCGGCCCATGCGGGCGGGAGCTGGGCTGCAATTTGGCGGGCTAGCAGGAAAACGGCTCGGCTGGCCTTGATCGCTGGTGGCTAGGTTGCTACTGGCCATGGCCGGCCAGGATTGGCCGTGACTGGCTGTAACTGACCAGAACTGGCCATTGGAGGCTAGAGGTGGCCATAGGAGGCTATGGCCGCTTGTGGCCTACTGTGGCTAGCTGCTAGGCTGGGTTGCGGCCTAGACTGGCTTGTGGCCGCTGTGGCCAAGCTAATGCTAGCTGTGGCCGGCCGGAGCTGGCCACAGGTGGCCAGGGCTGGCTGTGGTTGGCCAAAGTTGGCTAGATGAGGCTGGGTGAGGCCAGGGGTGGCCCAATCTAGGGAGGAGCTGGCCAAAGCAAGTTAGGATGTCTTAGAGGATGGCAAAGGGTTGCTAGACCGAACTGTTGTTAGCCTTGCTATGCTGCTGATGGCCAAGTTTGGCCACTAGTGGCCGGATGCTGCTACTGCTGGCCTGGCCGGGGTGGCCATGGCCGGCTAGGTCTGGCCAAGACTGGCCAGAGCTGGCCAGTTAAGGCTAGGAGAGGCCAGAGAAAGCTAGGTCAGGCCAGGATAGGCTAGGGCAAGCCAGGGATGTCTAGAGACTGAACTAGGCCCGCTAGGGCTAGGTAGGGGATGGTGTCTAGCTAGATCAATGGCCAACACTATAGAGGAAAAAGAAAAGTTCTCTCTCTATCTATGGAAGACAAAGGATTTTCCATAAGCATTTTCCAAAACCTTCTTGAGGCAAACATGGGTTTCGAAGCTTTATTTTCAAATTCGAAGAGAACCTAGACGTGACTTGCTCGAGGTTTAGAAATTCTTTTTCACACACAAGCAAAACAAAACAAGGCACCAAACACAAACCCATCTTTATTAACTTAGTAAAGTTTTATAAAATCACACTTTTTATTTTATAATGATAACAAAAGAATAAAATCTTGGCTAATTTTAAAAAATTAATAAATACTTTAATTTACTTAGTGTTTTTGGTTCAATCCAAAATAGAAATTTTAGGGTGTGACACTACCCTGGAAGTACGCACCACCATATTCACCTATTTAGATCCACCCAAAAATGTTCTATTCCTACACTAGGAAAGAACAACCAAAAATATCTATCCTTAGGACTCTCCTTGTCTGGTACCCCAAAAGTCAATGCTCCTGAATGTTTTCAGTTGTTGTAATCAATTATAAATCAGATGGTGATATGTTCTTGGTTAAAAAAGAAAAGAACGAAGTTTCTATATCAAGTGTTAGATTGTCCAAATTCTTCAAGTGTTGAGAAAAATTCTCATTTGTAAAGGAGCATCGTAGAATTAGATTTGCACTCCTTCTACCTTCCACCAAAAATCTCTGTTATGCTATCACTTTGAAACCACACTTGCACGTCTTGATTTGATTGTATGGGGAGGATCTTTGGATTTCATCCTCTGGATCCACATGTTAGAGCAAGCAACAAATGTATTACAGGTATGTGCTGTTTTCTATCCCACCTATGAAGTCCATATATTTTTACTAGTATAGGGTGAGAAAGAGGGAAGGCATATTACTACTTTTGCCTCAATACAAAAATACCACATATCTTGAGAGAAGAGCGAAGGCAAAAATCACTTTAATTGCCTTGGTACGGAACCAAAAATACCACAAATGAGAGACATGTGAGAGTCATGCAAAGGAATCTCTGAGTTTTATTTAAAACTTACCAAAAACTCTAAAATGCAGGTTGAACAAAGATAGGGTGATAGAGTTTGACTAAAATTGTTCTGTCTATAAATTACTCAAGATGCAGGTGAAGGCAATAAGCTCCATGATTAAGGATAATATGAGTAAGTTTGGAAATTGGAATGGTTTGACAATTGTTTAGTGGAATTCTTAATTGAGAACTTATGTATTTTTGAGGTGTGAAAGCATTGTACTATCTTCTAGCTCTTAATTTAAAATTGACTTTGCTAAGGGACTAACAAAGGGTAAGCTTGGGGGAGCTTGTTGACAGTCCTTAACGTCAACATTATACCTTCAATTAATGCACAACATAATGTCAAAAGAGTTATTAGTGCATAGTTGTAGGGTTTGAAACTAACAAGTTCCACGAGTTGTGTTGTTCTCACTTGTTTTGTAGGATATCAATATTTTACTACACAAAGGTACCTCAAGTGATGAATTAGAGCACACCTTTGCGAAGAGCTCATCAAGACGATCAAAAAGAACATACCAATTGCTATATTTAGAGTCCTGATGAGAGAGTCCCCCATCAATACGACAAGATCCTTCTAGAAGACCCTGGAATCATCACTAAGCAAGAGTTTTATGGACTAACATGATGATTTTCACAGCTTTGGTGAATTGTGAATTTTCATGGATAAAAATAGAATAATCTAGGAAGAGTAGGAGCCAAGGAACCGAACCAAATCAAGCCAGATTACCGCAAGAATTGACGGGAAGGATCTAGAAGAAACCAGAGGACGCTGGAGCAAGATGGGAGCACGGCGGCTGCCAAGTGGGGCCGGCCAGCCCCACATGCCAGGCCGTCCTGCTTGGGCCCACATGGAAGTGAGCTTCACTTCGCGTGACAGCCTCCAACCGACCTCCACGATGCATCTTGATCCTTGTTTCAAGTCGTTTTGATCCGAAGGCTGCAGTTCATCCCACTAGACTATATAAGCAGGGGCAGAACCCCCCTGAGGCATCATTGAATCATTATTCATTAGTTGATCTCTCATTTAGAAGGCTAGAGAGAAAAGCTAGGGTTTCTAATTAGAAGATTAGAACTCTATTTCAAGTTTAGGGTTAGATCTAGCTAGATACAAGTAGAGTTAAGCGCGGCTCAGGATTTCGGATCATCGTTAGGAGATTTGGTAATTCTACCTTTGTATCTCATAATTAAGGCTTGTTGCTACTATATCATTATGTTCTTGTTTATTATGTTCTTGGTTTGTTTTAGTTCTATCTTTGATATAGTTATGATTGATAATAAGTTTATGCATATGTTCGTAAAGCACTTAGTTCAACTCTGGATTGGATTAGGTGGTAGAGATAATGTAGACATGGTGTTTACCTGTGAATGCACCCTATTTTCCGGGCCATGTGGTAGATTGCGAAGGTGACTTTTATAGCTTTGTTGAGTCCTCTGTAGTCCACTCCCCGAATATAGGCCAAGTAGAACACGGTTACTTGGGGAAGGATTGCTATGTTCATGAATTTCCTGAAGTAATTTTCATTCTGTTTAGATGGATGATTGATTGTGCTATAGAGGATAAGAAAAGGATTAGAAAACTCTAAGGATTAATAGATGGATCATAACTTAGGAATTAAATCTCTAACTGTGTCGCTTTATTCTGTATTCTACTTGATTGGATGAGTTCTTTCTAATTATGGATTCCCTATCAATACCTCTTATTTATCAATATTATTATTATCTGCCTTACCCCTGTTGAGATAGAGTTGGTTAATTGATTCATATCTAGAGAGTATGTATTTGTAATTCTTATAGCCATATTGATGTTCTTCTTTTCATTCCCTGAATAAATGCTCCTAGTGGTAAAATTATAAATAACGATACCTGGAACTTTCCTGGGTGAAATGCTACAACAGAAGTATTTTATCTGTGCTCTTGTAGATAACTCTTTTTATTTTTTTTATATTAAGTGCCTAGATATTAAGTACAACCACTTAACTTGTGCGATGTAAGAGATGCCAACAGCCATCGAAGCATTCTGGCTGCTCAACCCTACAGCAAGGCACATGAGGATGCAGCCAATGTCAGTATGCATGGTGTGATCAGAGAACTTACTCTCATTGTCAGCCTTCAGGGTCTCCACCTTCCGTCGTAGGGCAGCTAGGGCGTCCTCGTGCTAGATCTCCCGCGCTTGATACACCTTGGACTAGGCTTCCATCTCAGCTTTTGCCACCCTGAGGGTCTGGCACTCCTCCCAGATGGGCGCAAACTGGTTGATGGTCTTGCCGCGCTAGGAGCATGATTCATGCATGGACCGAGCACACCAAATGCTGATATGAATGGCTATCCTGAGCACACATGGAGAAAAATTTTGACAATCTCCTTGTCACGACTTACCTTAACCCGGCAAGCAGCACGTCCATGGCGTCCTGTTTGCCCACCTCCACGTCGTCACCTGCGACTTCCTTGTATGACATGAAGTCTTGTCCCATCTTGTGTGTGGTGTACACATACTGTCGTGGGATGTTGGTGCGAGGGACTCGGGGTGGCACTCGGTGCACTTCCTCCACCACAGTCAGAGCTGGTGCACTTGACGACCCCGCCTGGTCCGATGACGAGGCAGACGAACTGCGACAACTTTCCTCTTGTCCACCTCCTAGTAGAGTCCGCTGGTGTGGTAGGTGTCACCAAGCTACTTGCAGCCGCCGCCTCCCCTGTGGATTGGGTTGTGTCATGATCTAGAGCCTACTCGGTAGTCGGTGGGGCCGTGGTCTGCCCAGACGTAGGGTGTTGCGCCATCTCTGACGTGGCACAGTTGTTGGATCATCTCACATAGGTCATAAAAATAGCTGGTGTCAATAGAACAGGCCTTCAGATAAACAAAGCAATGAACAAATGACGCGACACTCATGTTGGTGCCCTTCCAAACCCTCCTCTAAATTGTAGGGCTGCTCCCCTGCCAGGAGCGCCTGGGGTCCCGCCTGTCACCCCACTGCCATGCCTGGGGACTTAGCCCGACACCGCGCTGGCTTCGCTCATCCCGGTGGGCTGTACCGGTGGAGTCGTCCCCCTCGTCGCCTCCCGGTGCCCCAGAGATGAGGCCGTTCTGGCTGGCGGCGTCACCACCCTATGTGATGTAGGCGGCGATGTTGGTGGTGTGTAGATCCCCCGGCCTGCTCCGGCCAGGTTGTTGAAGCAGATCCCTCATGATGAGGGGGAGGAGGTGGTGGTGGTGCGTGCTGCGGTGACCTCCTTGTCGATGTCGTCGTTGGGGGCCTCAGCATTCCTCCTATCTGAGGCATCGATGCCTAACGCTTCCTCCAACACTGGTTCAGCGTCACGAAGTCGTCAGAGTCCGATGACTCTGGGGTGGTCGGGGCACCCCTCTTCTTGCTCACCCCGCTCTGTCGTCCAGGTTCAACTTGCCCTCGGACAGCAGAGTGGAGGGCCTTTTCCTTTCTGCAGTGGCCGACATTGGCTGCTTGCCCACTGCTTGGCGCCTTGCCTGAGCAGTGGGGATCTCTTCTTCATCAGGGCTGGAGATGTCCACTGTCTCCTGCCCTGCTCTGGCCCTGCTCTGGTAGCGGGGCTCCTCAATCCACTACTGGCCGGCCAGTGCCTCCCCCGAGGCCACTATTCTACCGGTACAGCAGAGAAGAATATTGCTCGATCCTGTCCAAGCAATGTCTGTCAGTTAGACCATGAGATGTTATACACATTACAATCAAACAACAATGTATAAAGCAATGGAAATTACCACCATTTACTTACAGTTGGTGATGGTCGGGACATGTCGTAGGGCCGTGCACGCTCTTCTGGATACCAAGTCTCCTGATTGAACTTCTCAAACAGAGATGCCATCCATTGGTTCAGCACCTCCAGTGTCAGCTTCTCCCAAGTCTGATAGGAGAGGCCAGCGTGTCCGGCGTACTCAGACAGGTGGTTCACCTGCTCCTTACAGGGCTGGATCCGACGCACTAGCCACATCCCAGCCACCAGTGGGCCATTGACATGTTTATTATCAATTAACTGCAACAACTCCCTCACCTGATGCATCTCATTCTCATATGGTTTATCGGACCAGTAGGGATTGAACTCCGGCACCTGATTCACATCACAAGGCACTCTCATCCCCTCCACATCCTGGCTCATGTAGAACCAACAGGTGAACCAGCTCTTCTACGCCGATTGATGGGAAAAGTCCAGCCACTGGCTGTTCATCCCGTCCCATAGGCGTATGTAGCATCCCCTTGCAATCTGGGACCCCTTGGTCTCTGGCCCTTTCTTCCTTAGCAGGTAGAAATGGTGAAACAGATTGAAGTGGGTGGATGCCTAGGAAGCACTCGCAATACGCGATGAAGATGGAGATGGAGAGGATCAAGTTGGGGTCGAGATTATAGATTGAAATCCCCTAGTAAATACAGAGATCCCGTAAGAACCTATTCATGGGTTGCCCCAATCCTTGCATCATGTAGTCCTCGAAGACTATGATTTTCCCATCTAGCGGTCGAGGGGAATCCTCACCTCATGGCTCGTGCCATACCTCCATATCCCGCGCCGGAAGTAGTCCCTCATCGGCGAGCGCCTGCAGCGACTCCTGCGTGGAGGTCGACTGCTATCAATGCGTCCTGAATCCACCAGATCTGGTCACCTTCGCCATCTTCTTGGCTCCCCTCCTTGCCATCTCCTCCATGGGTGGTGGGTCAATGGGTGAGTGGCGTGCGGTGGTGGTGTAGATGCACTAGATCCGCTCGACTGCCTTGCGCGGCGGTGGACGAAGTAGCGGCGATGGGTAGTGCTGCGGCGACGGCGGTTCAAAGGAAGTAGATGAGGCGAAGCGCTTGAGCGAGTGGGGTGAGTGCAGAGTAGAAATAAATGAAACGAGGAACCATTCCCCACGACGACGGCCGCTTATTTATAGGAATCGGATGACGTCGCTTTGACTTCTAGGGTTGGACTCGCTGACTCATGTGGATGCAGCCTTTTTTAATTCCAGTGGGCCGTACCGGTCCCCGAGCGCGGATGTGGGCCGCGGAATTTTTATTCCTTTGTGTGCCTTTCCCGTTTGTCCTTACCCTAAGTTGGCACGTGCACGGTAATCTTGGGATCGTTCCCTGGATTTCTCCTTTAAATGTATACTTCTTTCTAGATTTGTCTCAGGTCTTTTCTAATTAAATCTGGGGACTGATTTCTTAGGTTACATAAATTATTTCCCACACCTAGGGACTACGCAGTAGCTTGCCACCTAGTAGGGCCCACGAACCATGGGTTCTCGGTGTCTCTCAACCCGACTGAGCCTGTGCTCTATCCAAGGCACACCTGGGGACTGCGCAGTAGCTTGCCACCCAGTAGGGCCCATGGACCATGGGTTCTCGGTATCTCTCGATCCGATCGAGCCTGTGCTCTATCCAAGGCACACCTGGGGACTATGTAGTAGCTTGCCACCTAGTGGGGCCCATGGACCATGGGGTCTCGGTGTCTCTCGACCCGATCAAGCCTGTGCTCTGTCCAAGACACACCTTGGGACTACACAGTAGCTTGCCACCTAGTAGGGCCCACGAACCATGGGTTGTCGATGTCTCTTGACCTGATCGAGCCTGTGCTCTGTCCAAGGCACACCTGGGGACTGTGCTATGACTTGTCCTTTAGTACTGACTTTGTCTAGTCGGTGCTATCATGAGTTTTTTCTTAAAAGCTCAATACAATATTTTCTATCTTCTATCGAGCTTGGGGACAATGTGGGCTCACGTCACCTGGTGGTGACTTGGGCTGTCTTCTATTCTTGGTGCGCTTTTCCTACCCGTATAGGTCATTCATGTTAACATTCCTGTGATACTCTCTATCACGTGTTAACGTGGGCCCACATCCCAGGACGTGAAAAGAATTTTTCTTTTTCTTGGAACACCATGCATCTTTCGACAGATGACCCTCCTTAACAGGAGTCGTGGTCAGGAGCAGACTTACGAACTACTTGGGAAAAGCCTAGGCAGCACTAAACTGGTCATCTTCTTTGCTGGTCGGCATAATGCGGTCAGCATCGTCACTGGTCGGGATCGCGTGGTCTGCATCTTTGTTGCTCGGCATCACGTGGTCTGCATCTTCACTGCTCAGCACAGGTCAAGGCAGCGATTTCCTCAAGATACATGGTGCTCGAGGACTAGCTGTGGGGGTATAAGCCCATATACCCTCACTGCTAGACTTTGGGCTGCTTAGACCAGATGGCCTAGGTCAAGACTGGTCCATCACCACCCTGGTCGGTGGGCTGGATGACAAGACAAAGCCCGTGGTCCACTATTGCCCTAGTCAGTGGGCCGCATGGCTCTTGAAGGCTACTTGACATGCAAGGAGTCTTAGTCAGTTAGATCTATTCATAATCTCTAAGATACAGAGCAATGTAACCGACCATAGGGAAACCCTAGATATGTAAGCCCCCATTATATAAGGTGAACAAGGACCCCTCTAGAATGCATCTTTCATCTGATCATTGTACCCCGGTACTCATCAATACAGCAGCAAAGACGACGTAGGGTATTATACTTCCGAGCAGCCTGAACTTGGATAAACCCTTGTTTGTCTTGGTTGTTTGTCTTGCGTCTCACATCCAGTTCGTAGTTCTTAGCTCGCCCTCACCGCAAATCTACTACCTCGGGGTATCCTGTGGTAAACTGCCAAGTAGATATCATCGACAGCAGCGGCATGGCTCCGGCCCCCTCTACGAGTAGCATGGCGAACAGAAGAGACGAGCTCATTAGCGAGGGCGATGAGGGCACGAGTGCAGGTTCCACGGCACCGGCCTTCCCCACGAGCGGCACGTCGAGCAGGGGCGTGGCTCCGGCCTCCTCCACAAGCAGCACGGCGAAAAGAGGCGCCGCACCCGCCTCCCCCACGAGTGGCAGGGTGAGCGGAGGCCTGCTGCCACTGGCTTGGTCAATGACTGTGCAAGGGGACGACGACAGCAGCAGCAGCGCGAGGGCTGGGGCTGCAGCTCCGGCGTCGCCCACGGGCGGTGCGAGCTGCAGGCAGGCCACTGCCATCGGCCATTGACCAGTGACCATACGGCGGGCGGAACGCCACCAAGCACCGATGTGCTGCCCACGGCCACGGATCCGAGCTCACCGGTGCCGAATCCGGTGACCCCCGGCTAGAGCGGCAGCTGCACCCCGCCAGAGGCCACGGCGACGATGGTCAGCATGGGTGACGGCGTCTCCGCGCGAGGGAGCTGAGGGGAGCAGAGAGAAAGGCAGGGAGAGGGGGAGAGGTTGGGAGGGGACGACGCCTGGGTGGTGCGCGCCGGCTCTAGGGCCGCGGCAGCGGCGGGGGAACCAGGTCGTCGCCCGTCGCCCTAGCCGTCCATGCGTTTTGCTCTAGTGGCTCGGTCGATTTTCAGGGAGGAGAGATTATCAATCCCTTTGTTTCCAAGGCTTCACTCTGAGTTCTAAACCTTTTGTGGCGGTCAGGTGATGGGGTGTGTCGAGGCAATGATGACAGATGAGTGCCCTGAGTGTGTTTGCAAGGGCCCGGTGAGTGTGGTGACCATGGAGGTTGTGAGTTGTGACCGTAGCCATCCCCTTCACCCATGTGCAGCGACTAAACTGCCAAGCATATATAGTACAAGTAGTCCAGCACTAGTACGAAGGGAGAACGTGACAGCCGACAATGCAAACAGATCCAAAACAGCGAAGCAATGCATTTTTTTTTTTTTTTGGAGAAAACACTAAATATATGCCTTAGCGCTGCTATAGCTTGTTTAGCGTATTTCCAAAGGCCTCTTACCAGGAAATAATCACACAGGAAGCTGGTAAATTATTCATCATATATATAGTGACACGCCTAATAAAAATTAAAGAACAAAACAAACAATCACACAGGAAGCTGCTGCTCCGTCCGAGATCTCGTTGGATGGAGCCAGAGTCCGTCCGAGAGTGAAGAATGGCGCCGGAGAAGAATAATGGTGAGACTGAGAAGAAAAACGGTAGCGGTTTGGGCACGCCCCCATCCCCTATATATTTGGATGCAGCACTAAAGAACCTAACTTGTACATAATAGTAATCCATGACCTTCGATGACTGATGACTAAACATTAAGCA
>CM041633.1:1555595-1576846 GCA_023333625.1 Bothriochloa decipiens
TTTGCTTACAGAATCAATGTCGTTGCCGAGACGAATCTCTCTGACGATCGTTGAGCGTGCATATATGCATGTTTTCTCTATGTTTTTATTAATGTGCTTACTCGCACTGTCTAGGATCTACTACATACTACGGTTGTCAAGGATCTACTACTACTACATACTAGGGTTGTCATGGATCTACTACTATTAGTTCGTTAGTTTGCTTCTACTACCATATCCTAGGGATTGATCTACTACTACTATAGGGATTGTTTGTTAGGGTTTGGTTCTTTAAAATTTAGGTGTGCGTGTGTGATTGTTTCATATTATTCCTACTATCAGTGTTGCAAATAGTGCACAAAGGAATTTAGTAAAGCCTTCAGAAATATGCTAAACAAACCTTAGCAGCGCTAAAGCATGCATTTAGTGTTTTCCCAAAATAAAACAGGCATTTTACATGGCAACAAATTATTTGGTTGGATGGCACCAGTCGGTAGTTAGTTAAGCCTTGCAAAATAAATTTTTTTTTGTTGCCGTCTAAATGGCACACACATATAATCCATTCCGTTACGAAAAATTAATCACACTCACCATTTCAAAAAAAAATAGTCACACTCCATGTATTGCGAGACGCGTCAACTACGTACTTCAGCAGCGGCATCAACACTTTCCACTCCCAAGCAGACGACGCTATCCATCAACGTGGATGTCCGTGTTCGAGAATCTTGCCGTGTCGCTGCTTCACATCTGCCACGACGAAAGGGACGCCCTTTACGGCATGCTCAGCGTGGGTCCGAGCGTTCCTCAAGGCGCGCCTCATGTCGGCGTTTGTCGGGAACGCCACACTCTGCCCTGCGACAACGTCCGTCCTCGTCGTCCTGCAATGGCGCCACCAGCCATCTTCTGCTGCAGATGCTCCATTTTGCAGACCAGAGGAAGACGAAGGCGGGCCCAAGTCCAGCATGGCCAAACATGCCACCATGGCTGTCCACACAAAACCAAGTAGACAGAGTCGACTGGTATTGGAAAGTTTAATGTGTTCAGTGCATGGTTTTGTAGGTTGAGTGGTTAATTAGACAAGACACAAAACGTCAAAGGGTTGTTTAGACTTTTGCCTGATATCTAGTGTTCATATTGTGAACTATGCTCGTGCGCTCATGGGTTACTAGGCAGGATTGTTCTTTGGCGACGACAACGAGAAGCTGGAAGAAGGGTTGAAGCGGTTGTGAAGTTTTCCATGAAACCGATGGCTCAACAAAAGAGAGCTCGCGTAACCGAAGGGACTGCTTCCGAAGACGATCAAGCTGAAGAACTTCGAAGATGCTGTGAAGGAGTGCGAAGGAAAATGTGGCGTGGACTATGGCTTTTTGGGATTAGTGTATGCTGGTTGTCTTAAACTCTATAATCTAGAATAGGTCTGGCTGTGGACTCTTCTTTAGTTCCTCGCCGCTTTTGTACGAGCGTGGGCAGTTGCGTGTTTAAAAACTGTCGGTGCGCGGTTGCTAGACGCCTAGTTTAGCTTACATTTTGCTACCCTTTGCTGCTCTAGTACTTGCTTCTTGTAAAACTCTGCAAACTGTATTTCCGTTGTGTTTAAATGGAAATGAGGGATATGATGTTCCTTCGTGTCAAAAAAATCTAATGTGTCCAACCTTTTTATCATGTTTGTCATGCAAGACATAAAAATAACCAATTTAGCAAACTAATGTAATGTATGTTTTTTCTCGAATACGCAAGAGAATTATGTATCATTACATTAAGAAGAAAGTGTTTGAATACAGTACTTGACCAACGTCCCCAACAAGAAAAAAAGAGAACAAACAAGAAATGAACGAATGCCTTAGGTTGTTACTCTCCCGTCATCAAACATTCTAAGTTCTTCGCTCCCGCCTTAGCCCATTGATCCTCCTCAGATTTGATGATGATCAAGAAGTAAGTCACCGAGGACGAAGCTTCCTTGAAGCAGTGTGCATTCCGCTCTTTTCAGATCTGCCATGAGACAGGGGCGACGAGCAAGTTGAAACATTTTCTAGGTTCCTTGCCAAGCCTCCCAGAACCGTCGCCACCATTGGAGGACCGTGTACTCAGCTGGAGGTATAGGTCTTCCTGTTGTTGATGTTTTACCACCGATGGCTCGTCATGGGGGTTCCTGGGATGATGATTTGTTCAGAGGGGTGTCGGCGTATGCAGGAACTCGATGGTGAATACAGGGAGACAACGATTTATACTTGTTCAGCACACTCAAAGTCACGGTGGCCTACGTCTAGTATGGGGTAGATAATATGTCATGCCCTATGCTACTTTAGACCGTGAGGTCTGTTTAGGCATGAGTTGAGGTCTGAGGTTGTGTTGAGACGTTGATCTAGAGAGCCCCGCCCTCTTTTATATAGCCCAGTAGACAGAATTCAAATTCCTAGTACAAAGTAGTCTTAGTAGGATTGTAACTAGTCCTAATAGGATTACATAAAAAAATCCTAATTGTCCTGGATCTTCTTCTCTCTCTTCAAACCCCGTGGATCCCGCATGGACAAGCCCCCGACGTAGAAAAAAAATTTGAATGGCTTCCGATAGTTTAAACACAATAAAGTAGCATAGAAACAGAAGTTCGATAAACATTAACATGTCCAATTATTATAATAATATCATCACACATTCTGAAAGGCAGACAACAAAGTTCTAGCGGGAAAAATAAAAATTCTCTTTATGATCTTCCTTGTGCAAGCTCCTCCAAGCCATAAACTGTAGGACGTTGACTAAATGGCCAAACCTGCTCAACACGAGCACTCTGGTACAAAATCTTGAGATTTATCTCCAATTCCAACACTAACAACACGATAGAATGTCATCGTTTGACCTTGGACAGACAATGAACGGCCTTTCATCAGATTTGCCTCCTTCATTAAGAACCAAAACAAAGATTGTTCCATTCACTGAATCTAAAACAAACTTATAGGAGGCCCAAAACTCTCTGCCTGGGTTCTGCCAAAATGTCTGCCGTAGCTACAAGTTTGACACAGCTCAAACCTTTAGCAGCAATAAAACGAGTTTGTGGTCCACGCCCAAGTGTTTAGCAACAAAGAAGGACACAATTTCATTATCCAAGGTGAATGGGATAATGGCATCTGGGACTGGAGAATTTCACAAAAAGAAGCACCTAAATACAAATAATTATATATTTCAAAATAAACATGTTGTAAACTTAAAAAATAAAATACACAATATCTACACGTGTCTATGCATCTATCTTGCGTTTGTGTATCTCCAATATCTCGTGACATCTAATGACTACACTGGCTGCAAATTGGGATGCATGTGTGGGTTAGACGCACTGAACCAGCAATGGTGATGTATTGGAGTTTCTTACTGCGAACATATGGTTTTTACATAACCATTGTAGAGCACCCTTTTTGTTGTGATGAGTACATGCCAACACTTTGACATGTGGTTGGTTCGATGGTTCTACTTATCCCCTGACACAGGGTTATATGTCAAAACGTGTCTCTTAGCCAGTGATGTGCAGGTGTGGAGTCCAAAGGCGTTGGCGACAGTCGGGAGAAGGTTAAGTAGGGCGTGCCGTGCTGACGGACCAGGTGCAGTGAAAGGATGGATGCCAGGCTTGGACTGATGGACCAGAAGGCCGGATGGCCCGCCGTGGTGGCTGACACTTAGGACATCGATAGGCGCAAGTGTACATGGCGGGGGACGCGTACGCGGTACGCTACTCGCGAGGAGGTTTGGTGGTTTGTCCTCAAAATCATCGACGGGGGACGCGTATGCAGCACGATACTCGCGGGCGGTTTGGTGGCTTGCCCTCAAAACCATCGGCGGCGGGTTTCACGGGTTTAGACCTCAAAACCCGAGCGGAGGTCTCGATGCGGACGGACGGCACGTGGCGGCATCGGGGAGATTGCGTCGAGGCAAGGCTAACGATGAGAAGGCGCGGTGGTCGTCGGAGCAGGAAATCTTGAGTTGGACCACAGTGTCCTTGGCTTGGTGGTTCGCTCTAAAAATATCTAGGGACAGAAGTGAAATTATGTAATATGCCTATAAATAATAGGGGACTGCCTTCACTCAGTCTCACCTCTCCCAGTTTCATTTTCAGTCTGCCTTAGCTAGATTTTCTCTTGTGAGAGAGGTCCACAAATAAACTAGAAACTCGTCTGCGTAAATTGAGATTTTGTTTGGGAATGGATGCCCCAATCCTCCTCGGGCCCTCTAGGATTTATCTATCTTGTCTGTGATTTTCGCTGGTCTTTTCCCTTATTTTTTTTTCATATATTCGATCTAAAAATTGAAGGATTTTGAGTTGGGTTAGAGCCATGATTTCCAATAAATAGCTCACCAACTTGGTTGGGATTCCCTCAGTGTTTTCTAGGGATTTTGTGTATTCAACGGTGAACTCGGGACAGTGGCCTAAATATTTTATAAGAAATTTAAGGCTCCTATGCACCCCCTCTGGTTGCCAATTCCGATCCTTCAATTGGTATCAGAGCTAGTTAAGGATCACTTTCATCTTAATCGGTCCGTGATCAGTAGAAGGCGACATGGCTTTGCAACACCGGTCGGGTAAGCCATCCCAATTCAATGGGGAGAACTACTCGTACTAGAAGATCCGGATGCAAGCGCATCTACAAGGGATCGATTGGCGTGTTTGATAGATAATTGAGAATGCTAATTACGAGGTGCTTGATGCTCGAGTCAATCAAGAGTAGATCGACTAACACAATGCCAACAACATTGCCCGTGTTGAGCTTTATGCTGCTTTGTCGATTCCTGAGTTTGATCATGTTTCAGATTGTCTTACTGCTTGAGAGATCTGGAGGAGGCTTCAAAGCTTCCATGAGAGTACAGCCCATGTCAAAACCAGACTCTATGAGACGTACAAGCGGAGTATGAGAATTTCACCCAAGTTGATGGGGAGTCTGTTGATTCGATGTTTTCTCGCTTTACCACCATTGTGAACAACATGCAAGCTAACAATGCAGCTATGCCCTATGATGATCATCAGAGAGCACTCAAGCTTCTATATGCTCTAGATCGGAGGGTTTGGGAGGTCAAGGTGCAGGCGATCATCAAATCAGCCAACTATGAGACTCTCATCATGGATGAGCTATTCAGCAAGCTCAAGCCCACCGAGATCGACCTCCATACGCAGGCGAGGATCAAGAATCCGTCTGCCCCGACCATGGCTCTTGTCTCAGGTAATGAAAGTTCAAGTTCTTCTTTGGCTAACCCATTACCTTTGTCGCTTGCCTTGTCTTCTCTTGTGTCTGCACAGAGGAGCAGATGGAGGCTCTTGGGGACGATGAGTTGGCGCTTGTCATTGGCCGATTTTCACGGTTTCACAACAACCGCTTGAACCACCGGCGTGGTGGCAACAAGCAAGGATGCTATGGGTGTGGAGGCCCCGATCATTATGTCACTAGCTGCCCCAACAACAACAAGAGCTACTCTGGCAAGTACGACCATGCTAAGCACAAGGACAAGCATGAGTCCTCCGCTTGCAAGTACAAGTCCAAGAAGAACTTTAACCCCGAGCGCATGAAGAAGTACTTCGAGCAGCTGGAAGCAAAACAGCGAGCCCTCATCATGTCTTTCAGTGACATCGACTCCGACGATGACTCTCCTCCGAGAGATGATGAGTCTGAGAAGAAGGTCGAGAACAAGTTCAATGGCTTGAGCTTCTATGCCAACAAGCGCCGAGGAGGTTACTGCACCATGGCGCTTGACAACTCAACCACCAGCAACAACGAAGAAGAAATTGACACCGAGCCTAAGGTAGAACTCATAATCGAATCTCTTCTCGCTGAGCTTCAATCTGTGAATGACACCATGCTCAAGGAAGACGCTTTTCTTATTCATGCTGCTAAAGAACGCAATGACTTCAAGGCTAAGCTTCTCAAAGCCTTAGATGAGCTTGAGCGTGTTAAGAAGGATAGAGTCATTGTGTCCGATAAGACTAAGTGTGATGAATGTGCAGTTCATATGTCTAGTCTCATTTCTTTGCAGTCTAAATACTCTACTTTGGTTGAGGAGTTGGATAGGGTTAAAGCTGAGCCTGTTTTGTCAGATCCTTGCAAGTCTTGTGCTAGGTTGTGCTTTGAGCTTGCTGAGAAAGCTGCCGTGATCGCTGTGCTTGAGCAGTCTAGCGTAGGTGTTGCTAGAGCTAAGTGTGCTTGTTGTGAGGCTTTGGAGCTAGAGCTTGCTAACTGTAGGCATAACAAGAAAAAGACCAAAGAGAAAACACATTCCTTCGGCACATGTTGAGTTGGCTTTCTTGCAGTGAGCCACAATTGGGCATGATGATGAGTCAGTACAAGAGGGGTACTGACACAATGGATTTAGCCTTTGCTTTAGGTGGGGAAGGGTAACAATGTCTTTAGCAAGGTTGGTGAACATAGCGATTTGAGCACGAGTGAGAAACCCACCAATCCTCCCAAGCTCATAAAGATTAACCCACCAAAGCCCTCTGAGCTTACCAAGCCCATTGTGAAGGATTAGTGCTTGAAGAGCCTCCCAAAGCCCCACCTCAGAAACAAGTGTGGATTCCAAAACCTAACCACCTCAGGAACCCACTTGACACTCTACCCAACATCTCTAATAAGCCCCTTTCTAAAGCCAAACCACCTCTAAGAGTGAACCATGCCCACAGCAGAGTGAGTCATCCACCACCCAAGAGAGAGATGTATCACTGTGACTATTGCAAGAGAGATGGTCACTTGTTTGAGTTTTGCTTTAGGAGAAAGAGAGATGAAAGGTGTGAGTTTAATCTTTACCAGCAGAACGTGCATAGCCCTTCTCATGGGATGCATGGTTCACCCGCTCATAGGCGTAGTACTAGACCAAGAGGTGCAAGACCTCAAGATGCTAGGCCTCAGTTTGTGAGACCACAAGGTGGTCATGCCCGGTGAGGTCCAAGTCATCCTCAATATGACTCTAGCTCTTGTGGCAGTGGCTCTTAGTCCTACACCTCTAGCAGACCATGTTTTCTTTCTCATGATGATCGCTTCTCTCCCATGGGACATAGAATGTATTGTGTTTTTCCTAACACTTTTCCAGGGCAAATGACCCAGCACTGGTATTCTCCTCAGTTTACTAACCCTAGTGTTGGATCATTTGCTCATCCCATGTCTTTCTATTGATGCAGCATGGAGGCTTGGATAACATATGGCTTGTTGATTCTGGGTGTTAGCGCCACATGACCAGAAATTCAAATTGGTTCTCCAGCCTCAATCCCATGACCTCCAAGGAGTACATCACATTTGGGGACAATGGTAAGGGTAAGGTGCTTTCTCGTGGGTCAGTAAGGCTCAATGAGAACTTTGTGCTCAAGGATGTTGCTTTGGTTTTGAGCTTGCATTTCAATATCATTTTGGTTTCACAACTCCTTAGAGATGGTTTTGAAGTGCGCTTTAAGCCGGACCTTTCTCGCATACTTGATTCTCGTGGTGATCTTGTGTGTTCGATTGTCCCTTTTGGTCTTGTCTTTCGTGCCAATTTTTCTCACTCCTTTGGCATGTCTCGGTGTTTGGTGGCAGGCACTTCTTCTGAGCTTTGGAAGTGGCATAGAAGGCTTGGTCATTTGAGTTTTGACTTGCTTGCAAGATTGAGCTCTCTTGATCTAATCTGAGGATTTCCTAAACTAAAGTTTGAGAAGGTCACCCATGTCGTCACGGGAAGATTGTTGCTGCTTCTCATTCCTCTGTGAACCAAGTGATGAGCAAACAACTCGGTGAGCTTCTCCACATGGACACTGTAGGTCCAGCTCGGGTTCGGTTGGATGGTGGGAAATGGTATGTTCTTGTGATCATGGATGACTTTTCTCGCTATTCTTAGGTATTTTTCATGGAGTCCAAGGATGAGGTTTTTTCCCATGTGCAGGATTTGGTTCTTAGGCTGCAAAATGAGCTTTCCAAGAATGCTATGAGATCTATACGCAGTGACAATGGCACCGAATTCAAAAACTCTTATTTTAAAGTCTTTTGCAAATCTTTAGGTCTTGAGCATCAGTTTTCTTCACCTTATGTGCCTCAGCAGAATGGGATTGTTGAACACAAGAATCGGACCCTTGTTGAGATGGCCAGGATGATGCTCGATGAGCATAGGACTCCTAGGCATTATTGGGCCGAAGCGATCAACACAGCATGTTACGTTTCAAACCGCATTTTCCTTCGAGCCTTTACAAAGAAGACTTCTTATGAGTTGCGGTTTGGTCATCTTCCTATGGTGAGTCATTTCAGAGTGTTCAGGTTCAGTGTTTCATTCTCGAGCAAGGTAACTTAGACAAATTTGAGTCTTGCTCTTCTGATGGCATTTTTTTGGTTATGCTACTCACTGACGTGCGTATAGAGTGCTTAATCTTGAGATTAACCGCGTCATGGAGACTTGTGAAGTTACCTTTGACGAAACCACACCTTGTTCTTCTTCTATCTTTGAGCGTGCAGGTGACCAAGAGATGGGTGAAAGCATTTTTGTGGAGGAGAAGCAGGACGATGCCGATTGGGGTGCTCCCGAGCCAACTCCACTGGCTGCCCCTGTTGACCATGTAATGACTACGTCAGTTCATGGCCTTGATCCTTCTTCCTCGACTTCATGGGGCAAAACGACCAGTTTCTCACTCTTCCACCTGAGGGAGCTCCAGCTGCGATTGAGTGGGAGGCTACTTCATCAAGAGCGATGCCCATACATATTCAGCACTGCCATCCTTCAGAAACCATGATCGGTAACCTCAACCAACGTGTCACTCACAACAGATCTTATGAAATCTCCCATTTCACACATTCTTCTTTGTTGCTAATTTTGAGCCCGGAGATATTAGACATGCTTTATCTAATGCTGATTGGGTCAATGCCATGCATGAGGAGCTTGAGAACTTTGAGAGAAACCAAGTTTGGATCCTAGTTCCTCCATCTCCACAGTGTCATCCCATAGGTACCAAGTGGGTGTTCAAGAACAAGTAGAGTGAGGATGGGGTGATAGTTAGGAACAAGGCCAGGTTGGTTGCTCAGGGGTTTTGTCAGAAAGAGGGGATAGACTTTGAGGAAACCTTTGCTCCTGTTGTCCGTTTAGAAGCCATTAGGATCTTCTTAGCCTTTGCAGCTTCAAAAGGGTCCAAGCGGTATCAGATGGATGTCAATAGTGCTTTTCTCAATGGGTACATAGAGGAGGAAGTGTATGTGAGGCAACCCTCTGGTTTTGAAAATCCTAAGCACCCAGACCATGTCTATAAACTCCACAAAGCCTTGTATGGTCTCAAACAAGCCTCTAGAGCATGGTATGCGAGGTTGAAGTCCTTTTTGCTTGGGAAGGGTTTTATCATGGGCTCTGTTGATAAAACTTTATTTCTCCTCAATCAAGGCCAAAGACATTCTCATCGTGTAGATATATGTGAATGATATAATCTTTGGTGGCTCTTCACATGCCCTTGTGGCAAGATTTTCTGATTTGATGAGCAGGGAGTTCAAGATGAGTATGATGGGCGAGTTGACAATCTTTCTCGGGTTGCAAATCAAGCAAACTCGGGAAGGGACGTTTGTACACTTAGGCAAGTACACCAAGGACATGCTGAAGAAGTTCGACATAGGCAAGGCCAAGCCTCTTTCGACGCCCATGGCAATGCCATTGCCTTGGATGTTGATGTTGAGGGAGAAGCCATGGATCAGAAGGAGTACCGCAGCATGATCGGGTCACTGTTGTACCTGATGGCAACGAGACCAGACATCCAGTTCGCGGTCTGTCTTTGTGTATGCTTTCAGTCTTCACCGCACATGTCTCATCGTCATGCCATCAAGTGGATCATGAGGTACCTTCGTTTCACTCCTGAGTTCAGTCTTTGGTACTCAACAGCTTCCACCCTCTCTCTGTAGTTATTCCAATGCTGATTATGCTAGCTGTCGCGTTGAGAGAAAGTCAACTTCTGGTACTTGTCAGTTTCTTGGGTCGTCTCTTATTTCTTGGTCCTCTCACAAGCAGTCTACCATAGCCCAATCCACCTGTGAGGCTGAGTATGTTGCTGTTGTTGCTTGTTGCTCTTAGCTGCTTTGGATAGTTGCTACCTTGAGAGACTTTGGCCTAGACTTCACCCGAGTGCCACTTTACTATGACAGCACTAGTGCCATAAGTGTAGCTCAAAACCCAGTGCTCTATGCCAAAACCAAGCACATTGAAGTGAGGTACCACTTTCTGAGAGACAACCAAGAGAAAGGAATCATAGACTTGAGACATATCCGCACCGAGCATCAGCTAGCTGACATTTTCACCAAACCTCTCGACCAAGCCCAGTTTGCATACTTATGAGGGGAGTTGGGTGTTTGCTTCCCATTTTAGTTGTGGGATGCTTTGTATCTTGTATAGTAGTCTTTGTTTCTTTTTCTTTTGCTTTTGTCTTTGTATCATATTGCATTGCATCGCATGATGTATCATATCTCATATGCTTAGCTTCACTTGTATAGCTTGTTGATTGAGTTTATGCTCTTGTTGATATGCCTTATGGATACATGATGGCTATAGCAGCTTAGACTCCTTTTGATCATCTTGATACATGTTATGAGCTAAGCTTGTTTAATAAATGTGATCTTACTTAATAAATGATGAAATCTGAAAAATGTTCACCTTTGATATGGCAACTAGCATGTGTAGGATGTGTTGAGATCCATGTGCTTTCATATATATGCTTTAGTTGCTATGTCTCATGTTTCTTGAGTCATATACTTAGCTCGGATCTCTTCATATCTTTGTGCTAAGACTTGATGTCTAAGCTAAAGTAATGATGAAAATGCTTTGGAGTTGGATCCTTATTGTCACACGGCAATGTCATGAGACTACTTCTCATTCTCTTGAGTGAGATGAACTTGGGCATTGTAGTGCTACTCCATAACTACTCGTGACGAGACAGCTTCCTACTTACACATAGGGATGAACTCGGCATGGTTGAAAAACATGATAAAAATAACAAACTTTTCGGTGGACAGTTTGATCCTCTCACATATACATGTCTAAAATAACCTTGTAACAACCACTATAAACTCTGATCAATGTTGAAGCTATAAGTGTTAAGTGCTTCCTTGAGCATGATGTATGACCAATATATGGGGTAGTTCACTTTTGTATACATGTGTTAGCACTAGCTTGATCTCCTGCTTGCATTTGCTATATGCTATTCTCTTTGGTGAACACCTTTTATGAGATATGCTTAACATTGGTCAAAATGCTTATGATTCATATTTTGTTCAGTTGATCAGTTTGAGCATTGGCTTTGTCTTGTGCCTATTGTAATACATATACCATACCAACTTGAGCATTATTTTAATCATCTTGCTATACTCCTGAAGCTTTGTATATTCGCATTGTGCATCTCATAGCATGATTTGAGGGGGCGCTGCTTTTGTGAGAGCTTGATAAGTGCATTTGCCAACAAGGGGAAGAATGATTCCACAAATCCAGAGTGTGCATTCATGTGCATTTGTGAGGGTGATGCACTTGTTAAGGGGGAGTTGCACATTTGCTTTGCTAGACGTGTCGAGCCGTTCGCCTCTGTCTTGAGGGTCTAGCCGCTTTCAGGTGTTTTGAGCTTGTTTTTGCTTGATTGCATCGAGACGTTGCCCATGTCTTTGGGGACCAAGATGTTGTCCTTGCTTTGCTCATGGCAAGTGACCGTTTTGAGCTTTTCTTTGGCTTTTGGTCATTTGAGTGGGCTTTCTTTGGCTTTGTGTTGGTGTCAACAATGCACTCATCAAGGGGAGATTGCGAACACATGGTTTTTACATAACCATTGTGGAGCACCCTTGTTGTTGTGATGAGCGATTGTCAACATGTCAACACTTTGACGTGTGGTTGGTTCGGTGGTTCTACTGATCCCCTGGCATAGGGTTATGTGTCAAAACATGTCTCGTGGCTAGTGATGTGCATGTGTGGAGTCCGGAGGCGGTGGCGACGGTCGGGAGAAGGTCAAGTAGGGCATGCCGTGCTGACGGACCGGGTGCGGTGAAGGACGGACGCCAAGCTTGGACTGATAGACCAGACGGCCGGGTGGCCAGTCGCGGTGGCTAACACTTGGGATATCGACAAGCGCAAGTATACATGGTGGGGGACACGTACACGGTACGCTACTCGTGAGGAGGTTTGGTGGTTTGTCCTCAAAACCATCGGCGGGGGATGCATACGCTGTACGATACTCGCGGGCGGTTTGGTGGCTTGCCCTCAAAACCATCGGCGGCGGGTTTCACGGGTTTGGGCCTCAAAATTCGGGCGAAGGTCCCGATGTGGACGGATGGCACATGGCAGAATCAGAGAGATTGCGTCGAGGCAAGGCTACCGGTGAGAAGGCGCACTGACTGTCGGATCAGGAAATCTCGAGTTGGACCATAGTGCCCTTGGCTAGGTGGTTCGCTCTAAAAATATTTAGGGGTAAAAGTAAAATTGTGTAATAGTCCTATAATGACTCCACTCAGTCTCACCTCTCTCAGTTTTATTTTCAGTCTGCATTAGCTAGATTTTCTCTTGTGAGAGGTCCATAAATAAACTAGAAACTAGTCTGCGTAAATTGAGATTTTGTTTGGGAATGGAGGCCTGAATCCTCCTCGTGCCCTCTGGGATTTATTTATCTTATCTGTGATTCTCGTTGGTCTTTTTTCTTATTTTCGTTCATATTTTTGATCTAAAAATTGAAGGATTTTGAGTTGGGTTCGAGCCATAATTTCCATGGAATAGCTCACCAACTTGGTTGGGATTCTCTCAGTGTTTTCTGGGAATTTTTCTTGGATTTTTGGTTTGGTTTTCGTTGAATTTTTGTGGGCTGCTCTTCCCTGTTCTTGCTTCCTAGACACCATGTCTAGCACTGTACCGTGTTGGTCCTTGGCTTAAGAGCCCCAGGTCGCAACACGCAAGAAGCAGTTACCAGTTGGCCATTTTTTCCCTTTCTGTTCGTTGTTTTCTGGTGAAAAGCGACTTCGATGGATTACCGTCCAACAGCGCTACCTGCGCCGTGCACCTAGGTGCCGAGCGTGCTCAGTGAGCGGCGCTCACCACAAATCCACTGGTTGGCTGTTCTCTCCCGTCTCTGCGTTCGATTTGTTTGCCACCGATTTGTCCCCTTAATTTCTCTCTTTAATTCGTGGTTGTGGGAATCGGACACAGGTCCTGAAATCGTGTGCAGGCGTTGTCCGCTGTCAGATCGAGGCAAGAAACCACCGGCCAACACCGCTCTTGCCCCAGCGCCGTGCGTGCCTTTCCAGCTGGGCCTTGAGTTTATTTTTTCATCACATTGAGCAGACCCACCAGATGCTTCTCCTCCCTCTGTTTCTCTGTGTTTGATTCAGTTAGTTCAGCAATTAAGGCTCATCGGAGAGCAGCTTCTCTGTTGGATTGTGTCTGGTGCCTGCATGCCCAGTTCGTTAATTGGTGCAGGTTGCCTTCGTGAGCCTAGGTGACCGGTGCTTTTTTTCGTGATTGGTTAAAAGCTGTAGCCTTTGAGTTTCAAGAAATACTATTTGTGCTATTCCTTTTCTTCACGTTATTGGCTGGCAAGGAATTGAGGCTGAACTCTTTTGGTCTGTAGCAATTCGAGCTACTTGTTCTGTGTTGGTGATGAACATTTTTCTAGGTGAATTTATGACGAATTTTTACTAGCTCTGATTTTTTATTTTGTACGCAACTTTGTCGTATGAACTCTGATTCACTTTCCGTCAGTTGCGTTGGGTTTCTTTCGCCCTAAACAATTTATCTAGATACTTCCGTCACCGGTTGACATGAGTATTTTAGATTTAGGGATTTTGTGTGTTTGGCGGTGAACTCAGGCAGTGGCCTAAATATTTCGCAAGAAATTTAGGGCTCCCACCCCCCCCCTCCCGCTCTGGTCGCCAATTCCGGTCCTTCACTTACAGCGCCAGCGAGTTCCTGTGGCCGTAGTGTCAACCACAAGACTAGAAGGTGTTGCACTGATACTACACGAGAGTGACCGAAGATGTGAAGATGATAAGTTGCTCAACTAGGTGGTGGGGGGGGGGTCACCTCGCAGGGCCAGGGTAGCATGCGTGATTAGTCTACGTACCATTGGAAGTAGTTGATAAATGATCAACACTTTGTGTACCTCCTATGTTTTCCAAAGCATTTTTACTTGGTATCCTAGCTTGAAAGACATATAGAACGCATGGAATTGTCATGCAAAATTGGGGGTGCTTGTTTTAGCAAATACTCACACATATAGCACCCATCCTGTTTCACAATCGGACTCAAACCAAAAGCGTGGACATGACCATAAGAATCGGTGGTCATGGGAATTTTGTGGTGCAGGCAGAAGAACCAATATCTATAAATATTAGGTAAAGAGAAAACGTCAGTTACATTGTAAAAAATACATCAAGAGGTGGCCGGTTGCTTTGTTTTCATGGGACGCGTCAGATCGAGTAGAGTGTCTCGCGGGTGGTACTACCCCTACGGGTGCTCAGACGCATCCCATGAAAACAAAGCAACCAGCCGCCTATCTGATGGTCTAGTGCAGTCGGATTTCCTGGGTACGTACATACTACACGTTCACCATGTACTATCTAGTTGGCTTATGGACTCGAGAGGGAGGTGATCCTGACATTTTATTTTTTATTTTTCTGGAGATAAATCTGATATTTAGAAGCTTTTAAGGATATTTACACGAGCTCTACATATTTTATTTTGATTTTTTTCGTGTCCCGATCCATCTCTAGTATAAAAAGAACTCATAAAAAGAAGAACAATGGAAGATTAGAGATATTTTCTATGGTTTAATAACCTAGTGACTTATGTACCGTAGTTTTTAGGTAACATTGGTAAAAAACTGGAACAAAATCATCTTTAAAACCACTTCAAAACAGGCAAGTATAGTTTTGAGAGTTTGAAGTGTAAGATGTCTGATTTGATAGGGTTTTTTTTTTGAAGCAAAGTGCATTTCATTACTCATATGTCACAGCGATCCCGCTAGGCAGTAGACACCAGAGCCTCAAGCTCTTGAGTTACATTGTCCCAAACGGATTGAACACCGCTAGGCAGATAACAACCAAGAACAGCAAATTCGTGCGCAACATGATTGCAAGAACTGGAGCAAGCCTGTACACTACTTCCTGCTAATTCAGTAGCTACCAGAAGTTTGATCTCCGTGATTAGACCTCCATCGATGAGAGACTGTATTCATCTCCCTCTAGTGCCATCTTCACCTGTACAGCATCGAGTTCAATCGTTATCGTTGATATCCCCATACAAGCTGATGCTTTCAGGCCTGCTATACAACAAGCTATAGCATGCAGTTCCGCATGGAAATCCGACTGCAAATGCTCCTCTCTCCCAGCACCTCCCTTCAGGACCGTGCTGTGCTCATCTCTGATAACGAAGCTGCTGGCTTCAAAATAGGCACCGTCAGTATTAATTTTCAGTTTTGCACTACTCAGTTTCTGCCACTTCGACGCCTGACGAGAATCTGACAACGGTGGACTTAATTTTCAGTTTTCCACTGCTCGGTTTCTGCCACTTCGACGCCTGACGAGAATCCGACAACGGTGGACTGATAGAAAACGAGTTCGGTTTCAGTCTATCTGCCATCGCCGCAGTGGTGTATGCTGCTTTCCCGATGCCTTCCTTCCTCCCTCAGTCTGTCAAGCCATAACGAAAGGCCACAGTCGTCTGCACACATCTCTCAAGCTTCAGCACTTATTCTCTCCATTGCCGAGCCTGCTTCCGCTAGACTGCATCGAACATCTTCCAAGTTTAGTTCCCGCCACACAGCCCGAACTTCCTTGCATTTCAGAAGAAGGTGCCCGCCATCCTCATCAAGCCAACCACCGCAGCACTTTGTATCAATTTTCATTCCGCACCTTTGGAGGACCTCCTGAACGCTAAGGTATTGTAACACCCTAAATTTTGCGCTTTTGAAAAATAGAGTGAAATGATTTAATTTGAACTATTGTGCTCATTCAACCCCTCGTCCGTCAATCAATCTCTATAGATTTCTTGGGAATTTTTTCACTTTTTGTAGAACTTATTCCCACTTGTATGTGAGCATATTCTAATTTTTAGATGCTTCAAAATATCTTGTTATGAGCTCCATATACTTTATTTGGGTAGCTCATGTTTCAAAATGTCTCTGGAATTTTTCTCTAATTTTTTTAGAGCTTTTGGAGTATTTTTTATGGCTTAAAAATCAATTCTGGACTTTTCTAAAATTAGTTTATCCATGAAATAAATTAATTTCGAAAATAATAAAATTTCTTATTTATTTTAATACTCAAGGCCCATGTCTTTATTTACTAGTAGACTTTAATAATTAATTAGACCTATTAGTAAAGGTGGATGATACAACATCGATTGTGTGGAGTTCTTCTTCCTATAAATTTACACCAACTCCTTGAACAAAGCAATAGTTTGGGAATACTATAGTAAGATCGTCGCCCTTCTGGTCTACTCCAAGCCGACAGCCACATTGATCTTTGGTTCCATGCGAATCTACCAACACGAAGAAAACGACATGAGCCTTGCGTGTCTATCTGTGTATTTGACCACCGGTGAGTATCTCCATGTCGTCCACCCATATATTGTTCCTCGTCGTCTACACTATGCCTGGCTATGCACGTTATGTGTTAATCTCTTCTTATATCAGTAGGTACGCGCCTGACGTGCTGCATCTTCACCTTTCCTTGTCACCTTAGCTGGCTGTGCACGTCCAGCACTGCTGCAGCGCCGCCGCCTCCCAGCGCCTGCCCGTGGCCGCACCACCCCGTGTGCTCCGGCCGTATATGCTCCATTGCGCGTCCCTTGGCCAAAGCCTGAACTGCGGCTGCTGTCCCTGCGTTGTGAGCCACAGCCCCATGATCCTGAGAATGCCGTGCCGAGGAGGAGGTCAAGCTATCCTGCATCAGTCTATTTGCTTTTGGCCAATTTGCACGAAGGAAACTACGGACAGCATGGTAATCTTGTCAAATTTCTCCACCGTTCTTCAATATCATCAACTAGCTATATGTTTTGTTCATCATCATCATCAAGAATAGCTACCTGCGTGTTTTGCCTGAACATATCAGTAGTAAATTCCCTACCAGATACCCTATCACACACGTACATGTTTTTGCTAGTGTATATATCACACACGTACGGCCACAGGAAACACGTACACGTACATGGTTAACAATCAAGCGTTGGGCTTTCCTTTAATCAAAATTCACACTCTGACTCCACATGTTCAGTTCCTTTCTACTAGGCACGCCGAAGAAGGCCTTGGCCTGTTCCTTCTGTTGCGTGCGCCCGCAGCCAGGCCAAGTTGCACCACTTCTTCTCGTTACCGTTTCAAGCTCTACATGCCATATATCACGGTGTCGTGAGCCCAGTAGAAGGTCAAGCCGCACAGGCGCGTGTCTTCGGTTTCCTCTGCTCTCCTTCCAAAGGCCGGTTGGCCCGTTCATCCTCTGTCGGCCCTCTGCACGCCCAGCTAGTCTGCTTGGCCATGATGATCTCTGGTCCGAGTAAACCTCGTCGCTAGACCAAAGTCTCTGGGATTCTTCAACTTGAGCGTCACGTCGGTCTCCTATAAAGCTCTTATAGCTCCCTCTGCAATCGTTCGCATCTACGCGCCTCCATCATTGCCCTAGCTAGCACCGAGATGTGCCGCTTGGATCTTGTCAATGAGCAGAGCGCGTTCGCCACCGCAACGGAGTTATCGTCCACTGCCATGGCGCCTTTGGAGTCGATCGACGATCGCTGCCTTGCGGTAGGGAATCTATAGGTTGAGTTCTCGTTCACGTTCTTGCTCTAAGCTTCGCTCTCATCACTGCCGTGCTTGACAGGCCGAGCCGCTGCTGGACTTCTCCCTGTCTTCAGCTCTTCGTCTAGAACACGCATGCATGCAGAAAGCCATCATCATCCCTCCGAGCTCCATGGCCTTGTTGTTCGTTCTTGTGGTGAGTTCACCGTGATCATATCTGATGCCCGCTTCACCATCCTTATGATTCTAACGCAGAATATGAGCCGTGTATCTTGCTTTGATCTAACTCCACCGAAGCCTGCTCCATCACCATCTTTGCTTGTTAGCTTTAGCTTCTAAGATTGCTGACATCATGATCATATCAGCATGACATCATCTTTTTTTCTGGTCATTTTCCTTCAGAAAAATAAATCACAAAATACAATAGAAATACATAGACACGTTTCTGATATTTACAGTTTTGCCATCCATCTTATAAATCTCATATCTTCTCCGTTTTTGATCCAAATCGATGCATTCAAGTTGCGCTAGATTCGTATTTACAAAACCTATCTATTAGCATCAGTTTTAGATTTATTTTCAACTTTTGAAAACTGTGGTTTATCTTAAATCTATTATTTTATAATGGGAATCTTGTAAAATTCATAACTTTCTCGTTTTAGCTCGAATTTGATGATCTTTATGTCTGTGTGATCGTAGCGACGTGTAGAATAGTTTTATTAACTCTTTTCAACCTATTTTGTGATATGGTGTACTGTTCTAATTTAAGTCTATTTGTTTGCTCGTATATGGTTGCTCGATGTTTGTGTGTTGCTGATTGTTGATCGGGTATAGAGAGTGAGCCGTTCATTGAAGACCAAGAGTTCTTCGACAACCAGGATTAGCAGGTTCATCAGGAGAGCTGTGAACAAGGCAAGTATAGTTGGAATCATCCTTGTTACTTATTCACTATACACACTAAAGATCATATGCATGTGTCTATTTGCTATCCTGTTAGGATTACCTAGCTTTGATTACCTGTCTACCTTGATAACTGGGGATGTTGCATATGGGTAGTTAATGCTAGTGATTTACAACCATGATCTTGTGACTTGATTAATGACTATGCAACTAATGAAAACGTGGTTTTCAATAAGATCCAAACTGTAAGTGATCATCCGGGACATAACGTACAGCTATGGGGGCTATATGGCTCTGGCTCTAGTTGTTTATAGGACCTTTTCTAGCAAGTTAGAGGAACTGCGAGTTGAGTATAGGGCTGCCTCTTCATTATGTGTTATAACTGGGATGTGTCATTCTAGGCGAGGGTTTTCTATCTTCGATGACCCTGCGGCCCTACCTTGTTAGATGAACCTATGAGTGGCTTTATATGATACTTGGTGTTATGGGAAGTAGCTTGCCCATGCATTTAAGGATCATAACCCGTAGTGAAAGTGTACACCTCTGCGCAGAGTTAAACCGATATATCGTCCGTGCCCACGGTTAGGACGGCCAAGGGGTTCTTATGGAATGGATCATCAACATAAATTGTGATACTTGTTAATGTTATTGTTTTTATCATATTATTAATCATGTTTATCTGATCATGTGGTTATGAGTTTACTACTACCTTGAAGCTAATTGCTAAAACTTGACATACACTAAAAGCTACTTGCAGTTAAACCGTGTCAACCTTCGTTGAGCCTCCCGACCCCTGCTATGCTTGCTAAGTACGTGTGTACTTACACTTGTTTTATTTCATCACTTGGAAAATCCCGGATGGGTAACAAATCAGATTGGAGTGAGAGTTATCGACACGACTACTAGCTTGTGTCAACCAATTGACTTGTCCCTGTGGTGGAGCCATCATCTGAAGTTATCTTAGTTATGTCTTATTTTTGTTAAAGACTAGGTCCTGCTATTTGTGCGCTATGTAATAAACTCTGATTTGGTACTATTTATAATTTGTCAACTTATGTGTGCGACATCCTGGGGCGCATATAAGGCTTTCATATATCTTATTTTAGTCCTTTAAAATGAGACATGACAGATTGGTATCAAAGCATGGTTGACTGTAGGATACAAGCCTAGTAGAAACTGGTCGATTTAAGGTTTAGAAGGTTCTAAAGAAAAATCTAGTTCTATAAACCTTGGTATTTTCTTCTCTACTCTATCCTACCTTGATACCTACCTCTTCCTTGATGCTTATTTTGAAAAGTCATTGTTCTCATCTACTCCTTGCTTTGATATTCTTTTAGAATCTTTTCTTACCACCTTCTCGTATTATCTAGAAAGGAAGCTTTAGGATCTCTGTCCTTAAGATAAAAAAAATGATAGTATCGCAAGTTCGGTTAACATTTGCTTTGTGCATCTTTAGTGCCTTGTTAAGTTGTCATTATTCTCATGTTTGTTTTAGATCTTTGTAATGATGCAATGATCTCGTGGCATTCTCCACGGTTTCACTTAGTCATAGGCCTAAAGCATAATAGTTGGGTTTTGGTTTTCTCCTGTTCTTTCCTATCCTATTTTTTCGGAGAGATCTGTCTTCTTTGGTTCGTACCTCTCATCTTGGATAACCAAAAATTATGAGAAACTTCTGGACAAAAGTAGACTTCAGCCTCTTTCTCTGAGCGCAAAAATCTTCATCAAAGCTATTTTGGTTTGGGATTTATGAAAATCACAAGACGATGTATCTGTGCTGTCAGAAATCTGGAGTCACTTCTGTTGTGGACTGTTTTCGACCAAATTATCTACAGAATCTGGAAAAGAGTTATATAAGGAAGTTGTAGATAATTTTAGAATCTTTCCAACGATATATGCTACAACTCTAGATTAACAGAACTGGAAATATGGATGTTTTACTGCACTGCTGTTTTTTGACTCGCGAGGAACTGCAAGTTACTAGTTCTTGGCAACGTGCATGAGTTTCTTTGGGATGACAGGAGGACATGATGATAATCAAATCACTTAGAAGAAGATGCAACCTATCCTTTGGTGCCCCTAGTGATGTTTTCTTAAGGGGGGTAGCCATGATGGAGAAGTTGCAAGACGAAGGCTCATGCATTCAAGCATTTTAGTTGGAAGAAGCAGTCATGGTTGAAAGTCTATCCAGGTGCAAGTGTCCTTTGCTTTAGAATAGTGACTTGATGGATCATCTACATTAAAGCTCAAGAGTTCAACATTCAACTCAAGACAAGCTAGCGTTGATGAGAAAGGAGCGTGAAGACGGATTAATTTACAGATCAATGATAACTCAAAAGACCTCACTGGTATGCCAAGGTTGTCAAATAATTTTGATTAAAGGAAGTTCTCTTCAAGGTTATGATGTATCTAATGGTGCAATTACATGAAGAAGAATTTAAGGGAGGTGTGTAGAGTTGCTGGCCAAGTATGTGAGAGATTCGAAGATCTTTAGCACTGGATTATGTGTCAACTAGGGAGGCGTGCATTGGACTATTCAACATATGAGTACCATTAGTTAGTTTGGAGTATAGAGGTATTCATTTTTTTGGACATAAAGAGCGACATAAAGGCCGATCATAAGAATTAAAAGGATCTTTACTAAGTTGAGGTGGATCTA
>CM041633.1:1576856-1599363 GCA_023333625.1 Bothriochloa decipiens
CCGATCATAAGAATTAAAAGGATCTTTACTAAGTTGAGGTGGATCTAGTAACCATATAATTGCATTGGAGTTGGTATGAGATGAAGCTATGATGGGCCATAACCCACAGGTCTCAAATGTGGTTTATGCCTTGGAGTTTTGGAGTTACCTAAGAACTATGTACAGTGCTTGTAAGAATCTTGGAATTAGGGATCATGTTATTTGGATCAAGGCTACCAAGGTATGTAAAGTAAAGTGAATTTTATAGCAGTGAGGCGGAGCTATCCAAAGTAGTGAAGAAGATCAACGCGAAGTATCTTATCTCTTTTATCATCTTCCTCTGAATCTCAGGACGAGATTCATCTAAAGGGGGGGTAGAATTGTAACACCCTAAATTTTGCGCTTTTAAAAAATAGAGTGAAATGATTTAATTTGAATTATTGTGCTCATGAGAACCTAGGGAAAATAATATTTTTCATTATATTAAAATTTATCGTAGGCTTAGCAACATAGTTGTGCATACATGCTGGTGTATTTATATATTTTTATGATGTTTGGTTTTGACCAAAAGTAAGTAAAGGATTCAAAATCTATTTCAAAATGTTTAGTAAGTCATTTATCTTGTTCTAGCTTACCTATCTCTTTTTCTTGCAATCAAATTCATTGCTTTTCAGCCTAAGTTTTCTTAGGGAGCTTCTTAAGGTGTTTTCCTTGCATTCCAAAAACACTCCATTCAACCCCTCGTCCGTCAATCAATCTCCATAGATTTCTTGGGAATTTTCTAATTTTTTGTAGAACTTATTCCCACTTGTATATGAGCATATTCTAATTTTTAGATGCTTCAAAACATCTTGTTATGAGCTCCAGATACTTTATTTGGGTAGCTCATGTTCCAAAATGCCTCTAAAAATTTTCTTCAATTTTTTTTTGAGCTTTCGGAGTATTTTTCGTAGCTTAAAAATTCATTAACCCGGTCACCGAGCAGCGGAACTTATTGAGGCTCAATCTTCATAAGTGTTTAACTTTTAGTGGGCAGTCCATTTTCCACAAATTTCCCACAGCCTGGTCTAACTCTCTGGTACTCCTTGCTATGAAAGCTCTGTGCACTTCGTAAGGAGACCGGACCGAGAATTGACGTTCATCCATATATCCATGTTTATGGGCAGGGATCAGTTGCACGTCGGCTTCCCAGAAGGCTTGATTCAGAAACGTCCCGCTGCTCGGTGACCGGGTCAATGAATTGATTTATCTAACTAATGGTACCATATCATCATCAAGTCTAATGCATCATGCATGACGTTGTTGGCATGCAGGCTCTACTGTCTCCAGATCGACGGCAACGGCAGACCTCAGTACACCGTCTGCGCCAGCCCCGACATTCCTTCAACCGGGACAACGAGAACCCCACCCAAACTGGATGGGAAGCCGTCATGAATCGACTGCAATCAAACATCCAGGACTTCCTCGCCGCCTAGATACATACTCCTATATATCGTCGTCTACTAGCTAGCAGCTGCCAGTAGAACTAGCTAGGCAGCTAGCTTATTATTAGTTATATATACTACAGCAGTTTAGGTTTTTTACATAATAACTTATATGTATGCTTGTGCTTCATTCGATTTGGATATACAAGTTTGCTGTGTGATTGTTTCCTACACTATTCCTATACCATATATATTATTTCATATATTATTCCTATATAACTATATTTGATGATCGTTGAGCTTGCATGCATGTTTTCCTTATGTTTTTATTAAGAGATTTTTTACGGTGCTTGGGAGGGTTCCTCCCGTTTAAATTGTTTGCGGTAGGTATTTTATTAGAGAATTTAATTAATTGTAATTAAGGGTTCGCTGCTCGCTGTTGGCCGGATCGTCGCCCACTTCGCCGCCAATCGCGTTGGTGCCGCCCACACGACGCTCCGTTACCTGCCCAATCCAAGTGCAAGGGGCCGCCGTCTGCGCCGTGCCCTGCTCTGCTTTGTAAGCCATGGAACCCGCTGCAAGTAAAGCCCCATGCCGCTGCCATCTACATGCTCGTCGCCGACCTCCGAGCAGAGGCATGCGTCAAGCTCCCTCCTTCCTTCCGCCATTCGAGCCAAGTAGCCCATCGCCTCCTCATCACCCTGTGACCATGGAGCGCCATCTCTTCAGCCGACCTCATCGCCGGAGCACCTCCGCCGCACGGCACCAACGAGCGGCCGCCGCCGGCCTGCATACAGCTGGATTGTATGTGGTCGCGGACAAGAGACACCGGACCACCTCAGACACAGCCGAGACCACGACTCCTTTGCCACGTGGGTGCTTCCGCTGCCAGCGCGTCGAGTGGAAGGGCCCGCACCGTCGTGGCATCCATGGCCATGGCCATGGCCTCGCTGACGTCGAGGAAGGATGCAGCAGCGGCGGAGTCGAATGGGAAGCGACGACGGAGCAGGCGAAGGGGAAGCGGCAACTCACGCGAAGAAATCCAAGGGGCACGAGAAGAGATGCGGCGGCGCAGGTGCGTCCGCGAGCCTCACGGTGAGAAGGGGCACAGCTGCCCGGGGAGAAAGGAGCTGACGGAGAACATTGAGATAAGAATAGAAGCAGCTCGTTAAAATACTATTATACCCTATAATTTTAATTAAAAATCAGTTCTGGGTCCACGTAGCTTTTGGTTCCAACCCACAACTTAAGTTCATTTCATCTGGTTTCTCTTATTTTTAAACCGTTAGATCTAACTAAACGAAGAGCTCTTATTATTTCCTAGCGTAGTAAAATTTCTCTTTTATTAATAAGCTGAAATATCCCAAACCATATTCCTCGATCTAGATGCAAATCATCTCTCCCTAAAACTAGTAAATACAACACAAAAATGAAGACGCAGCCGCTAAATGATGATATGTATATGGCACTGATATAGCGACTCCCATCGTGGGTTACCCACTCGGGTACGTGCCTTTTTGAGCCACCTCTCCAAGGGGGAAACTAGCATCAGCCATAGCTCCATGCACCTGACAATCAGTTACATTGATATGCTTTGCACCTGACAATCCAACCAAAAAAAATGGGCTGTGTGTGTCATTCAGGCCTGGTATGCTTTGCTAAGAACTGATGAGCAATAAGAAATTTTCACAGATGTCTATTGACTATTGTTGACAAGTTTTGATGCTGTAATAGGAGGTTTGGTCTATCTCTTTGGGTGTCTATATTGTTTATGTTTCAGATGATATGTTTGGTTAAAATCTTTATGCAACTACTAACATGTAAGCTATTTATTATTTAGAGTTGAATCACTTCACTGTTCATTGGAAGAATCTGCTGCTGAGAAGTGAGAACCAATCAGTATCAGAATCAGCATGGTAAATCAAAGGCAAATGGAGGGGAATCAATAGATAGCTACTTGCAGCAGCACAGTGAGGCGGTGAAAGTCAAACCGCTACTGGCCCCCAACTTGCGCTCTTTTGCTGCCGCCGCGGAGTCCGCTTCCCCGTTTCCTCGTGATCATCTGGGCTGACGATACAATAAACCATGAGCCAGTGACGCGGGTGGATGTGGAAGGCAATGAAGCGCACGGCGTGGAACGGATCACAGGTGAGATGGGGCGGGGGGGCGAAAAGGCGTGGGAAGTGGAATTGGGGTTGCCAGCGGCACACATAATGTCTATGCATCCATCTTGGGTTTGTGTATCTCCAATATCCCATGACATCTAATGACTGCACTGGCCGCAAATTGGGATGCATGTGTGGGTTTGATTTGGCAACTGCATATATGTCACAGTGGACGCACTAGCCAGCAATGGTGATGTGTTGGAGTTTGTGACAGCGCCAGCGAGTGCCGATGGCCATAGCGTCAACCCTAATACTACAAGGTGTTGCACTGATACTACACGAGAAGATGGTGACGAATGACTGAAGAAGTGAAGATGATAACGTGCTCATCTAAGTGGATATATAGGGGGTTTTATTGACGATCATGCTATCCAAGACACGTACGCTAAAGCATGCATGTTTCGTTCATGCGTGATTAGTCTACGCACCATTGGAAGTGGATGATAAATGATCACCAACACTTTGTGTACCTCCTATGTTTTTCAAAGCATTTTTACTTGATATCCTTGAAAGACATATAGAAAGCATGGAATTGTCATCCAAAATTGAGGGCGCTTGTTTTAGCAAATACATAGCACCCATCATGTTTTACAATAGGACTCAAACCAAAAGCGTGGGCATGAGCTCAAGAACCGGTGGTCATGGGAATTTTGTGGTGTAGGCACAAGAACCAATTGCTATAAATATTAGGCAAGGAGAAAACGTTAGTTACAATGTAAAAATTACATGAAGAGCAATGTTCATTTCAAACACTTTCTAGTGTAAAGCTATAAAGAGAATAATGTTGTTTCAAAACATTTTCTACCTTGATAAAAAAAACATACAAATCTTTTGTGTGATCAAAAAAAAAATTATATAAAGAGAAAAAACATGCAGATCTTTTGGGCTTCTCCTGACCCCGCTACAGTGCTCTTGTAAGTGGTAGCAGATATATATGTCCATGCTTTAAAACATAGCATATTCAATTTCAATAAACATTGCTTACAACTTAAACTTTGACAAGAATTACCCATCATTAATTGAGTGAATGACTCATCAATAATATTTATTTCCATATCTTTAAATTAGTGTATTTAAAAAGTTACAGATTTAAGCATATAACTTAAAAAAATTGAGCTGACCTATAACTTAAACTTAATCTGACCCCAAAACTCTTCTTTAATTAGCCGGTTCATACACTGCCCACGGCTCAAACTAAAAAGAAAACAAAGTTGTAAGAGCATCTCCAACAGTTTGTCAAATGAGGTTGCTATTCTTGAAAATTTGGCAAAATAAGAAAATTCCATCTCCAACAGTTTGCCAAATGAGGTTTTTCCAACTTGCTATTCCTCTCCTCCACCTGCGTATCTTTACGCGCGCATATCGCAGTTGCCATCGCGCCTCCGTGCCTCGTCACCGGTCTTCCTGCACTCGCATCCAGGGAAATCGTCAGATGTGCGCGAGTCCTTCCCGCGAGACGTCGCCGGACGCTGCTGCTCTGGCCAGGAAATCACGCGCTAACGTATCCTCGTCGACGGATGGCTTCCAGCAGGCCGCCGACCTCCCATCCAAGAAGTCTGGCCGTGGCTCTGCCGCTAGGCACCGGAAGTCTCAAGGTCAAACGGCCATGATTGTTTGATCTTCACGGTTGCTGATGGTGGCCACGTGAACGAAGATCGACGAAGCGATGGAGCGACCGCCGTACAGGGCCGCCGTGTCAGACAGAATAACGGAGAAGGACGAAAACATAATTTTATTTCTCTCTCAGGGTTTATGACGCAAGTTTGCTAGTAAAGAAAATTTTTAGATCTAGGCTTAGTTAATTATTAAAAAGTGCAGGGTCCCTGGTGCAAAAGTAACTTTAGTTTTGGCAAATGGAAAATACCAAATTCTTGGAGGACTATTTTTTACTTGCCATATCATTTAGCAACTTGACAAATCACAAGATTTGGCAAGTAAAATTTAAAAAACTGTTGGGGATGCTCTAATTTTGCTAAACAGGTCGCCTTTAATCTAGCTCAGTAACACGTGTGACCCAATGACCTAGATCGGGCCATGCCGTAAATAGGGGTAGGGTTTGCGTACGTGTATTCATATGGGTGAGTGTCGTGCGTGTTGGGGGCATCTGTGTTTTATTGTGTAATTCTAAAAAAGGTACAAAATGCAAGATTGGTTTACGTGTATGCACAGGAGTGAGTGTCATGCGTGTTGGGGGCATCTATGTTTTATTTTATTGTGTAATTCTAAAAAAGGTATAAAATGCAAGATTGGTTCTAAAAAATCAAGGTACAAACACAAACATAAAATCTGTCTTATTTTTTATGAGATTTTGAAATTTATTTGGGCCATTAAATGATTATACAATATAATAAGATATGATAATCTTGGCAAAGCCCGGGCTAGCCACGTGGCAAGCTTAGGAATGGCTTGGGACCAATTATCACTGTGGAAAGAGACCACATACGGAAGATACGTCTCAGCGAATAACTGAAAATATTATCTGACAAACAGAAAGCAATTCAGCAACGAAAGGCCGATATGTCCGAGTGGAAGGAGACAGGAGTGAGGTTCGAACCCTGCTGTAGACGATTTCATTTTTCCTTCGATCTGTTTTTTTTTTTCATCAAGCTGTTGTGAATATACGTGGCAGCGATCCATGTGCGATTTCATTTTTCCTTTGATCTGGTTTTTTTTTCGTTCAAGCTGTTCTGAATATACGTGGCAGCTGTTCTGAATATACGTGGCAGCGATCCGTGTGCGATTTCATTTTTCCTTTGATCTGTTTTTTTTTCATCAAGCTGTTCTGAATATACGTGGCAGCGATCCGTGTGTTTCCCGTGTAATTCAGCCTTTGATCTGTTTTCTTTTTCGTATAGTACAGTACGTGTGATCGATACAAATTGTTGCTTCATCCAAACCTGTTTCGTACATTGTATCACACTAAGCGGCTTGACCCTCTGTGGCGGGCGCTCACGAATTCGCCCATTCGCTGCAAGCCACCCAGCTAGCATTTGTGACTTTTGAGTAGTGAAGCGGCTTTGTGATCGATCTAAATCAACTTGTGAGGGTGCATCAGCTAGCTGTCGACGATGAATACTGTGGTAGGTGTAAAGTCCAGAGCAGGAGGTTCTGCTGTTATGACACTGTGCAGCCACACCTTTGTTCATCTCCAATATCCTACTAAATTATTCTTGTTAGGCTACACCTATTGACCATGCTTGAGACACAGATGTAGTCTTGCATATTTATAGGGCTCTCGTTGCCTTTGATGCATCATACCTACACAATGCGTGATTGGTCATTCCAATAACTGAAAATAGAATCTAAAGCAAACAATAAAACTAAGGAAGATATGATCTGGTGTGTATCTTCTATGACACAGTCGCACTCCACAATAGCCTATGCATAATATTTTATTGCAGTCATCCAAGATGCATTGCATGCATGCTTGAGAGACAACAGAACAGAGCATTCCGGCTTTCTGCATGAGAATGCTGATGACGTGTTGCGATCACCTTATGCTGTGTGTGTATTAGGATATGGCAGCAGATCGTTCATCATCATGCCCTTAGTGTATGACACCGTGCACTTTATGTTTTGCTTCATCTGATCTGATCTGGAGCAGTTGCAAAATCCATGTGGTGCTAGTGATACACTGGTCCTATTACCTGTCCACCAATCCATGTAATGGCAGTTGGGCATGGGACAAAGGCGCTGTCCTGAGTACCATTACAAACACATTTTTATGAGATGGAAACACTACAATAGAACTTCATTTGTATTACCTTCATTTTGTTTTGTGTAAAAATTGAGAAGTCCAATTTTTTTATGTTTCTTTAACCCTAGCATGACAAAGGTGTTACGTTGTGCATTCTCTTGTGTAATCTACAAAAAGGGAGAAGATCACAAAATTTTCTCCACATCAAGAGAGATGAACATATAATTTTCATATTCCCTAACTAGTGATTATTAAAGTTGTCGATAAACATATATAGACTATGTAATTAAACCTCAAAAATGGTTGTCGACCAACCCTGCATGGAAAACAATACAACAGTCTCTCACATATACAATCATTAGAGATGTGATGGCAGAGATGCTTCCACCGTTCTGTTGCTTTAATTCTCGGTTGGTTTCTGTGGACCTGTGCACTATCTATCAGACATATGAGGGAATCAATAATCAGAAGTGGTTGAGATTGCATGCATGGCACACTGCTACCGGTGTTCGATTTTATATTTTTGTCCTAGAAAAATAATTGACAGTTCATTTGCTAAGACTGGTAAAACACTTCATCAGGACATGCCAAAGTCATCTACTAGTTTAAATGGTTTGAGAAGGTTCAGAGTTCACAGATCGAGAGATTCCTCCGCACGTCACGCAGAAGTAAATTCAGTTTTGTTATGCTCAAAACTAACACACATCAACTTACATGAATCAATCAGGTATTCAGGCTACATTCCCTACAGAATTTTTTAGAAAGGTGGCCGATATTTGCCGAGATTTTATTAGACGGATAAAAGATAGAAAATAACAATTACATGATACAAGTGGACGCCCTACTCCTACTACGGTACCTCGATGACCCCGGTATCGAGGATCACTTGTATCGCGTAAATTTACAAGTGATCCTCGATACCGGGGTCATCGTAAAGTGGCCTTCGAACCAAGGCACCTCTAGAAATGCTTTTGTAGATATGGCTCAATTTCTAGCTGTCTCTAAAACTGGTTTATAGAGTGGCTCTATTTCTAGCTCCTCTAGAAATACGAGTTGCACGGTAAAATTCAGTTTTTTTAAACCATCTCAGATGGATAAATGACAAATAAGGGTGTAGATCTAAAAATGTTACGCAACTTTAGAGTTGACAATTTTTTTATTTTAAATCATCTATGCAAACAAAACTATATTTGGAGAAATGACAAAACAAAGGGTGTAGATCTAAAAATGTTATGCAACTTTAGAGTTGACAACTTTTTCATTTTAAATCATCTATGCAAACAAAATTATATTTGGATTTCTTACATTTGGAATTCAAAATTTTCAAGAGGTCTCGGGTGGAGAAATGACCAACATGGAAGTTGTAAATCTTGAAATGTTATAAAACGTTTTAGTTGATAACTTTTGCATTTGAATTCATTTACAGTGCTAATTACTCATTTAAAAATAAGATAGAGATAAAACAAGGATGACGAATATCCCAAATAGACAACACAAGTGTCTTATAGGTGAGGATTGCGTGAGACATAAGGTTGCCCCCTTGGCTCCAAAGCATGTGTTATTCACGTGAAAAATTGTCTGATTGTGCGGTGGGGTCTTCTTAGAATAATTTATAACTATTTTTGGTATTTTTGGGCTCGAATTTGTGACTTATAGACCATGATTTCTAGAGGCAGTTCAAAATACAACCGCCTCTGCAAATTGATTCCTAGATGTCTCCTTGTAATAAAGAAAATTTTCTATATTCAGGATTGAATTTAGGATTTCTAGATAAGTATTTGTAGAGATGGCTCAAAATACAATTGCCTCTACAAATCAATTAATTCCTAGTGGGGCCTCCTAAAAATGATTATTTTGAGTTCAAATTTGTGATTTATGAACAAAGATTTGTAGAGGCGGCTCAAAATACATCCGCCTCTACAAATCAATTTCTAGAGGCGTCTCCTATTTCTAGAGGTGAATGTGGACCTTTATAAATCATTGGTTTGTAGAGGCGGAAGTGCATGATCGGCTGGGCCAACGGCCTCTATAGTTGAAATATGAAGTAGTGATCTTTAATACGAGAGTCTACGAATAAATGTATAAAATTATCTTATTAAAGTTAGCTAATCAATTGATAGATTGTTCAGCCGAGAACAAACGTGGATTCAAAATTTTTGCAATTCAAGTTATCTCATGATGTGAAATATAATAGACAAAATGTATTTCCGTTTGGAAGTTTAAAATACACATTGAAGAGAGAATTAAAACCAATAGTGAGAGATGAGATCAAATGAGGATATATTAATATGTAGCATGGAGATCACTCAAGGTGGAACAACTACTTATTCCAATAATAAATCACTGTTATCAAGTGGCAACGGGTCGGGTTTGGATCGGGTGGAGTCTCTGTGCATCCAAAACCGAAACCCGAAGTCGAAACCCGAAACTGAAATCGAAACCGATTCGGGTGGAAATTAATCATCAAAACCAAAGCCGCGGATACCCGAAACCCAAACGGATACCCGAAACCCGAACGGATACATGAAACCCGTGGATATATACATATATTCACATGTATAAACAAAAGACAACAAATAATAAATATTTTTATGAGTTAACTTTGAATAAATTTAATAATCTAAGTAAATAAATTATTATTAGCATATTATAAAATATGAATTTTAATTTTAAATTATTTATTTCAGATATCCATTGGATACCCACGGGTGAAAAACCAAACCCGAAACTGAACCGATTGGTTTCGGGGCCCCGAACCCGAAAACACTGTGGGCGAAAAACTACCACCAAAACCAAAACCGCTGGACCCAAAACCTGTGGATATCCAAACCAAAACCGACCCGTCGCCATCCTTGTTATCAACGACGGATTCAAATTTACATGAGCCAACAATATCCACCGATCCAAATTGACATGAGGCAACCATATCCACAGATCCAAATTGACATGAATCATGTGGGACTGAACACATCCTCATAATGTCTAGTGAAAAAAAAAATTAAATGTGCATGCTTATGAGTGCTTAAATATCAATACTACTCCTATCTTTGACCTCATGGTGGACTGATTAGTCTCAAATTTCAAGAGATATCGGAGATAAACAAATGTATGAAACCACATGTGCAACTCAAGTCGTCATTGTTGTCTTTGCTCATCTCCAATATCCCACGTACTAAACTATTGTTGTCAGGCTACAACTATTGACCATGCATTGAGTCATAGGTCTAGTCTTGGATATTTATAGCAATCTCATTTCATACACACATAGGCATGAGTGGTCATTCCAAATGACTGAAAATAGAATTTAGACCAAACAATAAATAAAACTAAAAAAATTAACGTAGGAAGATATGATTTTGGTGTATCTTCTCTGACAGAGTCACACTCCACAATACCTCATACATAATATTCTATTCCAATCATCCATGATGCATTGCATGCATGCTTTTAATTCTTGTTCATCTCCAATATCCCACAAAATTGTTCTTGTTAGGCTACACCTATTGACCATGCTTGAGACACATGTGTAGCCTTGCATTTAATAGGGCGCGCTCTCATTGTCATTGATGCAGCATACATACATAATGAATGATTTGTCATTCCAGTAACTGAAAATAGAATCTAAAGCAAACAATAAAACTAAAACAATAACTAAGGAAGATATGATTTGGTGTATCTTCTCTGACACGGTCGCACTCCACAATAGCTCATACATAATATTTTATTGTGTCATCCAAGATGCATTGCATGAAGCTAATTAGTAGTAAATAATCATAAGACTGAAGAGATAACAGAACAGAGCACGGATAGTTGGTTTCTGGCTTTCTGCATGAGAATTATGAGGATTCTGATGACGTGTTTCGATCACCTTAGGCTGCGTGTATTAGGATTTGGCAGCACATCATTCATCATCACGCCCATGTCCTTTAATTTAGTGTTTGACAACACTGCACTTTCTGTTTAGCTTAATCTAATCTGATCTGATCTGGAGCACAGTTGCAAAATCCATGTGGTGCTAGTGCCTAGTGATACACTGGTCCTGTTACCAGTCCACCAATCCACGTAATGGCAGTTGAGCATGGGACAAGGGCGCTGTGCCTGAGTTCTCCCTTGGGCACACCATGGTTGATTCTCAAATCATGGTGGCAATCGTGGTAGCGATGAGCCCTAAAGGTTTCGCCAAGATTTCCTTAAACAAAGTCATGCCAAGACATGCATGAGTCTTTTGGGTGAAACCCCTCCTGTTACCATAAAAAAATGAGTATTAATCTAGAGTTTTCCATGGCATACACAAACTAGCATGCACAATGCATGTAGGTAGCTAGGTTAGTTTGTACTCTAACAGATTGTCGTGTGTTTTTGTTGTGGGCTTGTGGCACAGCATAATTATAACTTGCTCGCGTCAAATGTTCTTTTGTTGACCTACATGACCACCGGTGGAGACAGTCTGGAGTGTCGCGGCGGATGAAGTCCCCTCGCATGGCACGGCCAACAAGGGATCCGGCACAATTCTGCAGAGCTCACAGCATGAGCATGGTTCCGCAGGTGGCTGGTTCGTTTTGTTTATCTCCAATATCTCACTAGATTATTGGTGCCAGGTACACCTATCAACTAGTATGCTTGAGACTACAACCATCCTTGAGACACAGTGTAGTCTTGGATATTTATAGTGCTCTTATTATCATTGATGCAGCGTACATACATGATGCATGATTGGTCATTCCAAATGACTGAAAAATAGAATGATTTGGTGTATCTTCCTTGACACTATGACACTCCACAATATAGCTCATATATAATATTTTATTCCAATCATCCAAGATGCCTTGCATGCATGCTTCGGTCTAACTGCATGATGAGGCTGAAGAGACAACAGAGCAGAGCACAGATAGTTTGTTTCTGGCTTTCTGCATGAGAATTTATCAGGATTCTAGTTATGTGTTGCGATCACCTTAGGCTGCGTGTATTATTAGGATGGCAGCACATCATTCATATCATGCCCTGTCCTTTAGCGTTTGACATTTTCTGTTTCGCTTAATCTGATCTGGAGCGGTTGCAATCCATGCGGTTCTGGTGCGATCCACTGGTCCTGTTACCAGTCCACCAATCCATGTAGTGCTGTGGCAGTTTGGCATGGAGCAAAGGCAGGCAGCACGGTTGATTCTCAAATCGTGGTGGCTGATGAGCCCCTAAAGGTCGTGCCAAGACATGCCTGAGTCGTTTGGGCAGTGTGGCGCGCGACAAACACATGTTTATGTGTCGAAAAGGTTTTCAAAATCAAAATTTAAATTGGTTTGCATTTACAGTCGAACTTTATTTGTATTAACATGATGTTGTTTTGTGTAAAATTTAAAAATCTCAATTTTTATTTTTTTTAACACCTAGTAAGACAAAGACGTCACGTTGTACATTCTCTTGTGTAATCTCAGAAAACAGAAGAAAGAAAGGAGAAAATCACAAAATTGTCTCCACATAAAGAGATGACGAAATAATTTCCAATTTTCTTAGCTACCTGCTCTATCCCAAATTGTAAGTCGTTTGACTTTTTGAACCCAAAGTTTGATCACTCGTCTTATTTAAAATTTTATGCAAAACACCAATTCTTTTGTCATGACTTGCTTTATTAATATAAGTTCTTCAAGAATGACTTAAATTTGAATAAGACGAATGGTCAAACTTTATGTCAAAAAAGTCAAACAACTTACAATTTGAGATGGAGAAAGTGTCAAAAAAGTCAAACAACTTACAATTTGAGATGGAGAAAGTGGTGATTAACAAAGTTGTCTCCAAACATATATAGAGTGTATTCAACCTAAAAAATGGTTGTGGACCTACCCTGTGTGGGAGAGAATGCAAGTCTCTCACATATACAACCATTAGGGCTTCCTTAATGCACCACTTTTACTTATAGCTCTAAGATCCAGGTAGGATCGGATAAAAAAAAAGCATGTGCTCTAGAGGTGTCACAGGTGCCTGTAGAAGCTATGTATGCTTAAAGAATAAAGAGTGAGAAGGTGGCCCATACTAAAAAAATAAGAGTAGGAGGAAATAAAAGTGATGCATGATGAAAGCCAAAATTCCTTTTTGGAAACCACAAATAGTGATAGCTGCATTGTGTGAATAGTAGTCTCAAAGTTTCTAGTCTACGTGGATCACTTTATTCGTGCGGAAACAACAATGAGTGTTAGCCTCCATTGCTCATGCCCTTTGAGATGTGATGCCCGAGATGCTTCCACCGTTCTGATGTTTTCATTCGGTTGGTATTTGTGGTCCTATGCACTATCAGACACATATGAGGGAATCAAAAATTAGAAACGGTTGAGATGAAGAAATAGTTTTTCAAATTAAATTGTTGTCTGTCTATGCATACATGCTCCAAGATCTCTTGTGTTAGCCTCATCGTATCGAAGTTAGTGGACACACAAACCCACGTTCGCAGATCAAAATGTTCGTTGATTCACCATAAACAAATCTAGCAAGTGTCATCTTCCAAACACCACCGATGCCAACTACAGGAAGAACATGTAGATCACTAGATTCCCCATTTATTAACAGCTGTACTATCTCGTCCCTCTCTGCATCCCTTCCATACACCTTGTCTTCAACCGGAAAAGAAGTTGTCAGGCGCGTGTTCCTGGCCACACAATGACTCTGGTTTGCAATTGCAATGGGGCGTGAGATCTCTAGCTGAAGAACTTCCCGCACAAAGTTGTTTAGTTTGCCTAAACGATTCACTATCCCCCTGATCCTCCCAGAAAGGATGCAATAAGTTGGCTCTTCCTCCCTCTTCCTTTTTTTTTGTCACGTGTGCACCAACTAACAAATCGGCTTGTGGTACTAGTACATGCCAGTTGCAAAGATGGAGCGGAAGAAGACATAGAACTCTCCTCAGGGAATAGTACATCCTTCCCCTGCATTAGCAAACAGGTAGTTGTGATGTGAACAAGCAAGATATATAAAGCCACTCAAGCAAAAGCAGATATCATCCTGAAACAACTAATAATAATTAACGAGTTAAAGCATGTCAAATGAACTCACAGTTAAGCAAAAAAATAACGCAGTAGCAGACTTAAGAGCAAACTAATTAAGTAGCGCAGAAGTAAGGCAAGAAACATGCTCAATTTGTTGTTGGAGGCGGTAGCAGTGGAGCTCATCCGTCACAATCTTTTTAGATCAAAGGCGTTCACCCAGCATACAGAGTTTGGGCCCTGGCGTTACCAGTATACATGTTGGACCAAAAGCAGAAAGGATAAACTCTAACTCATACTCATGTCACAAGCTCTAGACGTGATCTACACAACCATAGTTCGATGAAGTAAATGAAAGCAACAAACACTCGGCACTTGCCCGCAAAAGAGACTCAACTCACTGGTTCAACACCGATATGCAAAAGATAGCTAGTATGTGTGCTGATTCATAGCTGCGCAGCATTTGTCGTCAACAACATTGTCAGTTCTTCCATCCTGGGCTTCATTTTTGGCTTGAGGAGCGGCTTCCATGACTTAACCATCATTAGAGTTTTAAAGATCACCGTTGTTGGAGACGCCGACACCTTTTTGTTGAAAACAGCACCGTTCCTCGTCTTCCAGATTGTCCACGTAGCACCTGCACAAATGATGATATAGCACTTCTTGTTTATACCTCTACAATCTTCAACAAACTCAAATAGAAAGTTTGAGCATTTGGTCAGCGATTTCGCCCATCCCATATTGTCTCTCAGAAAGGACCACAGAAAGACTGCTATTGGACACTGAAACAGAATGTGGTCAGCAGTTTCAAGCAGGCCGCACATCATGCAGTTAGGGACTCCAGACCATTTTTTCTGTTTCAATTGGACCCCTGACTGAATTCTTTCATGAGCAGCCATCCAAATAAAGATTTTTATTTTTAAAGGTATATTGCTCTTCCAGATAGCCACCATCTGCAAATCTCTAACACCACTCGATGTCATAGCTCTATATAGAGATTTAGCTGTGTATCTCCCAGTCTGTTCAAGTGCCCATTTCACCTTATCTCTTCCTTCTCCCAATGTCACTTCCTCTAGTTCATTAAGAAGATTGTGCCAGTCCTCCCCCAATATGTCTACCAGTTGTCTCCTGAACTGCAAACCCCATTGACCCTCTTGACAGGCCTCTGCTACACTAATGTTGCGTTTAGTAGCAATCTGGTATAACCTGTGATAGTTGATCGATAAGGGTGCACCCCCCATCCACACATCATGCCAGAACTGAGTTTGTTCACCACTCAGCACCTCTATCACCCTACCTCTTTGATAGTCATCTATTAACTCTAAGAGTGATCTCCAGAATTGTGACCCTTTCCTGCTCCTTACTTGGAAGATACTTTTATCACCAAGGTATTTTTTCCTAAGTATGGAATAGCATAAAGATTTATCATCTCTTTCTAATCTATCAATCCATTTCACCATCAAACAAGAGTTCATAACTCTCACATCAGTAAAACCTCATCCATCACATCTTCGGCATCATAAAGCAGCTCTTTGAGATCATACAGGGAACAGGCCAGTGACTCGTTCTGAATCCTCCTTCCGTCTGCTGCAGCAAGAACCATCTGCACGTTCCTCATCTCAGACTCGAGGTTCTCAACATCTTCAGCAAGTCCGGCATCACAAGCCCACGCTTTCATCATTCCAGTGAAGAAGCTGCCAAGAACGCTTTGCACCAGCCATCCGATTGCAGCTTCCACCACAACAGCTCCCACTGCGTCCATGGCCTCCCAGTGCAGCTAAGGCAGGAGGCACGCCAAACACACCGATTCAGAGGAATGAACTGGTTGCACTGGGAGTCAAAGTCTTGGCTACGAGGTTCGTATATTTCTTTGAAATGCTGTGTGCACTGTGCAGTATTATATACAAAACAATAGAGGGTAAAGACCAGGGAGTCAACGTCTTGGCTCCACACCTGCTCCTAATCCTCTGCCTGGATTCGATTCTGCAAAGCTTAGGGAAAGCTGACTGAGCCAACATTCTTTGCGTTGCTTGCTGCTTATTTTCTAGCTCGGTTGCATTAATATGTAGTACCGTGCACCTAACGAAGGAAAAAGCTAATGCTAGAGGGCATCAGGAAGCTAATTTTTGACACCAAGCAAAGTACTCGTTTCCTTTGTTGCAGAGGTACAAAGGGAACAGTACCTGAAACTGACGAACGCGCATCAGTGAGGCACCAACCACCGAACTTGACGCAGTCGCGCAGCCGCCGCTCATCACCTGACCTTTCCGGGCCTGCTCGAGCGGCGGCTGCGTGGGATTGCCCAGGGAGAATGGGGGCGCCAGCGGGTGACGCCATTACTCTGGACGGGGTGGACGGTGACGGGGCCGCAGGCCGCAGGCAGCGGCGGCGGCGCGGCGACCTCCGCCAGCCGGTGACATGGACGCGTCGTAACGGTGTGGTACAAGGCAGCGGCGGTGAGCGAGGGCTCTGCTCTCTAGCGCCGCGCGACGAGGCAGGCCGATGCCGGAGTTTGGGCTGAAATCTTAGCAGGGTCCCCAATAAAGTTACCTGGGCTGTAAAAGTGGCTACAATTTTGATTGGGCTGAAATCTAGCAGGGGTCAATGAGGCTAATTGGGTTGCTGAAGGGCCTCCACTAGAGATGGGAGAAAAGAGTTTGGTTCTGCAACACAATTTGGAAAGAGTTGCCAATTGCCATCCTCACTTTCTGCTCGAGAAAGACCTTAATTCGGATGTTCAAAGAAAAAAACTTAATTCGTATTTTAATATTTAATAATGATTTGGAAAACTTAAAGATGTAACTGTGACTAATGACTATTTGTTCTAAATTTATTTTGATGTTGCCTCGCGCTAGGTGATTAACGAAAATAACCTCCGTCGATCTCTAAATAGTTGGCAACTTCGACTGACACTTGGTTATGACTTACGAAGGTGGTGTGCTTTTTTATAGTGAAATCACTAAAATGCTCTATAAAGTTAATTTTAAAATATTTGTAGAGCATTCCCATTCCCATTATCCCATAATAGTGTGCTAGTAGTTGGGCAACACGGAATGGAAAAGTATGTTTACATTTGTGACTCACCTCTCTTCTCCGGTCCTTTCTCTTTCCTTCCTGTTCTCATCTGTCCTACAGACTCTCAATGGCCACGAACTGTGCGGTTAGGCTTAGGCCACACGTGCAGTTTGCACAATGCACATGGCTCTCAAAATCCACCGCCATGGATGCTGTCAGGCTCAATCAATGGTCGGATAACAAAGGTTGATGGGAAGCCAGAAGAAAGAAAAGGAGTTGTTTTACAACAAAAAGGGAAAAAAAAAAAGAAACAGAGTTGTTCAGAGATGCAGCTGGTAAAACCGCGATGCCATTAGCAGCCAGCGCCCATCGGGCAACCACAGGTCATGAGTGTAGATGATATATGCATACACATGCTGACATGCTTTTTGGTATTTGATGTCAAAGGGGAAAAAAATTAGAGGGGTCAACTTTTTCGATGTCATGGATCTTTGCCGCAGCAGTGCTTCATGTCCTATCCATTGAGAGTAGTTTTTAGTTTGTGAGTTTGTGAGACGTTAAAAACTTATTTGTGAACTCTATTTATGTAATATTGCTATTTTTATATCTCTACTTGTATCGGATATGGACATGTATTATGTGTGATGTAATAGTTTGTCATATTTATGCTAAAATATCTATCTTTTATGCTTTATATATCTGTGTGGTGGCTGTCGTTGTCTGCTGCTGTTTGTTGTACATGCAAGTGCGGCAGTGCCTCCCTTCGGGCGATAGTGCCTCCCTCTACTAGTACTCTGCTGTACCAGCAGTATGCATCACGTATATTACTGTGACATATTTTGGCACCCCACATGAGGCATGGATGTAGGGGGAGGCTCCCCTAAACTTTCCTAAAAATGTGAATCTTGATCTTTCATATCAAATTGGGAATTCAAATCCCTATTCACATATTTAGGGGGAGGCCCTACATCCATGACTCAAAAAATCTCAGATTATGTTTATTATCTTTTGTAAGCTTTAATTGGGTTATCATCAATTACCAAAAAGGAAGAGATTGTAAATGCAATCAAGCCTTGATGTGAGGTTTTGGCGTTGATGACTATCGAATTTGGAGACTAATAAGATTTATCGAGATGACAAGCAGGCTATTACAAACATAAGGATGATGTACAGGTTGGAGGGTCCCTGATTACAAATGGAGGCTATGCTGAACCCAAAGGAGGTTTAAATTCTTTTTGGTTTAAATTTGAGTTTAGAAAAAGCCGTACGATCAAGAGGGATCCTAAGATGACTTATCAAAAGTGTCACCAAATGCTCATACTCTGAAAAACACATTCTCATATCATCATCAGACAGCCACCAAAAGCATATATCATTTTGAGCTGTTTGGAGTGAGACAGTGCCTCACTTAGTGAGGCAGTGTCGCCCTTCAAATGTGACCGTTGGGCCCAGGCAGGTATTTATATCCTCCTATAGGCCCAACTCACTTACCTCTTCGTCTACCTCGCGACATAACCATTATAAACACCAGAAAGCTCTCTCTCTCTCCCCCTCCATTGTTGCTCCTCAAGCTCCCAAGCTGATCTCTTAATTCCACCACTAAATCTTGAGAGAAAATGCAGCAAACTTCGATTGGAGAGTGGATCTACTAATTCTAGAGAGTGGATCTACTGATTTCCACTGTCAAAAGAGCATTTGATGCATGTTTCGTCGGCGTCCTAGGGTCTGTTACTCTTATAGCTTTACTCCTAGCCGGCTAGGCATCACCCTAGAGCTTGCCAACTTATGTGGCAGCCTAGGGAGGTTTGTAACCTCACATTGCAGCTAAGAAATCGCCCCTCACTTCAAGAGTTCACTCTCTTAACTTGAGAACGAGGGAAGAGCTAGCCTTTGTGGTGAGCTCAATCCTTTTGTGGATACCTCAACAACATGGACTTAGACAAGCTTTTGTGCCGAGCTGAACCACGGGATAAATCCTTATGTCACCGTGTGCTTGATTCATATTCATTTGTTTACATATTATTGTTGAGGATATTTTTGTATTTCTGTCCGATCTATTTGTGTAGGCTTGCTCCTCTTGGTTTAGGCCACTTTCACGTCCAGAGATCCTACACTTAGGGCTACCTTTGCGACTGTATTGTGTGTTGTATTTTGTGTTTTCTTTGGTGTTGTTGTTATCTCTCTTCCTCCTTCATGTACTCCTTCGATCATCGTGGATCAATCCTTGTAACCCTGTGCATTTGCTTTGTGCTATATGCCAAAGCTGCGTCTTTCACCACCGGTCTCCGGCATCCGTGGAAGTAATATAAGTAGGCGGGGATGATTTTATCTCCCCCGAATTGACCCTAAAAAATAATGGGTCTCAGTGTTGCAACTGGGCAGTGACAGAGCTACAGAAGATACTACTCCTGCATACTTGTGATCTGAGCATCATGCATCCTGTTTTCTGAATGGGTCATAATGCATTGCTTTGCTGTAACCTTGCAGTTAAAGGAAGTACTGCTGCTGATGCATACCTTTCAACTGCTGCTTTGCTGCTGATGCATACCTTGCAGTTAAAGGAAGTACTGCTCCTTGTAACCCTATACTGCTGCCCGCAGGCTCGCCGCCGGCCACGGTGGATGTCGTGCTCGGCGCAGCCACGCTCCTGCAGTTCGGCGTCTGGGGGCGGCGTGGGCAAGACCACGGTGCTTATTTAATGTCGGTCCAATCTGACATGGCACAAATACCGGACGGAAAACCGGTTTATGACCTGAAGTGTAGATGAGGGAGCATGAATATCTGGTTTTCAAGCTTAGGGATCAAAATAAAATTTTAAAAGAAACTGAGGGAGTAAAAGTAGACTTTTTTTTTACTGTTTAACACTCGGAAATCTTGATGGGCCTCAAGCCAGGCCCACCAAGGTCCCCATCCCAGGACCAGCATCACCAGAGCCAGACCGCGCTCAACGGCTCCTCCTTGCCGGCCCGTTTAGGAACATCCCCGACGGCCCGTGCAGCCCCTCGTACGGGCTGCCAGTGCAGGTCTGCAGGAACCAGAGCCTCCTCGGCGAGCTCGATGCAGTCGACGCTCGACGGCGAGCAGCCTGTCGTGGAACGCCTCGACGGCGAGCAGCCTGTCGTGGAGCGCCTCGACGACGCCGTGGTGCCCACTGGGGCGCGCCTTCGCAGTCGCAGTCGCAGGCCTCGGCCATGGCCCGCGCAGCGAGCAGCGGCACGTAGCCTCTCGGCCTCGCCCCCAGCGAAGGCGGAGGCGGCGACGAGGGCGAGGAGGTGCGCGGCGCATGGGGTAAGGCGAGCGCGGTGACATGGTCGCGCGCTTTTCCGTCGTCGCCCGCGGACGAAGGATCCGTCCCCTCTTCCGTGGAGCTCGCTCTCGCTGACAGGGTATGGTTTCTCTGTTTTCCCCATGTCGGTCATCCCCCGGTGTCTACATGCTGACTCCGTGCTGCCCGCCAGCGCCGACGCCGCCGCGGGTTCATCTGTGCGGTGCACGTGGAGTCGTGGACACGGTGCGCATTCGCAACCGCCGCGGCGCGCGCCCTGTGGAGACCCGGCAGCTGCTGTCCGACGGCACGGTTCGGCGCCGCGGCCCGCGGCCACTATCCGAGAAGATGCGCCCCGGCGAGTTCCCTGAGGCCGGGAGGAGGACAGGCACGCGTGAAGGAGCGGCAGTCTGTGGTACAGAGGAATTTTACAGGACTCTGAAAGTGTTTTTCCACCCTTATTGGATAACTGACTCTGGAAGAATGACATGGATGGAAACGTGAATGGGACAGACATACAAAATGAACTTGTTTGATCTTGATACTTGGAGTTGGGACAAGTGTACTGACTACTGAGCATAGTACTACTATTGGCAGAATCAGATAACCATTAGACCTTACTTCTTCGATTTTTTTTAATATTTTTTGCTTAGCTGATAAATGATAGACAAGCTGCTGCGTTTGATAAGAAATCTGCATAGCTCATTTATGAGTACCTCTATTAATGTTAAATGACAACAGCTAAAATTACTGTGTGTAGTATATGCTTAATTAAATAGTCAAGCTGTTGATCTTGTTTAGTTCACACAAGTGAATTTGGATTTTGCTATGACCTAGCAGTGAGTTATAAAGTGAGTATTCTAGCTAATGCTTAGTTAAGTATGAGTCGTATTATGTAAGTGGTAAAGTTTGATTTGACAACTTGTATGACGGTTTGCAAAGTCTATATAAGACTTGCATACCTCCTTTGTAAGCCAAGCTAGTAAGTTAGTGCATTAGATTGTAAGAGTTGCTAGCTTCAGATAGCCTTGAGCTGTATGAGTATTGAAGCTAGTTAGAAAGCTAGGAAGGAGTGTTGTCCTAGCTTCAGATATCCTTGACCTGTATGTGTATATTTGAGAAGAGATAATAAAAATATAGAGCTTCTTTGCCAGAGCTGCAGCTGTGTGTGTGCGTGGGAAGAGCTCAGCTCTTCTTCAACCTTGGGACAGGGGTGAGGGAGAGGGAAGGTAAGCAGGCTGCTTACCTTGGTTGCTGGTCCAGCGACCAACACTCCCCACCTTTGATTGATCAGAAGCTGCAAAAAAAATGCAGTTCAGTTCCATGAACAGCGGGTTTTCCTTTTTTTTTTTGGGTGGGGGCGATTACAAGAATCTCTGATTGGTTTACATTATGGGATACACTCCTGATCAACTACGAACCGCTCACATTTGTGCAGGCGATATTTCTAGAGGTGGCCGTTGTCTCTGAAACCTGTCACAAGCCAAGCGAAGGAAGGAGGCATGTTGTTGAAGACGACTTCATTTATGTGCTTCCAGAGGGTCCAGCAGGCCAGGTGCATTAAGGTGTATGAGTGGAGTGAGTTAACACCAAGGTGCATGGTCCATATTGTTGTTGCTTGGAAAGAATCTGACTCCAATGAGATTCCATAGCTGCTTGGAAATTGGGCAGGAGAGGACCAAATGCGTTGGGATTTTTTAGGGACAAGTGTACTGGCTACTGAGCATAGTACTACTATTGGCAGAATCAGGTAAACATTAGACCTTACTTCTTCGATTTTTTTAATATATTATTCTTAGCTGATAAATGGTAGACAAGCTGTTGCGTTTGATAAGAAATCTGCATTAGATCATTTATAAGAGTATCTCTATTAGTGTTCAATGACAACAGCTGAAATTACTGTGCCCCCCCCCCCCCCCCCCCCCCCCCCCCCCCCCCCCCCCCCCCCCCCCACCCCCCCCCCCCCCCCCCCCCCCCCCCCCCCCCCCCCCCCC